>CM062816.1:1097886487-1098243987 GCA_031772625.1 Pinus tabuliformis | reverse complement strand
CTTTAGCGCTTTGTGGAATTGGATTGCATGAACTCCTTGGATTTTACAACTAAAAAAGAAAGGTTGAAGCCACCGAGAAATCCCTTGGGACTTTAATGTTGGAGACATTATTGTCCCTCTCCACACTCAAGCTAGAGCGATATTGTGGGTACCTTGTAGCCTTGATACGGATGTAGTTGTCCTTATATGTGGAAGGGAATTCTCTCAAAATCATAAAAGATTCTTTAGCCCTAGGATTCCTATTGTACATAGTGAGTAAAATGATGTAAATATTATGATCTTGATGGAATTCTTTTCAAAATTCAGATTAAAAGATATTTTTCAATTTGATTTCTTAAAAAACATTTTGATGGACTACTAACATTTTTTTTGAAAAATTATACTAGTGCTAAGATGTTTCCTACTAGAGATCACTACATTATCTAGAAATCATTGTCACCAATAATCAACTTCTTGATATTACCATCTTCATCTCCTTGATTGAGCATCAAGGGATGGTTGATTCAAGATACATTCAATTTATTAAATAGGGTTAACTCAATGCAACTCTATGGATTCTCCTCTATGGACGTAAAACCCAGATCGATTAAATTTTAGAAGATAAGGGAAAATATGTATGCCCATAATGGATGCTACAAGGAAAATTGTGTCAATGGATTTAGGATAGAAGGAATTTAAAATGTTAGAGCATAAATACAAACGTTCACAAAGTTCCCATACTCATGAAAATAATTGCATTTAGAAGGAATATGCTCATAATACAGGGCCTAAATATGGCTCCAACCCTCCAAGTGAAGTCAAAATTTCCTATGGGGGTCCTTTTGCAAAACCCATTTCAAGGCAAATTTTGGCATAAGAGAAGATATTCTCCTTTGTCTATGAGAAAGTAATATGGTAGTTGAACTTGTCTCCAATGGCTTTAAAAATGCCATCACCCCGACAAATAAGGGGAAGATGTTGTAATCTATTCCAAATATGCTATAATGGGAATTGATGATTGATGATTGATGCTAATGGTTCTTCCAATTACATATCTTATTAGAGTTGGGAAATCAATACTATGTTTTTTTTTGTAATAAGAAATTACCATACAATTTATCTTGAATCTATTTAGAGGTGGGCTCTAAGATTTATCCCTATCAAGGAAGTTTTCTATATTTTAGGGAGGAGACAGAAAAAATAAATGCTAGTCTTCTTAGCCCTAGTTTGAAGGATGAAGTCAAATTCATCATCGAGGCTAATAAAAATCAAATTATTTCCATGATTTCTACAAGAGTGTTATGATCTATTCTTAATATTTTATAATCTAGTTGTAAGATTTTTGAACATTACCTTCCAGTTTGACATAATCCCCCTTGCAATTTTCTTGTTGGATCTCTGAGCTACCAAATCTATGAACTACGTTGGATAGAAATAAGGTTCGTGTTACAGGCCATCAATTGGCTAATTTTTTATCTCATTCAATGGACTATAGGTACAACCAAACATGCACATGTCAAATCTATCTTCGTTGAGTGAGGGAAGTTCAAGTAGAGTGGAGGAAGGTAAGAGATCTATTACATCTAATAGACAGAGGTCAACTAGAGGTGAGAATATTAGAAGAAAAATCCATAGACACATGGAATTTTTTCTTGTTGAAGGGGAGTCATTATCTTATGATGTTGAGAGCATAGATGACATTGAGGTGCCCTTGAGGTACAAACATCTAGTGAGATTATGGATACCCAAGGACCTTGCTCAAGTAAACACCAATTTTTGTCTCAATGAGAGGATATATTGCATTGCTCCACCATCATTACATGGTTTGGGATTATTTTCCATGGATGGAACAAAGGATTGTTACGGTGGATTAACTGAATTAATGGAGTATGTTTGACCCCGTTACGATTACAACAATTGGATGTGGTTGGTCCAATATACATGAGGTATGTGGAGATACAGGCTGGCTCGAAATTATATATAGCTAAGAGACAACAATAAAAATAAATGAGTGTTTATTTATATTGACAGAAGGCTAAAAGCATCGGTGAATATTACAGGGTTTATAAACAGTACACAACACAGGATAATAAATAAGCAACCCAATTTCATAAATGAGGGATGTGAAGAAAACTGCATATTCATATGCGCAATAAAATTAATAGTTGTAGGAGAAGAGTTTTTGATCAATTACAACTTGAATCGAATAGCTACAGTCGTCATTTCTATTATGGGGGAAATACATATCAAAATTCATGGCCAATGAACACCATATGAGTGACTTATCAAAAATCTATATCTATTGACATTTTACATTTTTGAGGGGTAAATAAATGAACCTATGACTAATGTTTTTATGAGAATGTGTATATATGATCCAACTAACCAGAGTCCAAATTTGGTCTTCATCTAATTTTTTACTTATTTATTAAGCCAAAAATTATATTATAATGTGGCAAGATGATCGTGGAAAAGCGCCAGTAGAGCCAAAACAGGTAAATGATTAACAATTTCGATTTACATTGAATGTGAAATTGATTATTTGCTTAAATAATCGAAACAACTTTATTTTGTTGAAATATGTATTATGAGGGAAATGACCATGGTGATCATGATTGGTTTGATGAGGAGGATTTGTTTGATTCTCCCAACCCATTCAAAACAATTAAAAAGCTTGTGGTTAAAGCGAACAAAGAACTTGTTTGTTTGATTCACCTTAGAGATAAAACTCTTGATATGAAACATGGGATGCAAATCTTGAACGTAGATCTTAAGAGAAATGAGGGAATAAACATATTTTAAAGTGATGCTTTTTTTATGTCATAATTTGAATTCTGAAAGTTTTTTTAACTTTTACATAATCTAACAAAAAAAGAATTTTCTCTCTTCTATAGGATATTTGGCAGAGACACCCTAGTGTCTAGACACCACGAGCCAAGATATACATGTGAGGATATTCACTTCTCCACCTTCGAGTGGTCATATTCTGAGTAGTCAAATTGTGTCCACACTTTTGGCTCTGACCCATGAGCACACACCCCCATAGGCAAACACACAGCTAACTTTTGGAGGTGGTGACGGAGGTGACCCTGTTGATGACACTATGGGTTCATTTCCTAGATCATCATGTGTTACCAGCACAGGGATAATTCCATGCACATTTTTTGTGAATGAGCAAGGAATTCCAATAAAAACACCAAAAATCCTGGGTAATTTTTAATGTTTTAATTGTTTCATGTTGTCTCTCTCAAACATAAATCATCTAGATTATTATTTTCAAACTAATGATCGTATATTTTTTCATGTAGGAAACAACTTGTTCTATAAACACATGAATGACAAATAATTGTTGATTTTTAGGCCCAACATACTCACAGGGTGGAAATCCAAAAATTCCAACCTAAAGAAACAACTTATGGACTAGCTTGAATGTTTATTTGGGGTAGATACCTTCAATAAGAGTGTGATTACCTCCACAGTAAAAATGTATTTAAAATATATACGAGAAATATATAGGGGTCACTTGGAAAAGAAATATAGTTATGAGCATTCGCTCATGATTCCTATGAGGGAGTGGAAGGCCCTCATCATTGATTCAGAGGACAAGAAACAAAGAAAAGAAGGTAAAACACCACTCGTTGCACCAATGTAAATTACATTTTCAATTCAATACTTTTGATTTTCTTTAGTTTAAAATAAAATTGCGGTATATAACATACTTGAAACTTTTAATAGCCTCCTTGACACTTTGAAATCCACCAAGGTAAGGCTTGAGAAACATGGGCAACACAAACTAGGTTAAAGAAACTATTCGAAGTTAGACGCACAAGTTGTAAGTACCCAAAAATATTAACAATATTATTTGTAATATTGCCTTCCAACTATCTTGGAATTGTGCTAGCCACTAACAAAAATAAAAACTCTTATGCATTGGAGGGTGACGAGTTCATAACCCAAGCCATAAAGGAAGACTTCTTACTTGGTTTCAAGTTCGGCTTTCAACATGTTGTTGATCAACGAATAAAAATGGGATAAACTCCAAGATCCAATTTGAAGGACTTGGTAAATAAAATTCAATCCATATTAACCTTTCATTACTTATAAAATACAATCATGTTTGATATCATCCATAAATTTAATGTGTTGCCTTATTTTAAGCAAGGGAGCAACAATATCAATGAGCAATTTGTTGGTAGTGGACTGCATCCAAAACATGGTGCTCTCATGCAGCCCCGTGACAACAGGGTGCAGCCCCATGATATTGCTTCAAATGAGGCCCACTACAGTAATTCTATGATTGTGCTTATAAATTTTACGATGGTAATTTATAATTTTGTGCTTTAAATGGTAGAGTTTGTCATACATGAGGATCCTCTACTAGAAGAGGAGCATAGGGAAACCATTCCAATGGTGTCGACTAGTGCACCAGGTAAATAATTATATTTCAAAAGGTAACCTTTAGTATTAATGAACTACTTCAATGATATTTCGTTTCAATGAGTTATTTGAATCATTGGGTAGCCTCATCTTTTCTCATTTAGAAAGAGGATTATAATTAAAGTAATTTTACAAATGGTGTATTAATTATAAACTTTATTGTTTCAACCCCTGTGTAGGTTGAGGATGAGGCTAGACAAAAAACTACTATGCCTTCCTCCACTACTAAAGAAAGCAAACAACATTGTAATGATATTTTTATTAATGAAATACTTGTAATAATAATAACAAAAAATATCAACTTGACATTTCTTTCTTGTGTTGATCATTAGCCCCTCTTATAGCAACCTTCATAGCGTGAGTACAGGATGAGTGATCCAGGTGGATGTTGGTGGCCACCCACCTATCCCATTTGGACCCCCACAACTGTCTCTTTCAGTTTTTCAGTTTCCTTAATTATAGCGCAGTTTACTATTTTTAGCATTTTTTCGGGTCCTAAACTTCCGGAGCCGTTTTGAGGCCCTAAACGACGTTTTTTGGGAAATATACCTAGTCCTCGGAGAGATCTTTCCAACGGGATATCATGCGCGTCAAATGGAGATCGTATGCCAAAGTTACAACCCCGGGAAGTTGATGTACCAATTTACCCAAACGGGGCCCATAGTTTGGCGTTTCATCTTCTAGGGTTAGGTTTTGGAATGTTAAGGTTTTTCCATTGTTTCTCAATAATAAATAGGCCTTCGAGCTTCATTGTAAACACAGTTCGAAACAGTTCAGAGGCATGTAGCCGACACATCTCTTCTCAGAGATAAGCTACCATCGCCCTAGCTGGGTTATTTCTATTTGTAAGCATATTCCAGTATTCTCCATTAATGAAATGAAGTATTATTTCCGTTGTATCTCTGTTTTTATGGTTATCGCATCTCTGTATTTATGGTTATCTCTGTAATCTATTGCATTCCTGCTTAAATCCAGATCAGTGGTATCAGAGCGGTCTGCTTTTTCTCTGTTTTTCTTTGCATGTCCCCAACGAGGTCGGGATATAAGGAGTTAGGGCTTGAATTGGTCGAACCTTTGCAAGACCAGCCTCACAAATCTCGACGACCTCCCATGGCAGATGAGAAGAAAGACGAGGGGGCAAGAGATCCTATCAAAATCTTGCTCGAAGAAGCCCTTGAGCGGCAAGGGAACGCGATGATGGATAGCTTTGCGCAGATCCTTCAGCGGTTACCCAGAGGCGACGCATCGGCTTCCAACAGCTACTCTAGAAACGCCACACCGTTTAAGGTACAAGTTAATTTTGAAATCCCCATCTTCGAGGGTCAAATAGATGCAAATGCCGTAGATAAATGGTTAAATCTGCTAGATGGGTATTTTTCTGTTCATGAATTTTCAAGTCAGGAAAAGATTGTTTTCGCTCTTCTCAAAGCAGCCCCCCACGTCAAGGACTGGTGGGAAACATACTGCGAGCAGAAGGATGAAAGTATAGGCTCACTTTTTTCAGCCGCCCCCACTTGGAATGACTTCCGGGATGCCATCAAGGAGCAGTACTACCTTGTCAAAAGCTATGAGGACAAATACATCAAATGGACCACACTGTGGCAGGGACGAGACCAAGATGTACCAGAGTTCACAAATATTTTTCATACCCTTCGCACACAGTTGGGTATCAAAGATTCTGAGCTGCATCTGGTACTCAAATACCGTGGCTGCCTACACAGATACATCCAGGAAGAGATGGAGTTCTTGAACATCTCCTCACTCGGCACAGCATACCGATACGCTGTCAAAATCGAGCAAAAGTTCAAACAGAAGAAGCCAGACTTTGGATCTGCAAATCCAAAGCCCAAAGGACAAAGCCAAGGCGGGGTGACCCAAGATAACCCCTATAAGCTGCAAGAAAAGAACAACACCACGAAGCCGAAGAAGGACACAAGAAAGTGGTGTGAGTTCCACAAGAGTCCCACTCATAACACAAGTGAGTGTCGGACCAAGCAGTCGCTGGTGGCCGAGTTGAAGGCTTCCGAATCAGATGCATGTTCTGACTCTGAGCCGGAACCCGACAAGGGGGATGGCAAAGGGAAGCAAATCATTGATGCGGATCCTAGTGCCACTATCGCCACTACCAAGATCCAGAAGAATGAGCCCGAAGAGCCAGAGGAGGGGGAACGTCTTTTCCACTCACAGATGTGGGTGAAGGGTTCGCCGCTACAATTCATTGTCGATAGTGGCAACCAAAAGAACCTCGTTTCAACAGAGGTTGTGAAGCGGTTGGGCCTACCAACTATGCAACACCCACAACCGTACAGTATCGAGTGGCTTCACGAAGGACGAGATCTCAAAGTTCACCAGCAGTGCCGCCTTCCCTACAGCATCAAGCCCTTCACAGATGAGGTATTGTGTGATGTTACACCTCTGGATGTTTGTGATGTACTATTAGGCCAGCCATACTTGTGGAGGCGATATGCTGTGTATGAGTCAAGGCCTCACGCTGTCATTATTTCTTTGGATAATTCATTATACAGGATACCATAGGTAGCTCCACCTACCACCACCTCTTTGATCACTGCTAAGAAAGGCAGCAAGCTCATCTCACAGACTAGGAAATTTATTTTCTGTCTGGTTCGCTCCCAAAGTAAGGGGAAGATCGTTGCTACATCCATGACCCCCGCAAAGGGTTCCTCCACGCAGCAGCAACAACATAGGGATACAGTCATGACACAACACAGGAACAATTTCTCCTTACCCAGAGGGGTACCACACAAGTTTCAGGTGGGCGAAAAAGTTTGGTTACATCTGCAGAGAGAACGCCTTACCAGAACCCATCAGAAAATCAGACCGCTTCGACATGGTCCTTACACCAGTAACAAGGCTGTGGGCAACAATGCTTGGAAGCACAGCATTCCTCCATTCCTTCGCTTGCACCGATTGTTCAATGTGGACCATCGCCGACCATGCTTCCCACCATTTTTGGACACATCAGAGATTGCAGAACAGCTCACTAGAGACCCAGCTCAGCAGAAGCTTCCTCATCTCAAGGAGGAACTCAACGCAATGGGGACCATTGCTTCCTAAGGGAGGAGGAACGATCTAGGTGGATGTTGGTGGCCACCCACCTATCCCATTTGGACCCCCAAAACTGTCTCTTTCAGTTTTTCAGTTTCCTTAATTATAGCGCAGTTTACTATTTTTAGCAGTTTTTTGGGTCCTAAACTTCTGGAGCCATTTTGAGGCCCTAAACGACGTTTTTTGGGAAATCTACCTAGTCCTCGGAGAGATCTTTCCAACGGGATATCATGCGCGTCAAACGGAGATCGTATGCCAAAGTTACGACCCCGGGAAGTTGATGTACCAATTTACCCAAACAGGGCCCATAGTTTGGCGTTTCATCTTCTAGGGTTAGGTTTTGGAATTTTAAGGGTTTTCCATTGTTTCTCAATAATAAATAGGCCTTCGAGCCTCATTGTAAACACAGTTCGAAACATTTCAGAGGCATGTAGCCGACACATCTCTTCTCAGAGATAAGCTACCATCGCCCTAGCTGGGTTATTTCTATTTGTAAGCATATTTCAGTATTCTCCATTAATGAAATGAAGTATTATTTCCGCTGCATCTCTGTTTTTATGGTTATCGAATCTTTGTATTTATGGTTATCTCTATAATATATTGCGTTCCTGCTTAAATCCGGATCAATGAGGTTTTCGAGAAGAGTTCCAAAGGCCATAACAACTGAAGGGGAAAAAGAAATTTATGTCCTCCTTTCTCAATACATGTAAAAGAGAAAAAAATGAAACAAAAATGTTTGAAATAGTTGTATAATTAGAAACATCATGTACTATATTATGAAAACATATTTTTGATGATAAAATTTATTGAGATGAAGTATTTTGTGGCTATGATTAATGAATGAATGAATGAATGTTATATGTTAATGAATGATTTCTATATGTACAAAACCACATATGTTTCTTTATGAATTTTTTGTTTTGCTAGTATTTATGCATGAATCTTAATGTGATGCTTTCAACTATTTTCTAGTAGATAGATGGGGTACTGGAGAACTAAGAGTGATGTTGGGGGGCGGGGAGGGAATAACAGATTCCACCTTCATGTGGTTGGCCATGTTTAGTAGAAAATGAATTAATAATTGAATAATATTGGAGCAAATATCCCTCGATCCAACATAGCAACAATAAATTCAATGTTGACTTCATTGTTGCTCCATCAAATCAAGGGAGTTTGCTCCAAGATTATATTACTCCAATAAATTATTCTAAAAGCCAAGAGGATATCATTTAGATATTCAATCAATCAAGTATTTTTAATTATTATTTATTCATAAAAAAAAAAATTAATTTATTTTATTATTTTGTTGATTATTTAAGTGTTGGTTTAATCTTTTGTAAAACTCTTTTGCAACAACCTTTAGAGATCAGATCATTCATCTTTGTGTGGGGGCCAAGGAGGAGTTGAAGTAAGAAGTAAGGAGACCCTCAATTGGGACTCAAGGTAAAAATAATTGAGTGATGTAATGTGGCTCTTGTTATGGATATAGATCTATATGATTTGCCCCTTCAATATTTTGTGTATTTAGTCTTTTATGACAAAAAAATGGTAAATATAATCTTCCTTGAGAAGATTAGGTTATATCTAATAGTATTCAATATTCCTATTTCTTGAAATGGTTTTATATTAGTGTTATTGTTCTCTTGTGTGTAGGAATCATGTGTTAGGAGTTGGACTTGGATATTTGGGGCTATATTAGCCAAGATTATGATCCCCATATATAGCCCCAAATATCCAAGTCCAACTCCTAACACATGATTCCTACACACAAGAGAACAATAACACTAATATAAAACCATTTCAAGAAATAGGAATATTGAATACTAATGGGAAAGATTATGATCCCCATAATATAGCCCCATATGTATTTCCCATTAGTATTTGGAATAATAGCATAATGGGAAGGCTCCTCATCTCTTTTTTCCCTTCGCTCCTTCCTTTGAGATCATGGCTTCATGACCAGGGAAAGTTATCCTTTTATGACATATATTATCAATCCCTTCCATCTGGAGTATGGAAAATTTGGAATTTGGGAGAAGTTACTAAACAACTTCATACTCTTCTTCACTCTTTCTTCTCTACTCTCCAAGGATGTGCTCCAAGGTCATTATTTGAGGAAGATTCTAGGAGTTGAGAATATGTTTGTTTGCTGGTAGAATTTTATTCCCTAAATGGCACTTGTAATGGATGTATCAAGGTGAAGGTGGTCAGTCTAGCACTGAAACGAATTCCACACATTCAATGCATTTGCCCATAAAGTATCTTGATCCATCTAATAATTTATCATCCCATAGTCACTTTGATATTTTGAGAAGTTGGGTATGGTTTCTAGAGTCATGTGTTGTAACTTTTTTTTTCCCCTTGTAATATTTTGAAGTTTTCCCTATATTTTAAAGAATAAGAATAAAAAAAGAAAAATAGAGAAAAAGAAGAAAGAATGAAAAGAAATGACAAATAATAATAATAATAAATCAAAAGAAACAAAGAAATATGAAAGGGATAAAAAAAATAACATAAGAATAAAATATATCCCTAGAAATTATGTGCACATCTAAATGCCACATCATTTTTATTTTACATTGTTATTTTGATTAATCCTTAGAATTTTAAATAAAAACTATTATTTTATTCTTTTAATAAACCGTCAAATTGATTTTTCCAATATCATTTAAATGTTGTGTATTTTTCAATGGATGTGATCACACCCGCCCAGATCAGCGACCCCCGATCAATTGCAAGACCCCCTGCATTACCAGTTGTTCATAGACAGGGGGGGTGGTTCCGCAAGGTAGATTGCTCAATCACACCATTGGATACATGGCATCCCCGCATGGCATTGTGGTACCCCCTACTGAAAGCCACAAACGATTCCCCCCCCCCCCCCACAAACCACTATTCCACCACATTCATTCCTCTGTTATTCCTTCCGCTAATTGCGCCTACTGCTAAACTTCCACTACATTTAATCATCACCATATTCCCGAAAAATTTATCAAATAACCGTCTTGCAATTAATTCTTTTGCGTCAACGTTCGAAAACATTAAATTCCCACGCGCCATTTTCTCCTGTTAACCAATTTCGTCCGTTATCAGCAGTTGGTTAAAATCCTATCCCTTTGCAAACCATCTTATTTTCTACATTATGTTTTCAATCAATACTCCTAGTTCGAATCTGTAAGGAACGCCAACAATTCTCTAGCTTATGATCATCCTATTTCCAGTAACTGTTCTATTGATCCCCAAAAATTATTTTTTCCTTAATGGCTTCTCATAAAGGGAAATCCAAAGTTGTAGATAGTCCAATACTACCTTCTATAATCAATCTAGATGAGTTACCTTTAGTTGACACTCAATTCAAAATTGCAGAGACCAATTGTGAGTTCGACCTTTATGAACTACACAATTGGGCCTTTCAAAAATACCAGGATGCTAGTGATGAGTTTTCATTTTGGGAATCCCTTTTACCTCAATTTTTCTTCCCTCGGACCTTCCATTTTCCATATTTCATTACCTGGTGTGAAGCTTGCTATCTCCCAAGTCAAATATCTATCATTGCTCAAAACAATGAAACCTTGTTTGATGTAACCCCTGAGTCAATTTTCCAAGCCCTCCAATTGAATTCTCAAGAATCACTACATCTATTTTCTATTGATGCATTAATGGAGATTTACCAAAATTTTTCCTTTTCTAAAAGAGCTCACATTTTTTAATCTTTTATGCTCAAGAATTCTGAATTACCCAAGACCAATCCTCCTTATTCTGTTGCCATGTTCCCTGAGATGTCTAGGCAAGTTATTTCTTTAGTTTCTTGTCTATTAGGATACCCAGTGATCAATGGGTTGATGAAGTAATTTTAGGATTTTTATTAGTCTTTTCCTCTGGTAAAAAGCCTTCAGTTATGTTCAATTACAGTCAATTCCTTTCAAATATTATTCATGACCAATTTTTGAAGTTTAGTGCAAATTTCTCTTTCAAGCATCAATCAGTTTTGGTCTATCTGTTTCTATATCAACAGTCAGAAAGATTTAAGCTTCCTTTGCAAGAGTTGGATTTTATAGGAATCCCACAGTCAGTTATTCATTGGACTTCACTTGTGAGAAATGCTTTTGAAGAGTTCTTCTTTAGTTATTTGTTCAATCAATTCATGTATGTAGCAGATTTTTTATTAAGTAGTGACATTGCTCCTATGATTTATACAGGAATTAAAATAATTTTACATCTTAACGAATAGTTAAAGGTTGGAAACTCGTATTTATATCATAATTTTACTGGAATTAGGATTTATGGATGATAGCTACAAACATACAAGTTTCCTATCTTCCTCCAATGAGAATTTTTGCTCTTGAATATATTAGACAAGTGATGAATGTTGATGATGTTCATTTTGTTTCTATAAAACAAAAGGCTCAATTTAAATTAAAAGCATAGGTTGGCCCATTCGTAGCCAACACAAGAGATGCAAAGAGAGAAGTAGATAATTTATTGAAACAGATGAATTTCAAGTTCATTTTCAATTGTTCTTATGACCCACTAGGGATTATTTCATTAGTCAGAGTTGTACAGAAATTAGCACCTTATGTTCATGTGGCTAAACCAGAGATTGAGAAATTTTCCAATAAAGAAGAATGGGAGGAAAACACTTTACAGGAAGTCGAGGAAGAAATATCCAGTCAGACAGTGTTAGAGACTCCAAAGACCACAGAGAAAGAATTAAAAAGGCCAAGGGAAACTCAGTCACCATCAGGATCAGATTTACAGCAAACAACTTTTAAGGTCATGAAAATAAGAAAGACAACAACTGAAGAGGAAGAAGAATCTTTAGAAGTTCAGACTTCTGAAGGACCTTCTAAAATAATTCTCACAGGAGAATCACCATTTTCACTACAGTAGATTGAAGAAACCATTATATCTTATCCTTCTCCTTCTTCCCCTTCTTCAAGGAAACAAAGTATCTTTTCAAGGACCTACCTAAATAATTCTCACAGGAGAATCACCATTTTCACTACAGTAGATTGAAGAAACTAGTATAGCTTCTCCTTCTCCTTCTTCCCCTTCTTCAAGGAAACAAAGTATCTTTTCAAAATTTCTAGAAATAAAAAAGAAGAATGAGACACTGAAGACTTCCACATATGCATAATTTTGGAAACAGTCCTCTACAATGCAGACTAGACTACTTTCAACATTAGACAGTGAAAGGGGATAGTTCCAATTGGAATTTTTGGAACCAAATGTCCTTGTACCTAAAACTGCTAAAGACTATAAAACTTCCTTGTTTTCCTTTGATACAAAACAAATTCATCCCATAGATCAGATTGATCTACATAAACAAGCAGGGGAGATGATTTATACATCTTTGACAAGTTCTGCCATGAAAACTTCTAAGTTGCAAGCATCATTAAATAATATTCATTCCCAATTAAAACTAGAAAAAATGTCTTTTGTACCTAAGGATACCAGAAATAAGGGACTTGAGGACCTGGTTTTGAAATTAGGACTGGATCCTAAAGATGTAAAACTAGCAGAAGAGATAATTAAAAATAGGAATGTTGATATCCAAGCATTAAGGAAACAATTAAAGGTCCCAACAATTGAACATCCACAGGCTCAATAATTCATTCAGTTAGAGAAAGAAAAAGAGAATACACTTCGAATGATTATTGAGAAGAACATACAAATTCAGAAGATGGAAGCAGAAATGGAAAATTTTATTAAGGAAAGAGAGCTACAACTCAACACTAGAGTAGAAACTTCTATAGTGGGTACTTCTACAGTAGAAAATTCTACAGCTGCAGTGTCCATAGAAGAGACAAAGCCCACTGGTCAAAATTCAGCAAAGCAGTTGTCAAAGGCCATGGGAGATCTATCCTTGAAGGATATGGAAATTGAGAAACTTAGAGTGCAGATTGAGAAGATTCAAGACAACAAAATTAAAACTGATAATGCATATTTGGCCGAAATACAGAAGAATTACAAGTTGACTAAGCAATTAGAAATTTATGAAAATGAATCATTGATTGCATAAACTTTATCTCAAGCCAAAGAGAAAATTTGGATTGATATTAATGCCTCTTTGATTGAATTATGGCCATCAATTGAAATTATTTTTGAGCAAGAATATTTATTGCAAAGGTCAAAGGTAGTAGTAGCAGAGATTAAATAATATTTAGACCATAAACTAGGAGAAGCTACTAGGATCATCAAAGTCTTGCATTCCAAAACAAAGGAAGAAATTGAAGAATTTGGAATTAAAGATAAGACTGATACAATCCTAGAGACAATACAAGTTTTGACAAAGAGGAATCTAATGTTACAGCCAGAAAATCAATGCCAAAACTTAGAAGCCCATATCAAGAAATTCCATAGAAAATTTAATGCTCTGTGCCAAAAAGGACTCCCAAATCTGCGAGATTCTAGTGGCCAATTGATCCCACTAGAAAATTATTAGCACATGTTACATGAGATAGCAGCAAATAAATCCAAATTTGCCAAATTAATAGGCATACTTGCAGGCAAAGCTTTCATCGAGGGCCTATAATATGATTTGATTATTAAACATGAAATTCAGCATTTATTTTTTACTAGTCCTACTTTTGAAAAATATACAGAAGTTGATGAGTCATATGAGAAGTTAATCAAATTTTCTATCCTGGATGAAAAAATATTGGATAAATTACTTGAGCTCATCGAAAAAAATGAAAAATTTTAGTGACCAGAAGAAATAAAAACAAGAGCAAAAAGGAGAAAAACAGGGGATGCAAACAGAAAATTCAATTTCAAGTGGCAGTCATCAAACAACAGCCTCGAAATGTGTGTTGAGTGTCCAAATCAGTTTAGAATAGCCATTTTTTTGTGATATTTTGTAAATATCCAAATCATTTTTGGTTAATATTTTAGTTTGTAATAAATTTTGTTTTCAAACTCAGATATTTTCAATTAGGCTCTATAAATATTTTGTGTTTCGAAGAAGATAGGGTTGAACCCTTGTAATGAATCAATGACATTATTTTAATGTTCAAAGCTATTTTTGAAGATAATTGAAGGATTATGGATTCATTCTTAACAACTTGTGTATCTATGTGAGTTTGCTTTGTTATCAATTATGTTTTTCATATTTATTTCTACACATGTTCAAGGTAACATAGAAGTTTGGGCAAGGATAGATTGGATGTCAATCTCCCTGAAATCCCTTGCAAAGCTATAATTATTAAAAGAGATTAATTAATTGAACAGTTTGTCTTAGTTAATTCCTCTAAATCTTTTAATTGTTTCCTTCTGTCATCTCTTGGATATGTATTGTTTGGTTGTAGAAAACTTCTACATGCATCTACTGTATATGATAAATTAGATGTTCAATATGAATGTTTAACAATTATATACCTTCTTATTTTTTCTTTTCAAATCAAGTTAAAGATTAATTATGTTAGGAATGAAAATCAGCCCTTTATTTTTCTCATAAATACTTAGAAATTACATTTGTTTAAAGGTTTAAATGCATTGGTCATCCACTTAAATCAAAACCTTACTTAGATGCTTTGGCACAGGTCCCCAAGCTAGAACTGTCTACAAAGATACAACATGATTTATGGAAAATATACCTCCAATAGCAACATATTTAGAGGATTTTGCATTAATTTGTTATAGGGATTCTAAAAGTTGTTGCAAACCTAAATTTATACAAAATTGCTATAGGTCCAATTCCATAGCAGACTGATAATTGGCATGTTTCTCCAAAATTACATGGGTTTTTGAGAAGTTATTGTAAGCACACTTGTTGTATTTATTGATTTCCCCAACAAAAATCATGAAAACCCATCTCATGGATTTCTAATATGATCAAATCGCTAGTTAATATTTTGTAACTTGTGTTGATGAGGCTACTAATGAGGACTCTAGTAACACTCTGTGAATACTTTAACACATCTTTAGGACTGAAGGTTTCCATGGAATTTGGGAAGATAAGATGCATTGTAGGAGATTCATCATTTCCATAAATTTATTTGTTAGTTTCTGAGAACATTTCCTACCATTTTATGACTATATGATGATGTGAAGAGGATTAATTATTCGTTGAGAATGCACCCAATATTTGAATTCAGTTCCATCTTGAATACGTACCTGATTCAAATTTATCATCTAAAATGAATGAATTGCCCTTAGCTTTCAATAACTTATTCAAACTAATAATGTCAAGATGTACAATTTTCCTCCTACATTTTTTCTGATATATGATCTCTTCTCTTTATATCCTATCATTTTTAATTGAATCCAAGTTTTGGGAATATGGAATGAACCTGTTTCAGGATGCAGACTTTGAATGGAAAACTTAATAATTAAAGTGCCCTGGAAGCATTCAATATTCACAGTAGCCTAGTTACCCATTCAAATTTATGTACTGCACCCCTAGGTCATGGGAATCCAAAATGTACAATCCTAATAATGTGCGATGCGTGATATTCTTAGGAACACAAAGACTTGTTTTCAACCTTTCCCATGTTGATGGTTCCCTTGGACATTGTTAAGCCTTGGAACTTATGTATGGTCAATGCCCATGCCACTTTTAATATCGCTTGTTTCTTGTTTCCATGCTTTATGTGTGGGCTCATACATTTTTTCATTTAGTTTGGTCCCATTATTGACCAACATATGTATCTAACTCCACAACAAAATATGCTAGCATGTTTGAAGGGCCCAATCCCTATATGTAGGCAATTGGGTGACCTTTCCTAGTGCTACATTAACCAATCATGTTTGGATCCACAAATTGCATGTCAACATAATGTGTTGGCCAATACATATTAGAACTCTTTGGTCAAATTGGTGATCATCATCTTCCCTAGGGACATCACAGCTAATAAATTCTACAATATTGCACAATATTGGCCTATTCAATTCCTACAACATTTACCTATTGTGTTGGGATGCCATAATACATGTTACAAATGGATGTATGGATGCATAAAATGATTTACATTAAATTACAAAGAATGATGAATTTTCCTAGAACTGAAGTATATCGTAATCATTTTGTACTAGAGTTGTGTTCTTTGCATTTGCCAACAACCCTAATGTCTCAAACGTACATAGTCAAGTAAAAATTAGTTTCCAAGTTCAATGATTTTTTATTTTGAGTTCGAAAATATTAGGGCTCAAACATAGCTCCATGCTTATTAGGTACACATGTTCTCATTGTGGCATGAGAGGCCCACACCACCCACTTACAAATTATGAATCTTTGGAGTCTATTTGTAGATGATTTTGCTTAGAGAAATATGGGTCTATCTATTTACAATGAATAAGGCCCAATTGATTTAGTGACGAGCTTTCTAGTCTATTACTTCCATAATGGTAATTTTAAATATTAAAATAAATGAAAGGGTGATTTTATTTCCCTTTCAAGCCTTTGGTTTATTAAGCCCAAAAAGAAAATACATTGGTCTCTTTTCACAATCTCATAGATCTCTATTATATAGGTTATGGTATGAATTTTCCTAGCAAACTGATTGGTTTTATTCATCAAATCACATCTAGCACATTTTTGAATAAATCATATAATGCTAGGAATGGGTTGAATGCACTCATAATTCAATCTTAAAGGGTTATTCTCTAAAGCCTTTCATTTGTTAGGCAAAAAAAATAGCACAATTATATTTCAACAATCCTAGAGGTCAGTAGTATTTGTTAGCAAGTAATTGGGCTTCCTAAGGTTTGTTGATAAAGTGACATATGGCACACTCCTAAATATGATTAACGTCAATTACACTTATAATTCAAAAAAAAAAATTGTAAGGTTGGTGTTGATTGATTTGATAATAAGATTTCTGGTCTAATTTTTTCCACATTGGCAATTAGTTTTTGGAGGCTTTTGCAAGTCGTTTGTTTATCAAGACAATGAGGAAAATATGAATTTAGTCAAATTTAATAATATTAGTGATATATATTCTATAATTTTGGTATCAGTTATGCTAATAAAAGGATTTTTGGTTTCACAAAAATTATTTATCATGTCACAACCAGCCTGTGATACCAGAAACCTGACCAATGATCATAAGATGTGTTTCTTTTTTCTATTTCCATTCTCATTTCTATTCATGCCTTGCCACTAAATTGATATAGATCCATCTAAAACCCAAATTATTTAAGCATGAATAAAATAAAATTGAGGTCCCAACCTCAATGTTTTTGCATCCTTCAAGGCTTTTTAACCACATTGAGGTTCACACTTCTACGGATAACTATTACATTAGGGGGTTTCCTCCATTTATGGCATATCTTATTGTTCCCTCCCATTTGGAGTATAGAAAATTTGGAATTTTGGAGAAGTTACTAGACAAATTCATATTCTTCTTCCATAGATCTTTCTTCTCTACTCTCCAAGGATGTTCTCCAAGGTCATTAATTAAGGAAGATTCTATGAGTTGGGAATATGTTTGTTTACTACGAGACTTCCATTTCCTAAATGGCACTTGGAATGGATGCATCAAGGTGAAGGTCATCTTTCTACTGATGAAATGCATTTCACACATTCAATGCATTTATACATAAATTAGCTTGATCCATATAATAATTTATCATCCCATAGTACTTGAATATTTTTAGAAGTTGAGTATGGTTTCTAAAGTGATATATGGAAAATATACCTCCAAGAGAAACATATTTAGATGATTTTGCATCAATTTTCTATAGGTATTATATAACAAGTTGTTGTAAACCTAATTCTATACCAAATTTCTACAAAATTAATTCCATAGCAAATTGATAAATGACCTATTTCTCCAAAATAATAGCATTGGTTTTTGAGAAATTATTGTAAGCACACTTGTATTTATTTCTTTCCCCAACAAAAATCATGAATACTCATCTCATGAATTGCTAGATATAATCAAATCACTAGTTAATATTTTGTAACTTGCATTGTTGAGACTAATAATGAGGATGCTAGTAACACTCTATGAATACTTAACACGTCTTCAGAACTAAAGGTTTCCATAGAATTTTGGAAGAGGAGATCCATTGTAGGAGATTCATCATTTCCATAAATTTATTTGGAAGTTTCTTAGAACATTGCCTACCACTTTATGACTATATGATGATGTGAAAAGCATCAATTGTTTGTTGAGAATGCACCAAATATTTGAATTCAATTCCATCCAAGACATATATAATTCAAAGTTATCATATAAAAGGAACACATCACCCTCATCTTTCAACAACTTCTTCAAACTGATAGTGTCAAGATGCACAATTTGCCTCCTACACTTCTTATCAGATATGATCTCTTCTCTTTATATCCTAGAATTTGTAAATGAATCCAAGTTTTGGGAATATGGAATGAATGTTTCAAAATGCAGACTTTGAATCGAAATCTTAATAATTAAAGTTCCTTGGAAGCATTCAATATTGATAGTATCCTATTTACCCATTCAAATTTTTGTCTTGCACCCCTAGGTTGTATATATCAAGTTTACCCAAATGGAACATAAATCTAGACTCTGCATTGGGTGCATTGATATAGAAACTAGTCTTTTTCCATATAAATCTGGTTCTAATACACACCTCCAAGTTGTGAAGCTAGAGGTTCAAAGCTTGAGGATGCATATCTCTCATGCACAAAATGGAAAACATAAATCTATATTTCACATTGGGTGTATTGAATATAGAGACTTTCCTAAATGCATCTAAACCAAAGTCTAATATGCACCTCCAGATTACAAAGCTTCAGGATGCATGTCTCAAGTTCACACAAATGTCCAATGTAAAAATAAACAATGAATTGGATGCATTTGATATGGGCACTAGCCTAGATTCATATAAACGTGAGAAAACATGAGAAATATGTTCAATTGTTGTTTGATATAGGTATCATAATTAGTTATTTCCTTTTTCCTTACCTGGGATGTCATGTATGTTGTAGCATGTCATCCACAAAATGACAAAATGTGAATACATAATGGTTTTTGCAACATTTTCTAATGTGTAGGTGGATGCAATAATCCCGCATTGGCAACAGTTTTGAAAAAGGGAAATTTTCAACTATAAACCAAAATCTTTGTCAATCCATAAGCCAGCATTGGGGTGGAAGTATTTTGGTTGATTTGATAGAATATTCACTTTATTTGGTACTAAAATCACCTAAATATGATTGTGTTCTTTGTTAGTACTCTTCCCTATAGTGCTCCTCTACACCATGGTAGTTAAACCACACATAACAGCTAAATAGAAATCCATAAGAGACAATGATTTTCTTACTTTTTATATTTTTATACAAAAGTATTATGTATAACAAGCCACATACGAATTCAAATCAACAACCATCACTCATAAGTGATTATTCATAAACTATTTCCTAAATTTTATTCCATGAAGCGGTCCCTTCCTAATATCCACAACCAAGAGGGTGAGATAGCACTTGTCTCGTATGCAGAACTATACATTCAAGTGATTCCAATGCTCTTTAATATCATGGCAGGCCATTTCATTGTCTATTTATTTCATTCAATATGTATTTCCAATTACTAAAACTTAATTATCTTTTGAGGTTATTGAAACCAATTACTTATCATTAATAGATAAGAAACAGACCTCAAGCATACCCATGAAAGCAACAACTTCACAAATCTAGAATAGGAATCTAACATTCTTGAAGTGTCAAGAAAACAACCCATCTGCTACTATGATGTATCATGGTCTCAATGCAACATCAAGTTCACCAATAGATTCCATATCTTAACCATCTTACACATTCATTATTTCCAATTGATTTCATTACATAAACACATTCAAGTAATTCAAAACAATGCCATGAGAACACTCAAATAAGAAGTCTACAAATCCTTCTTTTATTCATAAAATATTTTTCCTATATCAAGAAGCATTTCCAACGTGACGCTAAACTTCATCTCTACCTTTATTTCAAAATATAACCAAACAAGATAAATTTAGGATCTTTAACTAAAACCATATATGTTTGTAACAAGAAACATGCTCTTTATTTTCATGCCAACAAGGCTAAAATATAAAGGAAAGACTCACATTGAGTATGGTAGCCAACAACAAATATAATGGTTATGCAAAGGTGAATCAATAATGAAAGCTTATAAATATATATGTATATTAATTTTGGCTCATACATAACTTTGGACACTTGGTAAATAATCTTAGAACATCAACCTTCCAAGAGAAAATGTTTTTCGAAGACTTGGCATGCAAATATTTATAAAATCATGTTGCATGCATAGTGTTACTCATATTGTAATTATGCTCCACTTTGTTATTTTCATCACATTTATGGAAATTTGTTGTTGGTTCCTTGGAGCTAATGGAATGACCTTAAATTTCTCTCATAACAACATCGCCAAATGGAAACCATCACCCTTGTTAAGGAAGATACAGCCACTATAGACATTCATCTTCAATTGAAAAATAACTTTAGATTCTCTAGTGCCCAATAGCTTAAAAGCCTGACATTTCTACCCATTAAGTGTAAGGTGTTCATGAGGGCTGCTCAAAATTACTATTAATACAAAATTTCCCTTACAAATAGACTTACATCACAAAAAATATCCTCAATTGTTATTGGGTACATCCCTAGAAATGACAGCCCTTAGTGTGCTTGGAACCAAATATAATATTAGTATAGTGGATCTTGCCATAGTGCAAAGTGTAAAAAATCCTTTCTATAATCTATTGACTACTTTGGGCTTGACTCTCCAGATTAATTTTTTTAGGACTGTAACAACTAATGCTTTATATCATTTTATTTCCTTTTTTCTTCAATGGTTACATCATCCTTCTGCATTTCTTGTGCATCATGTATCATTCCTATAGAAAATTAAAGATAAATATTCCTCTGCCCATTTTGGGTATATAACTTGAACTTATATTGTATGATAAAGGGCCTCTCATGGCATGTCATTCATAAGGTAAGATAAACCACATCTTGTGAGGATTGTTGGTGAGACTAGTGCCTGTCCAAATTTGAAATGTAAGCTCATTAGTTATCCATGTACTCCATTAATATCCATATATCTATCCATAAATAATGTATAGGTAAATAATAATTTCAAAGAAAACCACAAAGAGAAAGTCGTTAATTAGAAGCTTATTTTTAAGTCACCCAAATGAATTCAAATTATCTAGCATATCGCTCCTTTAATTATATGTGTTGTAGAGCTTAGAAGGAAAAAGGAGATATATTTTGTCTTTCCATCTTGGATAGAGATCCTGGATATCAGAAGAGTCAAAGAGATTCTTTACATCTAATATTGATGTCAAATAAACTATAGGATTTGAATTAAATGAGAAATGTACCAATCACATACCTTTCTTGTACAAATATATGTGTAGATTCCAAACTTCGCATGAAATTTACTAAATCACAAGACTTGAAGCTACTATATTGATTTACGGAAGTTAATTCTCCATCTAAAACAAGAACCATTGACATGTAAAAGGAAACAACACACATACACATAGATTTATCTAGGGGAAAGTAAATACTCAAAACCCCTTAGTATTTGTATTGCATTAATCAGAGAATAGAGAATAAATACAATGCTTTCTCAATCATGAGCACACCTTGCACTAATATAGTTTATCCCTCTACTTGATTGACTGAACCTAGCCCAACACTCAGCCAATTTCAATCCTTCCCAAGCTCCTATTTCCTTGTGTTGTTCCCTTGGGCAATTTCCCCTATTATTTAGGAATTTCACGCCAAGGAATTGTGAAATTACCATAGGCCAATCCTCTAACTGCATCCACCACCTATACAAATTGCAATAGTTTACAACTAATAGTACATTGCCCTTGAACTCGAATCTTAACTAGGTAACTCGAATTATTTGCATGCAACAATTATTTTGGGCTAATTGATCAGTTAGTTGGTTGATCACTAAGCATGGTTGAAGTTACACATCCACAACTTGACCTCCACTAGTTCTTATGATAGTTAGAACTAATTAAACTAACAATAACTGAAATTAACTAAAACAGATTGCTACAAATTCGCAATCAATCATGTAGAAATAAACTCAAGTGTCCCCAACTCAAATTCACTGAGTTAACTAAGTGACAAGAGCCATGTCACCTCAATTAACTACCACCAAGTATTTTGTTGAAATTCAAATTCAAGTTTTTAATCTAGTTTGACCAAGACAAAGTCAAAATTAGATTTTCTTGCTACATTTTCAAGATTTCTCATTACATGCATCACTTTATTTGGCATACATTGAGTTGAAGTGTAGAACAACAATTGATATAAAAAAATTATAAGTTGCGTAGATATCTTGTGATGGTGGATTTGATACTTGTGCATTGGCATTGTATATGTATAATAGGGTCACTTGTTTGCCACTACCAACTCATGGCTAGGAAAATGTTGATCACACAAACAATATCTAGCAAGAGGCCACATAAAAATCTTGGTGTGTCACAAGTGTTATCTACTTGGCCCTTCCATTTTAAGTTTAGATATTTATACTATTATGCTATTGAAACTTGAATATGAATGGTTACAATCTTAATTGACGATAAAACTATCATTTGCATGTTATGAATTGAAGTAAATAGACCTGCTAAAGAAATTTGATGATTTCCTATTATGTATGCTAGTGTAAAATTAAATGAATGAATTCAAGCATGAAAAGAAGCATTTAAAAAAACAAATCACCTTATATTTGTAACTAAGACTCAAGTGATGTTGTAGTTGAAACCTGAATGTATGAAGTGAATTAAGTTTATTTTTGTGTAGATCAAAGTTGAAAGGGCTTAAGTTGAATCATTGGCATATTCAAGATTTGATGGGTTTAGTTATGGTTGCTAGTATAATTGGAAAATTTAAATTCCATTAGCATAGTTGATGTTGTAAGTGGGATATTGAATCACATGTTGGCAAAGATATTTTTGAATATTAAAAAAATACTCATCGTTAGCCTTACACCGGCAGTTAACTACTATTCATCGATGTTACGATAACTGTTAACATTGAAGATATAGCACATTTGTCACAAAAAAAGGGTCTGTAGCCGCTCTTGCAACGACAGTTATGACGGTTATCGACGTGGGTGATATAGAACATTCACCACAAAAAATCACTTGTCATCGTCTGCCAACACTAACTTTTTCGTCGCTGTTTGGCATAAGAATAGTGATTCCAATGCCCATCAGTCTTCTAATGACGTATTTTGTCAAAGTGGTAGAATGACCGCAGTTATCATCAATTGTTTGAAACCATAAGGCTCCTACTTCCATCGATATTCAAACGACATACATGTTTCGTTGATCGTGCAATACCAGTTTGACAGTGTCACGCCCCTACACCTGCGGTAGTCTTCCAACCGCTTGTAGCGAGGTGCGGCACCACCGAACGCTTTCTTTTTAACAATACTAACATTCATGGACTACGCCTACTCCAACATTAACATACTTAGTTTGTGTTTCGCAACCAAGTAAAAGCATTATCCTTTATACTTTAATGAAGCCCATACTCATTCATTATCCATATGCAATTAACCGAGAACATCAACAATTGCAAACAAGTATAAAGGGAGGGGCAACTCCCGAACAGTCTGCCCAACAATTTTATTAAGAATATCAGATTACAATACAACAGTGTGTCTTGGCCGGACCAAGTCTCACACTTAACCAATTTTTACAATAAACAGGCCACCTGCCTTTTACAACGTGTCATGCACCTTTGCACAAGAAGAGGTGCTCACCTGAGCCACCCAACCTTCCTACCAAATCCTGCACGAAACCGTACCCAAGAATCCACTCAACACACGGCACACTTGCCAACCATCAACATAAGACAAATCTACGCAAACTCCAAGTCTCATGCGCATGAGATATGCGCATGTCCTTTTACCCCACTACGCACTCCTCTTATTGTTGTTGGGAAAAGTATCCAATACGGAATGACCCTATCCCACTCTAAGGGTGATAGTACCTTAGCAACAACTGAATACAAAGCTATTCAAGATTACTTCTTTATGAGATGAGAGAGAGAAGAGAAGGATGATCTACTAACCGTTATCTTGCGCTAATAGTCGATCCAATCCTCACTCCTTGCTGCTTGCTCCTAGCTCCTTGCTCTTTCACCGGCCCAGCTACACAAAGATCCTGTAAAAGCACAAGAAAAAGGAAACTACAAGAAGCATACATCCATAACTGATTTAAGGATTAGAATAAATCAAATATACAAGCATCAATACGCCACAAAGATACATGCATATAGAAGAACCTCAAATACTTTATTAATGGAAGAAGTAAAGTTCTGAGAGTGTTACAACCATCATAGGCCCAATCCAGCAACACCTCCCAGCAGAAAGAAATCTCCTCTTCACCTCCTTCAAAGCAATCACCCAATAGTTCTATACACAAACCGACAGCACTTCCTTACTTGCACAAAATTCCAGCCTCCCTTAGACCTCATGAGAGAGCTCTATATATAGGGTTTTGGAGAAAGGATGAGTCATCTTGAGACTGGCATGAAGCTGACTAGTGTCCTCTCCCACTTTAGTTAATCTTCAGTTCTTGAGTCCACTTGGAGATTCTTGCTTCCACTTGGAGATCAAGACCCTCTTACTCATCACAAGGCGAATTCCTTGACCCAAGTGTCAGTTTGGAAGCTTCCTGGGCAGTTGACACCTTGCAGAATGACTGTGCCACTTGGCCAATCTTGCCCAGCGCAGGTAGCCTTCATTAGTTTTGACATTCAACGCAGATGCTCAGTGGAGCAGCTGACATGATCCAGAAATAGCCTGTTTTTGAGTGTATTCAGGTGGAGAACTGATTTTCAGTGCTGTGGTTTGCTGACCTTGTTCCTCTAAGGGTAAGAACAACATGTTTAGGGACTTTGGATCCCTTAGATTATTGACATTTCATGCTCCATGTTGCAAGGCACAAAAATGTCTATAACAGTTGCCCCCTAAAGTATGAGGTCGTTTATCGGGTGAAATGCTTTATCAGGAGGATCCGAAGTTCATTCAATCGCTGAGAGGTGCCCTGTAATAAAATACAATACAATACATTATTTTTCATTCTGCTTTCATGATCTAGCTAAGGCGGGCATTCCCATGCTTAGCTTTATAAATTCATTTTGGTACATAGAACAGACGATCGTCTGATGGTAGACTGATAATTCTCTGCTGAAATTATCATCCTTTGAGTAGGATGATCATCTGTTACAATGATGTACATAACAAATGTCTTTATATCCTGAATATATATCGCAGCCCGGATGGATGCAACTAGATCCGGGGTCTTCAATCTCGTTCGATCTTCACTCTAAGTACAAGTCGATCCATGTGAGAATTACGCTGAAGTCGAACATGGAAAGACATCGCTTGATTACCGGTCAATAATGTAAACCGCTAACAAGCGCGAGAGGAATCACCAATAATGACAATGACCCTCAAGGTACTGCAGTACAATTCACGTGGTGTGAATAAAGGACTTGGCGTCGAACACCACGCAAAATCTTCTGGTCGAAGGTCATTGATGTATACCTGTCGCCGGAAGTGAGAAACTTGCCATTGAGGCATGCAAGCTTCAAAGTACTGGGGGGTTTGTTCCTAGATCAACTTCTTGGATAATGAGCTGAAGTCGACAAGAAGCGATCCGTCAAAGGAGGGCCTTAATGAATCCCACATCAGTGACACGGAACGGAGCTAATGATTTTAGTGGAGGTGAAAACAATCTGTGAAATATGATTCAGGGTGGCGATCATGGGTGGATGAAGGATAATGTATGGCAGTGGATGGGACACGGTTGACTCTTTCTGAACACATCTCTTGATCATATAACGACACTGATGTGATGGATCGGTAGCATTACCCCAAATGTGGATGGTTTGGCGAGGACCATGGTGATGAGACCGGTGAATGAAACAACCCAACCCGATGTGATACGGAAGACAAAGTGTCATGTTCAAGAGCGACTTGCTACCATTAAAGCTTTGAGGTTCTTCCAATTTTTCCCCAGTCATTCCTGACCAGTACCTCTTTATTTTTGTCAAGCTTGAGGAGGATAACATATGCTTGTTCTATAACCTGCCCTTCGGGAAAGCCCATCGCTATGTTTTAACGAGCCTAGCGATAGGGAAACTCGTTCTCATCTAAAGACAAGTTTGTCGCTATTTAATCATTTTAACGAGTCTAACGACAAGGAAAACTCGGTCCTTTTCATTTTTAGAGAGTCTGAAAAGGTACATAAAGTTAACTCCAAAATTCCTTTTTCGTCATCTAATCCCTTAAGTCCGAAAAAGTATAAAACAATACAGAAGGGATGAGTTTTCGATAGTTTTAACAAGCCGAACAAAACAAGCGCTCGATCTTTTTGTGCAATAATCCCTCAGGTCCAAAAAGATTAAAATCTAGAGGAGGGATAGCTCTTCCGGTCGTTTAACGAGCTGGAAGGCCAAAACTCGGCAATCTTTTCATTTTTTACGAGTCAGTTGAAAAGAGCTTAAAGAAGACTCGTCTTTTGAGGAACGAGTGATGAACAGGGATAGCAGCTGATTCCAGGTACAGGTTGGAATTTTCCAATCACGGCAGTGTCACAAGGATGGCTAGGTGAAATCACTCTTCGCAGTTGTTCCTAAAAATGGGTAAACAATCATATGGAGGTGAACGATCGGCCAAATGAAAGTGGAGGTGGCAGGTGCAAAACACGACCAAGGCTTTTATGGTTGATCAGGTTACATACTTAATGGTTATTTACCGGGATGGGTTCATTTTTTAACGAGCTTGAATGCGCCAAAACACTGCTCAATCTTATGTTTATTTTTTAACGAGCATGAACTATGTGCTAAAACTGCTCGGTGATAAGTTCGCATGCCCCCAGCATAATAACGCAAATCGAGGTGCATGCCCCCCAAGCTTCATTGCACTCAACTCGGTGGTTGGAATGAAGGTTTACCTTTGAGAAAGGGGATTTGTTTCATTTTTTAAAGAGGTTGACACAAGATAAGAACCGTCCTCTGACTCCTTGTTTCATTTTTTAACGAGGTTGACACGAGATAAGAACCGTCCTCGGAGCCCACTGTATTTACAGTATTTCCATTAGGGCGATGATCCATGCTGACAAAATGTTTAGGAATCTTCCGAATTCATTAGATATAGAAGATTTCATATTGTAGGTTTCCACTGTGGCCACTTCTGCCAGATTTCTTGCAGGCGGTAGGGCAAAAGTACCCATTAAGGCAGGGTCTTTTAGGAGACCTACTCCAATATTTTGAAGCGAATGATCGCTTCCATGGATCATTGGAATGCTTCCCGTAACTTGTGAACTGTCGGGGAGGAAAGTTTGTTGGTCGACGACT
Source organism: Pinus tabuliformis (assembly GCA_031772625.1). Taxonomy (NCBI): domain Eukaryota; kingdom Viridiplantae; phylum Streptophyta; class Pinopsida; order Pinales; family Pinaceae; genus Pinus; species Pinus tabuliformis. Next base: position 1,098,216,185 of record CM062816.1, on the reverse strand, counting down.
GTAATCCCTCCTTGAAAGGGAAATGCAATCTTCCTGAAGTAGGTCGACACGACTGCGGCCATGGCATATATCCAGGGCCTTCCTAGTAGGATGTTGTAATCGAGGTTTCCATCGATTACTTCAACATCGACTTCTACTGTTTTGCCCCCCAGTTCAACTTGCAAGTTACTTAAAATCCCGTATGGAGTGTATGATCGTCCATCAAATGCTTTTAAGGTCGTTGACGATTTCGACAAGGGTGGTGAGCCTAAATTTTTCCAGCAACTCATCGACATAAGACATGTAGATGCCCCCTCATCAATAATTGTTCGATGAACAGTTTTGTTGAGGGATTTCACTTGAACAAGGAAAGCTAGTTGAGCTGGTAACTTAGGGTCATATCCTTTATGATCAAAGGCCACAAGATTGGAATCCATTGGGCCAATCCCACCTATTGCTGATAATAAAGTTTGCTCCTGGGAGGGGCAATTTTGCGGTACCTCAAGTGTCGACATAGCGGACGGCGATTGGGCCAAGTCCTCTATTATATTATAATTCTGTGATATTTTGGCACGAGGATTAAATGTCGATTTGTGTACTACTCCTTTTGGCAACTTTATCATTGGTTCAGGAATGATGGGTGGCACAACTTTGGTCAAAGTTGTCGTCGAACTATTAGGTTGTTCATTAGCCTTGTTATTCGACAGCCGTGGATTCCCGTAATCTTTATTCCTTGTCAAAGCATTATTCTGCTGCTTTGAGGTAGACAACATAAGCACTTGGGATCGGGAAACATTTTGATTAGCAACCAGATTTTGACCTGGATTAGGAAACGGATCAGTCAATACTGCTGGGGTTTTTGAACTCTTGAAGAGTTTCTTAACTTCAGCTATATGTGGACAATCTTTTGTCCAATGATCCTCATCGCATATATGACACCTTGCCGGGGGTTTCCTTTTTCTCCCCGTCTTTTTCTTCTTGCCCCCTGGTTGCTTCAGTTGTTTGCCCTTGTCGGTCGACATGGCATTTACTTCCGAGGCAAGAAGTTCTTCATTTGCATTTTGACTAGAAATTTTGTGTTTGCCAAACACGCCATCGCCGGCGCGAGAGTCATTGTTTGATTTAGGAGGAGGAGGAATTGAGAATTTCGGTCTAGGGGCGTCAGGTATTTTGTCGTAGAGCGTGCCGGACTGAGTATAAACTAAGTCTAGATATTGCGCACGAACGATAACTTGCTCTTCCGTTACGACTCCCCCCTTTGCCACATCTTCCGTGATGGCAGGAAGTAATGACTTGATAAACCATTCAGCTAATAGCTGATCGGGAACGTATGTTTTTACCATCCTACGACGACGTCGCCACTCATGTATATGATCAGATATATGGGTGGCAGTCGTCTGTTTGAAGTTGGTAAGGAGTTCTGTTCCCGTTTCATACCTTATCGGTAATTGAAAATGGGTTAAAAAGGTTGTGGCTAAGGTACTGAAGTTGTCGAACGAAGCTCTAGGCAATTCAATGTACCATTTTGCTGCCGGACCCGTTAACGTCCTCTGAAAGAGGCGAAGTCTTATCGAATCATCATTCAAGGTATTCGATGAACACCATAGATGGAATGTCATCACATGATTCGACGGATCTTCACCAGGATTTCCATTAAATTTAGGAATATCTGATGGAAGTTTATGCGGAATCGCTGGCCACCAAGGGGCATAAGCAATTGGATCATTCGTCAGCGGGTTTAGATCTGGTAATTCTAGAGTTGCTACAAATGGCAACTGTTGATTCAGGTTAGGCGAAGCATATCCAGGATAAGATGGGATCGCCTGAGCAATGGGTCTTTGCAAACCAGCATAATGCTGGCAACCTTGACAAGGTTGATGGGCATAACCATTATAGTATGGTTGCCCATTACTTGCAAAGACTTGTTCCTCAGGTCCTTGATATGATTGCTGGAATGGCGGTTGTTGAGATTGAACCAGCTCTGGTTGTTGGACCATTTGCTGTTGACCAATACTGGATGATTGACCAAGCTGAGGAGTCACAGTACTTGTTTGAGCCTGAGTCGCTCCAGATAAGGAGGCACTACCCTGAGATCGTGATTGAGTCGTTGAGACAAGAGGTTGTTGTATTGCAACCTGAGAAATATGGGGTTGACATACAACAGGTAGCGCTTGTACTTGCGACGCATTCACGATAGCAGGCGTGGTGGGAATATTCGACACAGGGTGTACTGGTTGCATTGAATATACAACCCCTGCTTGTTGAGGCAGTATTGGTATCCAACCGCTGGATTTAATTCCAGTTTGACCTGAACTTTGTTGTAAACTCCCATATGGTTGTTCTCTGGGAGGGAACAATGAAAGAGCATACTGCCCTCCATATGGTGGAAATCCAGTACTTAAAGGGTAAATTGGCCTTTGAAGACACATTGGATCCATTTGTTGAGTTTCAACATAAGAAATACCAGTTGATAATCCGGATGAAGAAATAGGAACTAACCATGTCGTCGTCCCTGACTGGACTCCGGCTTGTTGTTGACAATTTGCCGGGACAGATGGTATACTAGCGAACATCGTTGGAGTAGCAGCAGGAGGCTCAGCTGCTGCTGTGTCGGATGACATAGTCCTAGATGTCGACGGTTGTTCAGACATATCCAGTCTATCCAAAAGATTTCTTAGCGATTCTACAGGAACTTCCACTTGTGGTGGACTAACTTCGAAGATCAACGAGGGAAAGGTGATGATTATTCCGCTTAAAATAAATTTTATAACGACGCTTTAGACACAACTTGCTTTTTCAGTTTTAAAGAGTCGAGAAAAAGCTAAAGATGACTCTAGTCTCCTTCGATGTTTTAACGAGCCCGAAGTGACAAATGCTCGGATGGACTTTTTCAGTTATAGAGTTTGAAAAAGGCCAAAAGAAACTGCTCTGGAGATCTAGGCAGAGGGTGTGCCAAACCTTTCGCAAAACCACAGAATACGTTTTACGTACGGGTGGTCGATCTTCGTGAATGCTGTGTTCACTGCATTGCGATCAGTAGGGCGGCCGACACGGTTTCCTATTGGATAAAGGCTTTGTTCCTATAGGGGTCTCCCAATATATACGCGACGGTACGTGGGAGCACAAGTCCGTATTAGTGCCACCGACTCTCAGGAGGAATCACCCACCTTCGTCGAGATCGATAGTCACTACGTTTAACGACGCCGGAACACGTCTCTAGCTTAGACCTCTAGATGTTTGCGTTATGTTTCAAAGCGTTGTTAGGTTCATTCAATATATTTTAAGTTGATCTTTTTAAAGTTTGCCTTTCAAGGTTCACCACGAGATGTATTGATACAAATTCCTAAATGCAGTCTAAGATGAGAAGCAAGCTTTTTCAATCTTTTCGACTTATGAAAATCTTAACTACTGAGGGAAAAGAGAGACAAAATCTTTTCACACAGATCAAAGAGCACTCGCTAATGCACTTTTTCCCTAAATCAACATACAAACTTATATGCAAAATGCAAAAAATGCAGGTATTTCTTTTCTCTTTCTTAATGTTTATGCGATACAAAAAGAAAGTTGTTGTATAATTTCGAATTCAATTTCAAGTGAAAGCAAACAAGCTTGTCCAAAATCGAAAGATACCTTAAGATTTACTTGTTTCGACACTAGAAATATATAAATTCAAACCATATGACGAAAGCGAAAGCTCAATCAGCTATGAACAGCAAACAAACTAACTCTTAAGATCAAAACGACACTTTATCACAGGTCTAGATCTAAGAGGTCACAGCAAGACTAGTTCACTTTCGTTATGGGAAACTGTAAATGTACAAGAAATACACAAAGAACAAACACAGTTTCTTTATACAACTGAGGCGGAATAGTGACAAGGAAAGTTGGTTTCAGATAGGCCCACTGACTGGTAACAAACAGCAAAAACAAGAGTGAAAACAGGGCAAGAAACAGCAGGAAACCCCAGTAGCACAAGGCAAGACTGGTCCAGCGCAGGTGGGACACTGCCTGTTTGACCTTCAGCGCAGGTAGCCCCTTCGGGAACTGCGCTGAAATGCAAACAGCCTTTGTACAGCCTGCACTGAAGAACGAAACTTTCGCTTCTGGTGGTTTCCGGGTCACAGATTGCTCAAAAATTCACAGTTTTTGCTCAAATCAGAAGCTATCAGTCAAGGACACACTAAGGGATGACAAGGAGGATGAAAAGATATCACTAAGAGCTTATTAGAGTCCTTGTGGATCAGCTCTTCAAATCATAAACTTGCCCAGAAACTGAGCTAGAGTAGCTGCCCTCTACTTTGTATTTGAAGGATTCAAACACAGTTCGATTCAGTACTCCCTTTGTTTATGAAATGAATAGAAAAAAACACAAACAACCAACAAGATACGATCCCCAGTGGAGTCGCCAATTTGTTGTTGGGAAAAGTATCCAATACAGAATGACCCTATCCCACTCTAAGGGTGATAGTACCTCAGCAACAACTGAATACAAAGCTATTCAAGATTACTTCTTTATGAGATGAGAGAGAGAAGAGAAGGATGATCTACTAACCGTTATCTTGCGCTAATAGTCGATCCAATCCTCACTCCTTGCTGCTTGCTCCTAGCTCCTTGCTCTTTCACCGGCCCAGCTACACAAAGATCCTGTAAAAGCACAAGAAAAAGGAAACTACAAGAAGCATACATCCATAACTGATTTAAGGATTAGAATAAATCAAATATACAAGCATCAATACGCCACAAAGATACATGCATATAGAAGAACCTCAAATACTTTATTAATGGAAGAAGTAAAGTTCTGAGAGTGTTACAACCATCATAGGCCCAATCCAGCAACACCTCCCAGCAGAAAGAAATCTCCTCTTCACCTCCTTCAAAGCAATCACCCAATAGTTCTATACACAAACCAACAGCACTTCCTTACTTGCACAAAATTCCAGCCTCCCTTAGACCTCATGAGAGAGCTCTATATATAGGGTTTTGGAGAAAGGATGAGTCATCTTGAGACTGGCATGAAGCTGACTAGTGTCCTCTCCCACTTTAGTTAATATTCAGTTCTTGAGTCCACTTAGAGATTCTTGCTTCCACTTGGAGATCAAGACCCTCTTACTCATCACAAGGCGAATTCCTTGACCCAAGTGTCAGTTTGGAAGCTTCCTGGGCAGTTGACACCTTGCAGAATGACTGTGCCACTTGGCCAATCTCGCCCAGCACAGGTAGCCTTCATTAGTTTTGACATTCAGCGCAGGTACAGAGTGGAGCAGTTGACATTCAGCGCAGATGCTCAGTGGAGCAGCTGACATGATCCAGAAATAGCCTGTTTTTGAGTGTATTCAGGTGGAGAACTGATTTTCAGTGCTGTGGTTTGCTGACCTTATTCCTCTAAGGGTAAGAACAACATGTTTAGGGACTTTGGATCCCTTAGATTATTGACATTTCATGCTCCATGTTGCAAGGCACAAAAATGTCTATAACACTTATCTTATGCGAAGGCTTTATATGAGCGAAGTCTTCGTTGGTTACAAATGAGCCTCATGCTCTTTACTTATATGCATCATACGTATGTTTAAGGGGGTGTGCAGCCCCATGGCCGACCCCACAAATATGCACATACGCCCATAATACATGCCCATGTGTCTCCATTTTATAAGTCGGCTGCATACATTTGACATCGCATATATGTGTGTCGTTCCAACACTTAGTCGTTTAAGTGTTTTCCCCTAACGTCGCATATATCGTCACATAATGTCGCAGCTTCCGTCGCACAAACGTCGCAGACCCGTCGCACTTCCGCCGTTCAGCGTGCCCGCCCGCGCCCGTGTGCACGAGCTCGCCCGGCGCCCGTCGCACCGCAGCTCGGAGGCCTTACATCCTCCTCCACCTGAAATCGTTGTCGTCCTCGACAACATACCATCCCGGTAGCTCTCCACCAAGATCATCATCCATCCACGATGTCGACCTTTCTACACAAGGCAAACATCCTTGCAACATATGTAGAGACTCTTTCTCCACTATGTCTCGGCCTAGTGACCACTGCCACCAAGCTCACCATACCAAAGTATGTATCTCCATAATCCATGCTCAGGTCCATGGAAACTCCATCCATCTCATCTGCAACATGCTGTCCATGTGTGTGTCTCCTCCATATGAAGAGATCATCTCATCAACCCACTCTCGATGTGCCCCATTCAGGTCCATGAAGCCTCTTCATCATCTGCAATGTGCCATCCTCAAGTCTCCATAGAAACAAGTATGCACTTGTCTCATCTATCCATGTGTAAAAAGTAGTTGAGTCTCGGCTCAACCCATGCCCAAGTCAAGGCATCATCATCATCGTAACTTCATCACTTCAAAGTGCCTCATACCGATCCTCTACATCAAGTCACTCTTCCAAGCCATGCCCATACATGTACTTTGGAAGTATGCATCCCATACTGCATCAAAGTCACCTGACCTCAGCTCCTCAATGCATCAAATCCTCTAAGTCCACCATGTATGAAGTCCCTAAAAGTCACAACAATCTCATGTCATCATGAGCTCCATGAGTCATCTCCAACCAACATCTCCATGTAGTAGGAATGCTCCATAATCTGCTCACAACTCCATCCAAGTCCATGGTCTTGTTGTACAAGAGTGCACAACCTCTCCATCGGCTCATAAGTAATAAGTCTCCATGTCACATCAACAAATCCATCTGCACAACATTCCTACCTTGGCACTCCTCATTGGATGTCCATGACACCTCTACAAGTGCTCCCACACAATGTCCCTGCATAAGACTGCCATGCTCCATGCCTCCAACCTGATGTCCATGACTAAGTTGCCCATGTAGTCCAACCAAGTAGACTCATCACAACCATCGGTCATCCTCACCCAAGTCTTCAATCTTCGGTTTAGTGAACTCTGTCACCCAACCATATCATCATGTCATGAGTCCCTCCACCATAGCTCCTCCACCAAAGTGTCCACCAAGACTATCTCTTGGTCTCGGCCATGAGAGTCCACCCAAGCATCATCATCATACCTCAAGTGTGTGCCCTCCTCAATCTATCCATGAGCCATGCCGGGCACTTAGCCATGTGGCTAAAGCATGACCCCTTCATCCACAACGATCATCACGTTCCTCCCTTGTCACGAGCCTTTGTACCTTTTACCATAAGGTCACAAACAACCCCAACAAGTCCAGCAACAATTGATAATCCCTGCTTCTCCATACAAGGTTCCATCATAGTCATCCATGGTAAGATCCTCCCTAGCATTGGCAAACTGGCTTTGCCCTTCCCTGCATACGGTCCATCTACCAAATGCCCAAATGAAACACAAGTATCAACGGTACTTACATCATCAACATGAGGCTCCTCCATGTGAGTATCCTCATTCATCCATGTCTGCAAACCGCACGATCCTGGTCCAACTTGATCATCCTCAAGCTCATCCTCCATCATGGTCATGTCTGCAACATCTTCAATCATCACGGCTTCCTCTTCCTTGTTAGCACAATCTGCAAATTCACCTTGCTCCATTGCCCAACCGAGTCGAAGAAGCTCTTCCTCAACATTATTTTCCAAGGCTTCAAGTTCTTCATGGATTCGGGGCCTCTCTTCCTTCAACCTCTTCAGCCTGTCCAAGGTAAGCAATAGCTTCCTTCCACCTTCTCCCAAACTTTCCATGCCTTGTCATTCAGCTTGGTCCAAGCACCGAGCTTCACCTCTGCTAAACCTACTTCCACTGTCATCAACTGTCAAGTTTCCAAGTGTACCCACACTTGCACTTCGTCACGAGCAACCCTGCTCTAACACCAGCTCCAACCGAGCTCTGATACCAACTGTCACGCCCCTACACCTGCGGTAGTCTTCCAACCGCTTGTAGCGAGGTGCGGCACCACCGAACGCTTTCTTTTTAACAATACTAACATTCGTGGACTACGCCTACTCCAACATTAACATACTTAGTTTGTGTTTCGCAACCAAGTAAAAGCATTATCCTTTATACTTTAATGAAGCCCATACTCATTCATTATCCATATGCAATTAACCGAGAACATCAACAATTGCAAACAAGTATAAAGGGAGGGGCAACTCCCGAACAGTCTGCCCAACAATTTTATTAAGAATATCAGATTACAATACAACAATGTGTCTTGGCCAGACCAAGTCTCACACTTAACCAATTTTTACAATAAACGGGCCACCTGCCTTTTACAACGTGTCATGCACCTTTGCACAAGAAGAGGTGCTCACCCGAGCCACCCAACCTTCCTACCAAATCCTGCACGAAACCGTACCCAAGAATCCACTCAACACACGGCACACTTGCCAACCATTAACATAAGACAAATCTGCGCAAACTCCAAGTCTCATGCGCATGACATATGCACATGTCCTTTTACCCCACTACGCACTCCTCTTATCTTATGCGAAGGCTTTATATGAGCGAAGTCTTCGTTGATTACAAATGAGCCTCATGCTCTTTACTTATATGCATCATACGTATGTTTAAGGGGGTGTGCAGCCCCATGGCCGACCCCACAAATATGCACATACGCCCATAATACATGCCCATGTGTCTCCATTTTATAAGTCGGCTGCATACATTTGACATCGCATATATGTGTGTCGTTCCAACACTTAGTCGTTTAAGTGTTTTCCCCTAACGTCGCATATATCGTCACATAATGTCGCAGCTTCCGTCGCACAAACGTCGCAGACCCGTCGCACTTCCGCCGTTCAGCGCGCCCGCGCGCCCGCCCGCGCCCGTGTGCACGAGCTCGCCCGGCGCCCATCGCACCGCAGCTCGGAGGCCTTACAGACAGTATACTAACTACAATTATCATCATAACACTCTTACTCCCATCAGTATTCCAACGAAAGATTAGTCTTCCTTTCCTCGGTTCACCAATGTGTGAAAGGCCTCGGAATTATGAAGAATTTGGAAAACATCAATAATGTGATTGTACCACATTCCACGTTTAGCAAAATCCCCTTTTGCCATTATAGCGACGAAATGTCATGGATATAGCGACAAAAATTTGTTGAAAAATGACTCAATTTTTATTAATGGATGTTTTTTATTTTATGCATTAAATCATCAAGTAGATTATAAGTTTATTATAGTTCTTAGTTGAACTACATTCAAACTTTGTATTGTATATTAAGTAAATGTTTCACGTGTCTTTTGTATAAGTTTCTTGGAGCTAGTTATGCTCATGCTCTAGCTCAACAATCCCTTAAAAGACTATTTAACAAGAGCATGATGCATGTTTTTCCTCTTCTTCAAAACCCTATTTTAGATCAGGGTTTTCTTGGTAGCATAAAAATCCTCCAACTCTTATTATCTATCACCATGATTTTCTCAATATTCTACTAGAGAATGAGTAATATTGAGTATATTTAAAAAATAAAATTTCCTAATTACCATAAACCCTAAATTAGCACACCTAGATCATGTACCTAACCCACAAAGTCAATGCATACACTTAAGTAGTGCAACTGACATATTTTTCATTTCTCTTCTTCAAAACCCCAGTTTGGATCATGGTTTCCTTGGCAGCATAAAACTCCTCAATTTCTTACCATATGTCACCATGAATATCATAGTATTCTAGTGGATAATGAGTAATATTGTGTGTGCATGCATGTGTGTGTGTGTGCGCGCGCGCATAATTAACATTAATCCTTAAATACTCATCTAACCTACATAGTCAATGCACACACCTAAATAGTGAATCTAACATATACACCTAACCCATGATGCACCTAAGCCACCTAAGTCCACTTAGGAGGAGGAAGGTATTCATGTGGAATGAAATCCCTACATAAGCATATGCTAAGCAAGACTTGGAGTGAAATGCGAACATTCCATACATAATAATTGCAAATAAAAGAGGGCCATAATATGTGACACCAAAACTACTAGAAAAATTAGTATTAAAGTGATAGGAGGATAATATCACATTAACTTGGTAAACCAAAATAGCTTACACAACTAGTACACTAACCTAAGACACCACATGAACTTAACATACCTAACCCACATAGCTAACCAATAATATAACTAACATACCTAATCGATGCATATGAATAACATACCTAACCAACCTAATGTTAGGTATGTGTTATATTATTTGCATGACTATCTTCGTGCATTGTATGTTGCACTAGGCGTAATGTGAGATTCATAAAGGGGGTGGAAACATCCCCTCTTTTGGGGGAGTGACATGGGGGAAAATACCCCAATTCTCGGGGGGTTACAGGAGGGGAAAAACCTCCCTACATGGGATTTCAAGGGAAGCAACACCCCCACCCCCCACCCCCACACACACAAAAAAACCCCAAAATAATTTTTTTTTGTTTTATGTGTCTGTTTTTTCTATTTTTCTGCACACATTTTTTGTTTTAGTAGTTTTTTTGCACATGATGTTTCAACCCATGATTTTGTAATTATGGTTTAGGAATTACGGTGGTATTCTAATCAATAGTAAATGGATTGGCAGTTTATGGATGATGAGTGATATACATATTGAATTACAGTATTGTAAAGGAGAATATGTTCAAAGATCTTTTCGGTTTTCCTGGTTTTGGGTTTCCATGGTGAAATCTCTATGTTAATGTTTGTTTGAGAGAGAGAGAGAGAGATACATTGCATATTTTCCTTTTTTTACTAAAAAGTTTTTTGCAGCAATTAATTGTACAAGGTTAAAACCTACACCTAAACCCATGTAGAAGTTATTAATGTGGAACAAAATAAGAACAAAAGGATATGCTAATATTTCTTTTATTGTGGGAATCACAATTAAGTTAAATAGAGCTCATAAGACACTCTATTGTCAAATTACTTTGGGAAATCTAACCCACACACATAATGCTTCCAATTTACATAAACTACACACTTGAAGCACCTATCCAACACACATAATCCACTTATCTAACCTATAAAGCTAACCCACATGCCTAATTCATAGAATTAATCATTGCATTTAACATTCACAAATAACATATGCACCTAATCAATGCATTTAACGTTCACAAATAACCAACACAGATACTCATGCATAGATTTGTAACTATTATTTACATGAAATTTTCAAGTTAAAGTGGTCCCTTAAAGAATGGCACTAAATCTACTAATGAAAATAGAAGTAAAAAGAGGGAGGATGATATCACATTATCTTAGGAAACCTAACCCACACACTTAAGTCGATAACATAAACCACTAACCTATGGCATCCCACTAACTTAAATAACCTAACCCACACAGCTAATTGATGCCCCTACATGTACCAAACCCACACAACCAACCAAAAGGAAATTATTAACGAGGAATGAAATCCCAACACAAAAATATTCCAGCAATGACCTTTGATTATTATGGTCATTGTATAGATAACCATTGTAAGTCATAAAGAAATAGCATAGCACCAAAATGTCCAATGAAATTAGTAGTGGAGTGAGGGAGGTTGCTATCATCAAATTGTAAAACCTAAGCCATGCATCTAATTTAACACCCTAACCTAACATACCTAACCCACACACCCAAACCATCCCCAATTCATGCTACCAATCCATGCACCTGCCCCACACACATAACCCAACCATGATCCTAACTCGTGCACAAAACCTACACACTTAATTCATGCACCTCGGCAAGTGCCTAAACCACCTATACTCAATGTAAACTATATAACAAAAAGTCTTAGCATAAAGTTATGCCAAATAATACTTGCTATTAACTTTTATCACCTTAGGAGGGGATTACACCAGAATAGATCCATCTTAATTTGAGATCTATCAAGCACCGAGAGGGATCAAATCTATCAAGATCCAAACCTCTATTGCAAATCTTGAGGAAAGATTTTCACCTCGAGAGATTTAATCCATATCAGTGCTTGGTAAATTTAGAGTTAAGATGGGTCTATGTTGATTTCTAATAATATTAATTATATTTATATAAATTTCACATCTCTATATATAAAATATATATTTTTTAATTTTATTAAAACCTTAATAATACATATAGTTACATGTGTGTGTGTGTGTCATTTTTCTTTGACATGTTTTATAATTTTTTATTTAGCTTTTTAATGTGATATGCATAGCATTTATTATAGTTTAGAAAATGAGTATATTGTAACTATTAAGTTTCTATATTTTTATTAATTAAATTTAAATATGAACTTTTGAATATAAACTATTATTCTAATTTATATGGTAAAATGGAACTTAATTTATAGCTATTATTTATATTTTATATATATTTCATATCTTTATATATATATAAATTTGTTTTATTTTATTGTATGTTTTATGTCATAGAGGAATTGACCACTGGGTCGCTCTCATACTTGTGAGACATGGGTTCAACTCTGATCAATACCAATCTAACCCCTAGGTGAATTGTGTTTCCCCCCAGCATGCAACTCTAGGTAAGAAACCAGGGATTTGCACATGTGACCTTGTACTTGTATTTACTTTACATTTTCACGAGCTTGCAAAATTAGCTCCCCCAGGGTAATAGACATATTCTTATTTCTAATTATATGTTTTTTAAATAAATTTATTAATTTTTTATATGTTTATTAATTATATGTTCTAAAATATTATGGTTGTGAATATGAATTGTTATTATTTTAATTTATTTCAATGTGATATTTATACTATGAATTTTTTTTAAATAATTGTTTTCAATTTTATTAATACAAACAAAAATTGCAATAATATCATAGGGCTTTAAATTAGCAGCGAATGAGTGTACTATTAATGCATTCCTTGTAAAATGGTCACTGGTTCAAACCCCCTGTGGGAGCCAACAAAAAAAATAAAAAATACAATATAACAAATTTATTGAACCAATTTATTATTTTTATTACTTTTTACTTCTTATTACCTTTTTAATTGAGCCAACATTATGTTTCATTATTATTACTATTATTTTATCTAACCCTTCATTTCATGTTCCTTTACAACATCTCCCTCGTATTGGGTTGTACAACACCTTTCCTTTGCAAAGAACTAACTAATTATAGTACCACAAAGGTGGCATGCTAGAAAAAGATAAGGTTGTAAGGTCATGAGGTGTAGACTAGTTGTTTTGAGTGGGTTTTAGTCCCCACTAAGTCTCAGGTTCAAACCTCATAGGAAGGGATTGAGGATGGAAGCCACTTTAAGGGAATTAAACCAAGCTTAGCAAAATCCTGGTGGCCCTGGCCTAGGCTCAACCTAGTCACAAAAATCAAAAAAGAAAGTAAAGTTGTAAATTTAGATATAAACTTTTCATTTCATAAAAGTAAAGTTGTAAATTTATATCTAAACTTTTCATTCCATAATTACTCTATATTATGATGAGAAAAGATAGGTTTGTGTATAAATTTGATTTATACTATTACATGTCACAATTACCTCAAAAATTTGTATATGTGTGTGTGTGATTTAGAGTTGGGAGTTAGACTTTCTCAATTTTGAAGATACCTTCCATTTTATGTTAGCTTCTTAAGAGGCTTAGAAGTTTAATTAAGGAGAATATGGAGAAAGAGATACAAACTCTAAATTTTATCTGGTGTTGATGGAGCATTTAAGTGGTTGTTACATAATAAATAAATTTTCCTTCTCCAATAGATAAGGGAGAAAGAAAATTTTGAGTGCTAGGGTTCCTTAGTCAACATATTATTCATGTCATGATGTCACTTGCGAGTTTCTACTCGCTTTAGATGCTCCAAGCATACAATGCCTTGAAGGGTTTTGGCCTCCCAATGGGATAGACCAAGATTGTGGTTGTTCTAAGAAACCTGGGGTGGGGATCTGATCGGTTTATTTTTCTTTGATAAATTTTCTTGTAGGAAGTCTTGTCGCAAATCGATTTGAGGAGTTAGTATGTGTGGGGAAGTTGTGGAGGTTTTATCCTCTTTCTCTTAATTTTTTCTGCATGGATTGAGATGCGGGGATTATGTGGTATTCATGATTTGGTACCTCTTATTTCATAGTTCGTTATATTGTGATCAGATAGTAAAAGATTACATTGGTATAATGGGCCTGAATGAAAGTATTTGTTTCATTCTTGGCCTAGGTCTCAGATCTGGCCCATGTATTATATATAGCCTCCTTTTCTTTGTGCTCAGAGACTCTTTTTTTAATATACAAATTTGGATATGGAGGAGTCTTATCAAATTTTCATAAAAACCATAAATGGGAAATCATTTCTTTTAGGGGTTTAGGCTTTGGATCTAGTAAAATATATGAAAAAGAATGTCTAATACAACATAGGCATACCAGTAAATTTGCAAAATCTGATTTATGAAGGAAAATATTTACAAGCTGTCAATCAACTAAAAGACTATGGCATTGATGTAACTCCACAATTATCATAAATTTGAGGCTACGAGAAGGAAATCCTGGAATGAATAATCCAAATGGGACAACTTCTTTTGCTAGACCCCCAAATGGTCCAACTTCGTTCAAGGATGCCATGAAAGGGAAAGCAGTCATACCAGTTGCACAGATACCAAATATGTCAAGCCCATGTCCTTACATTGTTGAGCAAATGTAAAAAGTACAATATATGACCGTAAATCTATCAGAAGTAAGTGGTATCTTCACAACTCTCAAAGCTAGAGCCCTTATATCTATATTTAATGGTTTTTGGCCCAAGTCAAACGACTTCCATTAGTGGGTCATCACCAATTGGACCAATAATTGTGATACCTACTTGTGTTCCAAGGGCTTTTTTGTTGTATAGTTAGACACTGATAAAGATATGGAGTTTTCTTTAAATGAGGGGCCATGGCTTTGGGGCAAGGTAGGCCTCTTTGTAACTCCATGGTTTCTAGATTTTGATGCTATAACAATGGTGGTTACAAAGATGTCGATATTGTTAATTTTTCTTAGGGCTATATTGTTCTTTGATTTAGATAATTGCATTTCACTATTTACACATTGAATTCACCCCATAGCATCATAATATTATTGAATAACATATGCAATTATATAGAAATAACAATATCATCATCAATGCATTGAAACATAAAGGAACAATAGAAGAAAAGCGTTCATACATAGAGACACTAGGATTGGTCAGAGGTCAGGGCTAAACCCTACAAAGGAGAAAACCCTTTCAAATTCTTCTTTTTATTAGATTGTCATTGAATGTTTCAAAAAAGAGAGAGTACAATGAACTGATTATTTATACATAAGAATATCCAACAAAAATCAACCAAACAATATCTCAAAGATGAACCCAACAGTAGTACTAATCAAAATCATTGTTCATCAGCCTGTGGTCAATTATCATCAACTGTCTAAATCTATGGTCAACAGTGGTCAACTGTCAAAATCAAACCCTAGGTTCCAACCGCATGGAGAAAGAGGTGTGCGTCTAAAATGCTCCAACCGTAGGAATAGGCATGCATGTGCACAGTTGCAACTAAAAATATCTTGTGGAAACCCAGTGACAGAGAACCAAAAACCATAATCACATGTGTGAGCTTCAGACCCTGCAATTTCTGACTTGTGCAAACCAATCTTCGTGAACCACTTCAGACCTGTGTAAGCCAAATCAAATAATAGAGAAAAATAATAGGCTTTATAATTATATCCAAATGAGGGTCACTTGACTTGTATTTATAAGCATCCAAGGGTGTCTAGATTCTTGATTGGGCTGACCTGTCCTTTTGTGCACATGTGGGCTTCCAAATTAAAACTATATTTTCCTTAACCAAATTAAATTCTTCTAAGGGCTAGAAGGGATCTTCCTTAAAGAGAAATATTGTCCAAAGGAGGGAATTTGTCCCTGAGCTTCCAAAATTAACCTTCCCTCTTAGCTAGGGATAATTACCAACTGTAACATATGGCCCATCACATACATGTCGTAATTGCATATCTCAGCTCATTTCTTCTCATCTTTGTTCATATTTTCTCATCTCTGCTTATCTATTTTTCTATGTGCTTGAATCTTCTCATGTGTTGAACACTCGCAAATGTAAAACAAGAATAATTTTACATCTGAGGGGAGTGAAAGCTACCACCATCTATTCATTAGGGAGCCACTGCTACCACCTGGAATCACTACCAGCGGGGATCCCAATGCTACTACCTGGGAAACATTGGATATCTTATCATTGTGGAGCCCTCCTCAACCTAGAACCACATCGGGGAGCACATCTCAATTGGGAATCCAATGACAATGAGGAAGGTACTATGGGACACTCTCACCTCAAGTCATATCATAATATATCATATGTCTTCCACTCTATGTCAAGAACTAGGCAAGATATAATATATCATACATCCTATTACCTATTGATCTTCCCAGCAATGACTCTCAAGAGTCATGTGGTAGAACACCTGTATCATAATCTAGCTTGGGTGAGATACCTAACTTATCTAAGGTAAGGATCACTCACCCCAAGCTCTCTCAACCTGTTGGCCAAATGAGGAGTGACAATCCCAACATGCTTGGCTTGTGTGTATGATTCCAACTGGGGTATACTCTGCTAGACCAAGATAGTGAAGCAACATCTTCCACCCTATTGGTGATAGATAAGGGTGATACCTATTTCTAGAGATACCTCAAACACAAGAGCCCTACATCTCAATTCCTCACCCTAGGAGCTCGAACAGGGGGGAAGAGTTGGCTCGGTGTCCTTTATTAGTCCTACTCTTTGTAGATTAGAAATATATCAACATGCTCATATCTAATATTTTCTTAAACAATTCACTGACAATTTCAATCATAATGCCTCATACATTACCAAGAGCAACATTACTCTGATTTCCTATTCATGCAGGACATTACATCAAATATTATGTTAGAATAAATACATGTCACAAAAGGATACCTTATTCATCCTCCCTCTCACATAGGCAACAACCATAATCCTAAGCTTGTCTTATATAGCAGCATTGTCTCAACACAAGGAGATATCTCAGTCCCAACAAAATACGGTATTTTTTGCCAATCGGATCCCACCTTTTATTGTCACAATATATCATTGTCATGTCTAGAACCTACTCAAACATCTCTCCAAAAAGCTTCCTCAACCAAATTTCCCCACAATATCCATGCTAGCAACAATGTACTCAACCTCGTCCATGCTTAAAGCTACGGACTTCTATTTCCTACTCATCAAAATGGCATGGCAGATCCTAAGCTAAAGCAACACCCACATGTGATTTTTCTGTCGACAATGCTTTCCATCCCAGTCAACATTAGTACATCCATGCAATCGTACATCTTTTGTTGTATATATAAGACCAAGAATGATCAACCATGAAATTATCTTTAAATGTGCTTGGGGGCAACCCAATGTGTATGGAGTGACTCAATCATGAATTGATTCGGGTTTTTCTATGCAATACATGTATCCGGACAGGTTTTCACTGTGAACATCAATGCTTAATCGACTATCGGTTGCCAATTTAGAAATATCTCTAGATAACATCTTGAAATTTAATTCAATTGTGGTGTTCAAGGATTTACAATCCATCATGTCAAATAACTTCACAACGTCTTTTCTTTTTCGAAACTTCTAGTCTCATAAAATAATGCATCATGCCAAGGCCTTTCATCTCGATATCAGATGCTAAATCCCTCCTACTTTGATCATCAGAGGCTTGTAAATTTCTAAGAATAGATCATCAACATATAAAACCAAAATAAAAGTCATACCTTTGACCACTTTTGAAGTCGAGGTTCAAATCAGCACATCTTCGAGGATTCGTCGGGGAACTGTCAATGTGGACATGTCATGCTTAGGAAACTTTCTTCAAGCCATACAATGTTTTATGCAAACATAATACTGACCAAACCAATATTTTTAGCTTCAAACAAATCAAATCAACAAAGATTGTTTATCAATCCTTGAATGCCAAACAAAAACTAATATCAAAGCTATAAAATTTCCTATCAATATCACCATCAAACTCTTCAGTCTAGGAGCCAGGTAGAGCTCACACCCCAATATCAGGTTACAAGCTTATCTATTTTCATGTCAACAATTGTCATTAAGCAATATCAAGGTTTATCAGGTCATCCACATAATTGTAATATGAATTATTTTTGTCATTATACATAAAGGATAAGTCTTATAAGTTTCGTCCATTCATTGTGAGATTTCTGCAATAAAAAATCATTGCATGCTGAATCATAACAGTTTAAACTTCAACCAAAGTGCCAAGTGTCAATGATTCCAATACATAATCAATATTGAATACCAATATTAGTCACTCAAATTCATTATGCCCACATAGCATTGTCATTTCACCTCAAGGCAAATCACCATTATTAAAACCCTAACTTGTTATTATCGTGAATTCAATCAATCCATAAGCCAAAACATATTTATGAACAATCAAGTTTCATTTCAAAATCCTAAGACATCATCAATTATCCAAGCCAATATTTCTCATGTATACTAAGTCAAGTTAATAAGCCAAATCTTGTCAAACCCTTGCACTTGTTCCCAAATATTGCCATATACTAGTTCCAATGATAACATGCTAATATGCATGTTCCAGTCCCCTGTGAACACAAGATTAGATGAGACATTCATATTATTTATAATAATTTAACATTATGTAGATCTTAAAAACTCCCCTGCTCATATAACTCTCCATCATATACTCCATGTATGTAAGTATGTTATACTCCTGGTGTGCTCTTGGTCTTTTGCATAAGATTTTAATTTTTGTGTCCTATAGGCTTAACTGCACCCATAGGCCTTCTTCCATGCAGTTGGGAGGCTTATAACCGCACCCTTAATCCTTTCTCCCAGTGGCTAAGGATTGGACTAAGAGAAACCTTCTTTGCTCAGTTCAAAACTTGTCAAAACCTTTTTCCACAACATCATATGTTTATTCATAACCAGAATCCTTCCTTCAACAATCAAGTGTCCTTTATTCATTTTCTACAAATAATAAGTGTTGGAATTGTTGAAAAATGTAACTAGGTTTAATATTCATAAATGTATTTGAGTCATTATGTAATGTACTTTTAAAAGGAATGAAAAAGAAAAAAAATATTCAATGACTTATTAAAGCATGGGTTTCATGATTGGATCATATTTTATTAGTCAAAGTCCCCACTAAGGACTCCTAGGATTTATATTGAGTCATTAGATTCATTGTACATTTTATGACACCCTTCTTGGGATTTTAAATCATGTAAAAAGATTTATTATTGAGTCAAATTAGGTATTTTACACCTCCACACCAAGTCGGCCTCAAGGAGATCAAGTCGCCCTCAAACAGGGAAATTCGACCTCACCTCAAGCCTATATATACAAGGAGATTGAATTCATTTGGAGTATTCTCTGACTCACTTATAAGTTAGATATCCAGAAGAAAGAGATGGAAAGGTGAGAAGAAGGAAAGGAGGTTGAAAGAAGTGAGAAGTTGAAGAAATAGGAAGGAAAAGGGAAAACCGAAGTTTTGGGCTATCTCTCTCTCTCTCTCTCTCTCTCTCTCTCTCTCTCTCTCTCTCTCTCTCATTTGGATTCCTCTGGGAGATCGAATTTTTCCTTTTATAGTAAAATCTTCTATTGTTGTTGTCGCTTCCATCTACTAGGTGGAAGTGTTGCTGCTTCAAGGTCGAAATTCTGGGTCGAAGTTGCTAGAAGAGGAGGTTGACTTGATGGTTGGAGGAGGTATGTGTCTAGGTTGAAGAGTCTCAAGAAAACTATTGAAGGAAGAGAATTTTACTAGGTTTTCCCCTATATAGGGGTTTTTCCCTAGGAGAGTGCATACATCTTGTGTCTTATGTTTTTGTGATCTTCATACACACATAATTTGGTAATTGCTTGATGAAAGATAATATAACAAATAAGTAAAAAGAAGTCAATATAATTCACAAGTAATTATCAAGAAAGAGAAATCTAACCCTAATTCTACTAGCATTGATTTCTTAACATGGTATCGGAGCTAAGGTCAACGAAAATTGAAGATCACTTAGTTGGCTTCAAGGAAATGATTACTCCCTCTATGATAAGAATGAGATTCAATACTGCAGGAAGTTGGATCAATAAGATCTTCTATTACTTATTCAACAAGGTTGAGAGTCAAGTGTTCTTCGCACTTACAGGCTCACTTAATGATGAATTATGCATGGATCATTGACAGTGGAGCATCAAGGCATATGACAAGGGAAAACAACTTCAAAATCTATCAAAGGGACCATCTTCTCATGCAGTGGAATTGGGAGACAACAAAAGCTATGTTGTTAGAGGCCCGGGATCAGCATCTTTGAAGCTACAGAATGGAGCTAAACTACATCTCAGCAACATACTATATGTTCCAGGTTTGAAAAAGAATTTGCTTTCAATTTCTTGCTTAGAAGATAAAGGGGATATAGTTTCTTTTTTTGATGGAAAGGTCTTGGTTTGGGGAAAATATTCAAGTATTGATAAAGCTAGGGTTATTGGAGTTCATGAAGGAAGCTTGTATAGAGTCATTACACCACCTCCTCAATCTCTGGTTCATATGGAAATCAATCCCATTGAGCTATGGAATAGAAGATATGGTCATCTTCACTACAATGTCATTCCCACTCTTAATCAACTAGTTCATGGCATCCCCGATATCAAACAAGATTGTGAAGGAGTTTGCAAGGGATGATCTTTCTAAAAACATACCAGAAAACCATTTTCAAATAGTGAAACAAGGTCTAAATAAATATTAGACCTCATTGATTCTGATGTGTGTGAGCCTATGTCTAATAAATCACTTAGACGTCATTTTTACTATATGGCATTCATTAATGATTATTGTAGAAAGATGTGACTCTACCTTCTCAAGAAAAGGATGAAGTATTTGAAAAATTCAAGGAGTTTAAATCTGAAGTGGAAACCATAACTAGAAGAAAAATAAAGACTTTGAGATCTGAAAATGGTGGGGAATACACTTCTAAAGAATTTATTGCATATTGTAAGCAAGAATTAATAGGGATCTTATTGTTCCCTACTATCCCAAACAAAATGGAGTGGTCAAAAGAAAGAATAAGACAATTGAAGAAGGTATATGAACAATGCTCCTTGATCAAGACTTACCAAAATTTCTATGGGGATAACCAGCAATGGCAATGGTATATATTCAAAATAGAAGTCCTCATATAATTCTTGAAAATATGACACCTGAGGAAGCATTGCTATACAACCAACTCACAAAATCGAAGAAAATATAGAGCAACGACTTCAAAATCAACCTCTTCGAGGGGGTAACCTCCTTTACATTACACAAATGAACAATTCTTTGATGATACAAATGAAAAGACCTCCTTTCTATATATAGGAGTCTAAGGGGTCACAATATAGTCAAAACTGACATAACAATAATAATGTAAGGGCACAAAAATAACAATAGTGGGCTTCTATGGGGCATAATAATAACAATATTGGGACAACATGGGCACAACAAAAACAAAAAGGGGCTACAATGAAAATAATAATAAGGGAATACACTAGTATTATAGGGGCCTAACATGCCCCTCTCCTTCAGAAAATTGTTTTCCTCAATGCTTGAGTAGTTCTGGATGCTTCTGTATAAAATTCTCATCCTCCCATGTGGAATCTTTAGTGAGTAAGTTCTTCCACTTGATGAGATACTCTGAAATTGATCGATTTCGTAGATGTTGAGTTCTTGTTTCTGTGACTGCTTTAGGTTCCAATATTATTTTTCCTTCCTCATCAAGTTCTAGCAATATTGTTTGCACTGGGAGCTTGTCACCTATAACCTTCTTTAAGCATGAAACGTGGAAAACTGGGTGCACTCGAGAAGCTGTAGGAAGCTCCAATTTGTATGCCATAGTACCAATCTTTTGCAACACCTTGTACGGACCATAATACTTTGGTGATAATTTATTATCCTTCTTAGCTTGCTTGAGGGACATTTGTTTGTATGGTTGTAGTTGTAGAAATACCAATCACCGACATCGAAACTTCTT
Source organism: Pinus tabuliformis (assembly GCA_031772625.1). NCBI lineage: Eukaryota > Viridiplantae > Streptophyta > Pinopsida > Pinales > Pinaceae > Pinus > Pinus tabuliformis. The sequence continues at coordinate 1,098,194,285 of CM062816.1, read as the reverse complement.
TCACTGCGATGTTAATCTGCATGTTGTTTCATTATAGTATGTGCCAAAGTGAGGTTATCCTTTAAGAGTTGGAGAACTTGTTGTTGATGCTCAATGTGATATTCCACTGCTTGAACCTTATAATTTTCTCTTAAATATGATGTCATGGACGATGGATGATATCCATAAAGTGTCATAAATGGGGTCATTTTTGCTCCAATATGGAAGGAATTTTTATACCACCATTCAACCAGAGGCAACCATTTGACCCATTGTGTTTTTTTATCAGATACAAAGCAACAAAGATATCCTTCCAAACATTTGTTCACTATCTCAGTTTTCCCATCAGATTGAGGATTATACGATGAGATATGAGCTAAATGTGTACCCAGACAAGAAAATAATTTTGTCCAAAAATTTCCAATGAAATGGGATCTATGTCACTTACAATAATCTTTGGGTTTCCATGTAGTTGTTGAATTGCTTCCATAAATGCAGTAGCAACTGTATTGGATTTAAAGGGATGATATAATGCATAAAGTGTGCATACTTGGTAAGTCTATCAACTACCACCATGATGACACTCTTTCCTTCAGACTTGGTAAACCTGTGATAAAATCCATTGAAACCTCCTCCCAACGTTGACTTGGAATGGATAAAGGTTGTAATAGACCTAGGGTCTTAATTGTTTCAACTTTATTTTGTTGGAAAACCAAACATTCCTCCATAAACTTTTGAATATCAGATTTAAGGCCATCCCAAAAAAAATCATTCTTAACCTTGTGGTAAGTTTTTAAAAATCCTGAGTGCCCTCCTAAGGGAGAGGTGTGCAATTCCATAAGAATATTTTGTTTGAGTTGGGAATTCTTACAGAGGTATAAGCGATCTTTGTACCATAACGAATCCTTTTTCCAGCTAAATGTATCATATGTACTGGGGTCTTGTTGTATCTTTTGAATGAGTGCCCACACTTCTTCATCATTCTTCCATTCATCCCTTGCTTCGTCTATCCAATCTGGTTGGATAATAGAAATGGTGCAAAGAAATGATTCGACATCCTCATCCTTTCTTGAGAGTGCATCTGCAACAACATTTTGCTTCCCTTTTTTGTAGATGATTTCAAAGTCATAACCCAACATCTTTGTGACCCATTTTTGCTCCTCTTATAAAGATAATCTTTGTTCCAAAAAGTATTTAAGACTATCATGATCTGTTTTTACCTTCAAGTATCTTCCCATTAGGTAAGGTCGCCATTTCTTAAGTGCATGTAGTATTGCCAACATTTCCTTCTCATAAATAGCTTTGTCTAAATACTTTCCTTTGGTTGGATGACTTTTGAAAGAAATGGGTCTTTCTTATTGCATTAAAATAGTACCAATTCCATTTCTCGAGGCATCACATTCCACGATAAAGGTTTTTGTCAAGTCTGGTGTAGCTAAAACCGGTGCTTGGCACATTTCCTCTTTAAGATGTTCAAAGGCTTTCGTTGCTTCTAGAGTCCAAGAAAATGCATCTTTCTTCAGTAATGTTGTTAGAGGTGTTGTTATTCTCCCATAATTCTTAACAAACTTGCGATAATACCCTGTCAACCCGAGAAATCCTCGCAGATGCTTTATGGATGTGGGGATTTTCCATTCCTTAATGCCTTCAATTTTGCTATAGTCTACCTTAACACCTTCATGAGATACAATATGACCCAAATATTCCACCTCTTGTACTCCAAAGAAATATTTGGAGTTTTTTGCATATAATTGTTTCTCCTTCAATAGTCTAAGCACTCTATCAACATGTTGAACATGATCCTTCCAAAACTTGTTGTAGATCAGTATATCATCAAAAAATACTAACACAAATTTTCTAAGGAAGGGTTTGAAAATGGAATTCATCAAACCTTGAAATGTAGAAGGTGCATTGGCAAGGCCAAAAGGCATGACCAAAAATTCATAATGACCCTCATGAGTTCTAAATGTTGTTTTCGGAATGCCTTCAGTCTTCATTCCGATTTGATGATATCTTGAACGAAGGTTCAACTTGGTGAAGTAAATTTCTCCATGCAATTCATCCAATAATTCATCAATGACAGGAATAAGAACTTTATCTTTAATACTGAGCTTGTTGAGCTCCCTATAATCCTAACACATGTGCCATGATCCATCCTTATTGTGCACCAATACTTCTGGAGTAGAGAAAGAACTTTGACTAGGTTGAATTATACCAGCCTCTAGCATTTTTGCAACCATATGTTCAATTTCACTCTTTTGGGCATAGGGATATCTGTAAGGCCTGATGTTTGGAGGAACACTTCAGGAATCAAATGAATACCATGATCAAGATCATGAATAGGTGGGAGGCCTTTGGGAGTCTCAAATACCTTGGAATGATTGTCCAAAACTTTTTTGAGATCTGGAGAATAGATGATTTCGACATGGGAACCTCTAGCGAACATAATTGTGAAATTACGCCATGTTGTTATTTATTTAGAAGCTTTGTCATGCCGTTAGAGCTGATTATATTTCCCAGTTTCCCTATGATACCCCTTAATTCAACTTCCTTTCCTTCTGAAAAATAAATAAATAAAATAAAATAAAATAAAAATAATAATAATAATAATAAAATAAAAACAAAAATAAAAAATAAAAATAAATAAATAAAATTAATTAATTAATTAATTAAAAATTTAAAATTTAAAAATTTAAAAATTTAAAAAAAAAATTAAAAAATTTAAAATTTAAAATTTAAAATAAAATTTAAAAAATTAAATTAAATTAAATTAAATTAAATTAAAAAATAAAATAAAAAAAATAAATTAAATTAAAAAATTAAAATTAAAATTAAAACTAAAATTAAAAAATTAAAAAATTCAAGAAAAGTTCTTGAAAATTAAAATCTCTCGTACCCAAAGATTGTAGCCATTCGACTCCTAGTACAACATCAGCACCACCCATTGGAATGGAAAGCAATGGACTATTCAACACATGTTCTCCCATGAAATTTATTGTTCTTCCATTTGCAACCATTGCTTGACACTCTGGTGTTGGATATAGGAAGAAATTCAATTCCTTCGCTATCTTACAATGAATAAAATTATGTACTACCTGAATCGATCAACACCATTACCTTTTTCTTCTTGATATGTCCTTCTACCTTGATAGTTTCAAGAGTGGTTATTCTAGCAAATGCATTACAATATATGGTCGAATTCATTTCTTCTTTCTCTAGGCTTTGTTCCTGGTGTGTATCCTCTTCTTTTGATGTTTCTTGTTGTTAGGTCCCTATACTACTAGTGTAACCCCTTATTTTTATTAGTACAACCACCTTATTATATCGTTGTGCCCATGTAGTCCCCATATTGTGATTATTGTGCGTCATAGAAGCCCACTATTGTTATTATTGTGCCCTTACATTATTATTGTTATGTCGTCTCTGATTATATTATGACCCCTTAGACTCCTATATATAGAAAGGAGGTCTTTTCATTTGTATCATCCAAGAATTGTTTTTTTTTGTAATGTAAAGGAGGTTTCCCCCTTGAAGAGGCTGAATTCTAAGGCATTTATATATCTTTTTTATCTTTTTGTGAGTTGGTTTCATAAAATTTGGTATCAGAGCTTTGGATTCGAGGGTTTCGCTGCTCCAAATAGGTCATCGTGGAATTTTTGCTATAACGTTTTCGCTACGAAGTTTCAGAAGCTAAAAACAAAAATGCATTTGATAAGAAATCAGTCTGAAACTCGAGTCCAAATTTCAGATCTTGTTGCGCTATATTTTCGGAGATATGATCTGAGGAAGTTAGGGTTTTTGAAAGCTCCATAATTTCATCTCAAACAGGTCATCGTGGAAGTTTCACTATAATTTGTTTTCTACGAAGTTTCGGACTCTGAAATTATAACCCATTTGAGCTGAAATATTGGTGAATCTCAGGCCTGAACTTCAAATCTTTTTTCTCTATATTTTCGGAGATACAATCCAAGATATTTATGGTTTCTGTAGGTTCTTGAATTACATCCCAAACAGGTGACCTGGGGAAAATCGTCATAATTGTCTCTCTGAGCATCAGATTGAAATTCCGTAGAAAGTTGCAGAAAGTGGACAGACTTTAGTTTTCTGTGTATCGTTTTCAGATCTGAAGATCAAAACAGTGGCACGCGACACTTCATAAAAGTTCGCTCTTCTGAAAAGGTATATAATCAGGTCATCTTGGGAGATTGTGCATAACTCTTTTTTGGAGAATCCAATTTCGATAATACTAGTGGCATTTGAAAGAGGATGCAAAGGGCTACTGAAGGTTGCAATTTTAGAATAGGAAGATCTGAAATTACAGAGTTACAATCGTTTCAATATTGAGCTCCTAAATCAAGAAAAGGCGATATGAAGAAGTTTGATGGCAAGGATCCGGTAAATTGGATACTACATATGGAGCAATATTTTGATCTACATGAGGTGCAACTGTTACAAAAGTTACATATTGCATCTTATAGTTAGAATCGGATCAATTTTTATGGTATAAAGGGCTTTGTTCTCGTAAACCACTTGTTATGTGATCAATTTTCACGGAGGAAATGATAGCACATTATGAGGATACAAAGAGAAATGCCTTCTTTAGCCAATTGATAAATCTCAAACAAAAGTGTTCAATGGCAGAGAACATTGAGGACTTTCAAAAATTGAATATAAGGGAAAACGATATTCCAGAGAAGCAGAGGATTGATGTTTCCATAGGGACCTTAAAGGATAACATTCAACATGAGGTTCGCCTTTGGGAACCTGATACATTGGAGAAGGCTCTCAAGATAGAAGGACATATCAAGAAGAAAAATGTTCAATAAGTGAAAGATCACATCAAGCATCAAGAAATGAATCCAACCATATCTTGTAATGCATTGGCAGAAATTACCACTCCTCAAACTCTCAAGATAGAAGGACATATCAAGAAGAAAAAGGTTCAAGCAATGAAAGATCACATCGAGCATCAACAACAAGTTCTCCAACTTTTAAAGGATAACGCCACTTTGGTGCAAAATCGAATGAAACAACATGCAGATCAACATCGCAGTGAAAGAAGTTTTGATGTAGGTGATTGGGTATTTTTACGGCTACATCCATACAAATGAATGTTCCTCAAGCAAGTTATTTATGAGAAGGAAATGTTGACAATACTACATGCACTTAAGAAATGGCAACCTTACCTAATGAGAAGACACTTCAAGGTAAAAATGGATCATGATAGTCTTAAATAATTTTTAGAACAAAGAGTATCTTCAGAAGAATAGAAAAAATGGGTCACAAATATGTTGGGTTATGACTTTGAAATCATCTACAAAAAAGGGAAGCAAAATGTTGTTGCAAATGCACTCTCAAGAAAGGATGAGGATGTGGAAGAATCGTTTTGTGCTATTTCTATTATCCAACCAGATTGGATAAATGAAGTAAGGGATGAATGGAAGAATGACGAAGAAGTGTGGCCACTCATTCAAAAGTTGCAGAAGATCCCAGTTCAAACAATTTTGCCAAAAATTGACGAGGAAGGAAAAATCATATTAGAATCTGAAGCAGTCACAGAAACAAGAACCCAACAGCTACGAAATCAATCAATTTCAGAGTATCTAATCAAGTGGAAGAACTTACCCACTGAAGATTCCACATGGGAGGACAAGAATTTTATAAAGAAGCATCAAGAACTAGTCAAGCGTTGAGGACAACAATTTTTGAAGGAGAGGGGCATGTTAGGTCCCTATACTACTAGTGTAACCCCTTAATGTTATTAGTACAACCGCCTTATTATATTGTTGTGCCCATGTAGTCCCCATATTGTTATTATTGTGCCCCATAGAAGCCCACTATTGTTATTAGTGTGCCCTTACATTATTATTGTTATGTCGTCTTTGATTATATTATGACCCCTTAGACTCCTACTTATAGAAAGGAGGTCTTGTCATTTGTATCATCCAAGAATTGTTCATTTGTGTAATGTAAAGGAGGTTTCCCCCTCGAAGGGGCTGAATTCTAAGGTGTTTATCTCTCTTTTCTATCTTTTTGTGAGCTGGCTTCATAACACTTGTTCCTTTTCTTCTTCCTCTTGAAAATCTATGTAAAATAATATATTCTCGGCGCACTTATGACCTTTAGTGTATTTTCTATCACAATTGTAACAAAGCCCTTTTGATCTTTTTTCTTCTGATTTTTGTGGTGTCAACCTGGTCGGTTGTGGAAGGCTAGGGTTAATAACACTTCCATCTTTATAGTTGTGATTGGTAGGCTTCCATGTTGCCATAATTTTGCTTTCAATTTTTCTTGCCAACTTGAATGCCTTCTCCAATGAATTAATTTACCAAATGTAAACTTCATTTTGGATGTTATCCTTTAATGTCCCTATGAACACATCAATCCTATGCTCCTATGGAGTATATTTTATCCTTATATTCATTTTTTGGAAGTCCTCAATGTGCTCCACCATTGAACCTTTTTGTTTGAGATTTATCAATTGGAAAAAAAAAAGTGTTGCTTTTTGTATCCTCATAATGTGCTATCATTTCTTTCATAAAATTTCCTAAGTGACAATTTGTTTATGAGAGAAAAGCCATCGATACCATACAAACTGATTGGATTCAAAATATAAAGTTGCAATGTGTACCTTTCGTGTGTTTTGCACATTATGGAGATCGAAATATTGCTCCATCTGTAGTATCCATGTTACGGGATCCTTGCCATCAAACTTCCTCATATCGATCTTTGGAACATGATGGGTCTTCAATCCAATGTTAGAGCCTACGAAATCATGATTAACATTTATTTTTTTCTCATCATGAGTTTCTTTTACTACCCTTTCGCCATTAGTAAGAATTTCTTGTAGCAACTTTGTCAAATCTATCTTCAAATCTTCCAGGTTGCCTTTAAGTTTTTCTTCTATACCTTCCATCTTAGCTTCCATGTCATCCATCTTAGATTCTACTCCATCCATCTTATATTCCACACCATTCATCTTAACTTCCACGCCATTCTTTAAACCATCCATATTAGCTTCCACGTCTTTCTTTAAACCATCCATCTTAGCTTCTGTTACTTTTTGTGAGAGTGAAATTTGTTGCACTTGGTCTCGTAATTTTGATATATCATATTTCATTTCTTCCTCTTCTTCATGAGTCATGCTAGAGATTTCAGGTTGTTTACTAGGTGTTTCCATTTTCTTTCTTTGGGAATCAATTAATGATAATTATGCTTCACTATGTCCTTTGAATTCCTTCAAACTAATTTTTCAAACAAAACTTATGCAAAAATTTAAAAAGACAACACACCTTTTTTGGCTTTGTCGGAGCTCTATATTGAATTAATTGTATCTCTATAATTACGGATATCCAATTCTGAAATTTCTTCATGTGGTATCCCTCTGAGTCCTCGTTCCAACCCTGCAAGTCTGATCAAGATTGGATTCTCCAAGTAGGAGTTATTCCAAATCGCCCACAATGACCTGATTATAGACTAGTTCAGTAGAGTGAACTTGTACGAAGTTCAACATGTCACTTTTTTACCTTCGGACCTAAAACCGATACACAAAAAACTACAATCTATCCTCTTTCTGTAAATTTTTACGAAATGTCAATATGATGCTCAGAGAGAATGTTATGAAAATTTTCCCCAGGTCACCTGTTTGAGATATAATTCAGGAGCCTGCAAAAACCCTAAATTCCTTGGATCATATCTCTAAAAACATAGCGAAAAAAGATCTGAAATTTGTACACTAGGTACATAAATATTTCAGCTCAAATGGGTTTTAATTTTAGCTTCTGAAACATTGTAGAAAAAAGGCGAAAATGCCACGATGACCTACTTGAAGCAACAAAACCCTAGAATCCAAAGCTCTGATACCAATTGTTATGCAACCGTCTCACAAATTAGAAGAAAAGATAGAGCAATGACTTCAAAATCATCCTCTTCAAGGGGGAAACCTCCTTTACATTACACAAATGAACAATTCTTCTATGACACTGTTGTAGCGGCTACAACCACCCTCCAAAATTTTGCCTTAGCCTGTTTTGGAGCCTCCCTACCAACCTTGCACAACACTTTGTCTTGCTTCGTCAAGTACTCAAGCTTCAGTGCTTTCCTCGCACAAAGGCAGCCTGTCGAACACAGTTGATCCATTCCCCTCACACGTTGCTTACCCAGACTTGGTCCAGCTGCAGGTTGAGCAGCTTCCACTTGAAAATTGTGCATTCCTGGAGGGCAATCAGACTGTCCCTCCAAGAATTGCGTAATCGACTCTGACAACATGTTGGTCTCCAAGATTGCGCAATCCGCTCTAAAAACCTATTGGTCTACAGGATTGCACAATCCTTCCAGCCAACCCTCCCAGCAGGGATTGCACAATTTTTCCCACCAACAAGCAGTTGAGCCCAAGATTTGCGCAAATTTGGGCAGCAGTCAGCTAATGGGCATAGAAATTGCGCAATCCCCTTGGGCAGTCAGCCCAGCTTACAGTCAGGAATGCACATTTTTCCCAAGCAGTTGAGCACTAGAATGCATAGGACAGTCTGCTTGACCAATTCCACCCGGGACCGAGGAAACTTGACTTGCATGCATGAATGACTTGATCTTCACGAAATAGCAAGAGGCAACACACAAAAGGTATCCCATGATTCAGGGAGCTATTTTTAGCAATCGGGGGTTACATGCAAAATTGTTTTAGAGGTTTCCCTCAAAGTATCGCTTTTCCTATATTTGTGGCATGCGCATCTTCAGACCAAAATTATTTATTTGATGCATCAGAGCTCATTCATTCACATTAATCTTGGATTTCTGACATCCCACAGCACATCCAAGACTCTCTGACACATCTGGCTCAGCTATTCACAGGTAAGTGGCCTCAACTTGTCTTTTTCAGCATTTTTGTTGCTTTTTGTGTATTCACTTGTGTGAGTGTTGTTTTCTTGATTTCTTTGAATGCCTGTTGTCATTTACATATATTCTATCTTGTCCTATCTATGTTTCAATTTTAGTAGCTATCTCAGTATTGCCGCATGCATGAAACTATTTTTCACAGACGTTCGCCCAACCGGCAAATGGCCTCACCCACATGCATGTTGATTTGTTTGCTAAATATTCCATTCATGTTTTGCATGCATTGTTTATCACTTCTAATATCGCTTAGTGTCACCATGCATTTCACTGATTTAGTTGCTTTCAGTTGCCCGTCGGTGAGTCAGGCCAACCTTGACCCGGTCTCTACCTTCACCAAGGCTGCATTGCGCAAACTAGAGAAGGAAGCCTCACCTTCCTCTACTGATTTGTGCATTTTGACCCAACACTAACCTCCCGGACTAAATTGCACATTTCTATAGGTAAGTGGTTTCTTGGCCCAAAAATTTGCGCAAAATTGTCCTTGGGCCAGCAGTCTTTCTTGGCTGGAATTGCGCATTGCGTAATCCCAGCAGCCAACTGCCCAACTTAATTGCGCATTTTGTAGATCCAACAGCCACTTCAGCCTCCCAGTCAGTCCAGACTTCCTTTTGCATAGTTCTAGTAGCCATTCACTCAGCTTCCCAGTGAAATTTGCGCAATGTTGCTCATCAGTTGTCAGGTATGTGTTGTGACCTTCCCCGGATTTGCTTTGTTTTCATTAAAATATTTCTTGCCATGCATGCTGCTTGTTTCTAGATCTTTCAGGTGTTAATCTTTCTCAATGGCTTCCAAGAGAATAGGATCCCAGGACACTGATGGTGTTGCAATTGGAACAATAGTTGAACAGGTGTCCTCTAGCATGTCGATCTACGATGATACCAAGTTATACCAAGACAAGGACATCAAACTGAAGTGGCAAGAGGTGAATGAAACATTTGCAGGTACTTCTGGGGAAGAATTGTACTCCGGCATGTACCAAATTTCATGCAGATACCCCGCATTCCCATGTGCGGATATGATTCACTAGATCGTCTCTCACATTGACCCCGAGACAATGACCTTGAGCAGTGTCAGTGGGACGAAGCTTGCAACCTTCTGGGCACGAGAATATGATGAGATGTATAAAATGGATGAGCCCATGACTTTCATGACCCCTCTGTTTAGCTTGCCCAACAGCAGAGGCCACTCCAGAGATATTCTGAAGGATTGGGTAAAGGAGCCAGCTCGTTTCAAGATGACCCCTAACCGGATCTATAAGATGAAGATATTGAGGAAGGCATACCAATACTTGGTCATATTCTCATGTTGACTGAGTGGCCAAGTGAGCACTGAAACCTTCCCTCAGAGTTGGGTGGTTACACTGGACCAACTGGCTAGAGAAGAAAGACCATGCAACTAGTCTGGTATATTGGCTCATTAGCTGAAGGAGCAAGTCATGAAGGCTTGACAGTCGTCTGAAGGCATGCATGTAGAGATTTATATGTCTGCATACATACTAGATGTAGTCTGTGCCCGACATGAGTTCCCGAGCTTAGAGTGGGCATGGTCACCGGAGGACACTATTTTGAGTACATATTTCAAGCTATTCTCCAAGCGCAGCTTCAGAGGAGTGATCAAATGGTTGTCTGAACATATTGTTGACCAGATGTACAGGTTGATATTCGAATGGGATCCACCCTGCATGTCAGAAGAAGAGATGAAGGCATTGTTAGGCATTGCAGATTGGTATGCCTCACTGGACGACACGTTCATCCAAGTCTTCAGTGTGGAGAAGCCTACGCATGTTCTACCAAAGTTTGCTTTGGACGTGCTTTTCATGCAGGAAGTAGCGTATCATGTCTCAATACAATTAACAGTTAGGCTGCAGCAGAAGAAGAAGGCACCTTGGCCCAATCTTCCATTGTGAATTGGGTTATATGAGATCAAGAGCATCAAGCAAGTGGATGTCGAAGCTGAACAAATGAAGAACCCGTTCAACCTCTGAAGCTTCAACCCGTATGACCCACATTGCATTGTGAAGGATCACTGCATGAGAGTTTAGTTCAATTGGATCCATGGGGAATTTCATTGGGCCGAGGAATACTCATGGAGGTATTGTTACCATCATTCCAAACCCAATGAATAGGTCGGTTTCACCGTATAATTGTTAGCACGGCAGTATGAAGCGGCACCATAGAAACACCAACAGTAGCAATAGTAACAGCAATAGCAGAGGTAGCAGAGCCAATCATACATGCGCGCGACTAAGGGAAGAGAAATATTGTCGACCGCATGGAGGAGGAACAAAGATGCAAGTTTTGAGCAGATCCACTTGTAGAACGAGCAATTATGGCTATTCAACATAAGAGGTAACAGCGCGAAAAGAGAATCGCGTAAAGGCAGAGAGATAAGAAGAGAATGGATGAAACAGAAAAGGAGTTGCATGAGCTCAGGGAGAAACTCTGGAAATAAAAAGGGTTGCGCCAACAGGAGAAGAAAGCGCAGCAGCAACAGATTCATCAGGGAGTGCATCATGTGCAAACAAACGAAGTAGCGCACATACAAGTAGTTGATTCTTCTGAACAGTTGGCATCAAGTGAATAGGGTGAGCCTCGCAGGGCCAAGACTTTTCTCATCAGAAAGAACATACTTTCGAACAGTTGGATGCAGACATGGAGCAGTTGGAATTGGAACAAGACATTGACCTCATGCCTCACCACAAAGAGGTCGACTCGCCTGTTGCAATGCATCCAGATGATGAGAAAGTTTCAAATGACCAAGGATGCACTGAGATCCTTGGTGGTCAGCTGGAAGCACAGATGCGTGACAGCTCCTTTGATGAATCTCAACATAGAGTTGTGCGCCCTAACAGAGTACCAACTCCCGAGGACCAAACATCCCTTGAGCAAGTTGAAGAAAAAGTGATCATGACCGATGTGCACAAGGACCCAACTTCTTTGGCCGATGCAACTAGAGTGTATGCCGAAGCCACTAGCTCCATTTTTCGCTTTCTCATAGCTAACAATGAGTGAATGAAAAAGGAACTACAGGTGGCCAAGCAGGGAGGAGACTTGGTGACAATGTCTGCCTGAGCTGAATTGAAGTAGGAAATACTAGAGGAAGTGTTTTCCTTGGACATGGTTATGCAGGAATTGTACTCCAAGTTCAATACCGTGCATCAAGCAGTCGTTCACCTTCACGGATGGCAGCATCCATGTGTGAGAAGAGCTCGCATATTGAATAACATACATGTTGTCATTGATAACATGCGATCATGGACGATGAAGTATAAAGGAGCCCCGCTTCTTTTTCCCAAGATGATCAAGGCCATTGTGGTTGAGCTGCAAGCATGTATCCGGACTCAGATCCGAAACTATGAAGACCTACCGCAATTCATCACTGGAATATAGGGTTCCCATGCACAAGTATTCAAGAGCATGGAGGATGTTGTGCACACATATGCGATTCCATCACTTGGGACTCTCACCCAAGCGAAGACCAAGAAGCAAGTCCAACAGGAGCTTGACTCATACTTTGACGAGTTGACACGCGTTTCCACCAATCCAGACTTGCCTATTAGTGCAGACATCATGTGCAAGTATGTTGTTGGTACGACCACATTGAGGACATTGTTGCGCATTCTTTCAGATGAGTTGGACAGAGGAGCCCAAGTAGTGTACTCGAATGCCATGGAGGCAAGGTTCAGGGTCTAGAAAGATGTCACAGTGGAACACACGGACACTATCTGAGACTACCAATCCTGGCACCAATATGTTACTTTTGATCAACATGAGGATGTCGAATAGTTGGACTTCTATAGTTGTCTAAGTCAGAGTGGTGTCTAGTTTGGCTTGTTCAATCCATTGTTCACATGGGTACATGTGCTTTGTATTGTTGAGTCATGTCAAGTGTAAGTCAAGTCTCAAGAGAGAATGTAACAGTCATAGAGTAGGTGAAGAGTCATGAGGGTAGTTGAACCGTCATAAAGGGGAACTGTTATCGGGAAATCTAGTGTCTATGCAAAGCTGTTAGTCCCATTAAGACGGGTAGCTATCTTAGAAACAAACATATTAAAGTTACTTTCGCTTTCCTTTATGAGAAGTAGACAAGAGAAGATCAAAGAATACCAACCTCAATCCTTCGCTTGGTTCTTTGCTTGTTCCTTCTCCTCACCGACCGGTCTTTGCCGCTTCTCCCTTGACTGCTCCACTTCAAAGAGTACCTATAAATTCAAAGCAGCATAATACCTTCAAAGTGCAGAGATCTACAATCATAAACAACATAGGACCAGATATATATTGACCACACAAATGCATATACTATCAGACATACAAGAATGTGGAGGAAAACGAGAATAGCTTTATTGATATAAAGATTAGAAGAGATGATTACAACCCATTGATCTGACCCAATGTCATCCTCCCAGCATGAAAGCCCTTCTTCACCTCATGAAAAGCTTAGATCACCCAACACTATGATGTTCCACCAGGAAACCAACAGCACTTCCTTACAAGATTCAAAATTCCAGCCTCTGGATCTCTGGGATGAGGGATCCATATATAGATGATTGCAGGAAGGTGAGTCAGCTTCTGGGATTTTGATTAGTGTCTTCTCTCTGATAGTTCTTGGTTCCACTTGGAGATTGATGATCTCTTACTCATTCCTGGGCGAATTCAGAGAGGCAAGTGTCACAGGAGAAGTTTCTGGAAGATTCTATGATCATCCACCTCGCAAACTATCTCTGCCATTTGTCCACTCTCACCCATCGCACCCTACAGAAGGGCTTTTCAGTATGCATCACACCCTTTACACTGGGTAGGTGAGATGCATCGCACCCTTAGCACTGAGCAACCTATATGGTCCAGTTTTGACCAGTTTTGAGCAGTTTCCTATGGAGAACTTATGGGAGATGATGTAATCAGCTGAACTTGTTCCTTTAGGGCATGAAACAACACTTTTAGGGACTCAGGAGCCCATGGTTTATGGACATATATTATTGGGGTTGCAGTGCCCAAAAATTTCTATAACAGTTGCCCCCTAAAGCATGAGGTCATTAATTTTTTGATGTCGGGTGAAATGCTTTATCATGAGGATCCAAGGCTTTTCGAACTGGAAGGCAGCCTGTAATAAGATACAATACAATAAATTATCTTCATAATATTTTCATGATCTAGCTAAGGCGGGCATTCCCATGCTCAGCTTTATAAATTCATTTTCATGTACATAGGATAGACAACCGTCTGTGTAGCAGACTGATGATTCTGATAGAGCCATCATCCTTTGATTCGGATGATTATCTGTGCAGCAATGATGTACATTTGATGTCTTTATTTTCCTGAATATATCGCAGCCCAGATGGATGAAACTAGATCCAGGGTCTTCAAACTCGTCCAATCTTCACCCGAAGTACAAGTCGATCCATGTGAAAAATGTTCTGGAGTCGAACATGGAAGACATCGCCTAATTACCAGCCAATGATGTAAGCTGTTAACGGGCACGAGAGGAATCATCGATAATGATGATGACCCTCAAGGTATGGCAGTACAATTCACATGGTGTGAGAATGGGACTTGGCGTTGAACATCACGCAAAATCTCTCGATCGAAGGCCATTGATGTAAACCTGTCGCCGAAAGTGAGAAACTTGCCATTGAGGCATGCAAGCTTCAAAGTACTGAAAGGGTTGTTCCTAGGTCGACTTCTTGGATAATGAGTTGATATCAAAAAGAAGTGACCCGTCATAGGAGGGCCTTAATGAATTCCACATCTATGACACGGAACGGAGCAAATTACTTTTGGAGGTGAAAACGATCTGATGATACAGGGTTCAGGGTCGCGGTCATGAAAGAATGAAGCGTAAAGATATTGCAGTGGATGACACAAAAGATGGGTTGGTGAATTCTCTGATCGACTTCTCTTAAACATATCGGTGACACTTGGAATGGATTGGTAGCATTAACCCCAAAGATGGATGGTACGATGGACCAACGGTAATATGACCGGTGAACGGAATAACCCAACCCGACTCAAACATGGAGTGAAAGTGTCATGTTCAAGAGCGACTTTGCTACCAATAAAGTTTCTTCAAGTTTTCTTCCCAATTTTTCCCCAGACATTGCTGACCAGTACCTCTTTATTTTTATCAAGCTTGAGGAGGATAACATATGCGTGTTCTATAATTTTCCCTTCAGGAAAACCTGTCGCTATGTTTTAATGAGCCTAGTGACAATGAAACTCATTCTTGTCTATATGGACAAGTTTGTCGCTATTGTTTTTAACGAGTTTAATGACAAAGATAACTCGATCCTTTTCAATTTTAGAGAGTCTGAAAGGGACGTAAAGAAAACTCCAATAATCCTTTTTCGTCATATAATCCCTTAAGTTAGAAAAAGTATAAAATTATACGAAATGGATGAATTTTCGATAATTTTAACGAGCCGAACAAAACAAGCGCTCGATATTTTTGTGTAATAATCCCTCAAGTCCAAAAAGATTAAAATCTAGAGGAGGGATAACACTCCCGGTAGCTTTAACGAGCTAGAGAGGCCAAATTCTCGGCAATCTTTTCATATTTTATGAGTCAGACGAAAAGAGCTTAAAGGAGACTCATTTTTTGAGGAACGAGTGATAATTTCGGGTAGCCGCTGATTCCAAGTAAGGTTTGGAATTTTCCAATCACGGCAGTGTCACAAGGATGGCTAATAGGATCACTCTTCACAGCTATTCCTCAAAAAGGGTAAACAATCAAATGGAGGTGTATGATCAGCTAAAACAGAGTGGAGGTGATGACGAGAACATGATGAAGGCTCAAAAGCTGATGATAATGCATTCACAATGGTTATTCCATTTTTATGGAGCTTGCACCTTTCGAAGCTTTGCTCCGTATCCTTTCTTTATGTAAGCTAGGAGCAACCAATCCTACGAGTTTAAAGGGTTTGAGAACCTACAAACTAAGAAAATAAAAGGTCGCTCTTCACTTGCACGCAAAAAGGTTTGCATGCCCCCAGGTATAGCGAAGTAGAGTTTCGAGGTTACCCCACAATTTGCAAACAAAATGTTTGCTTTGTCAGGAAACACCTACCTTATACAGGTTACCCCTCAATTTGCAAACAAAACATTCATCCTATCAGGAAAGGCATACCTTCTAATAGAGGTATCTTATCCGGTCTAATCCCATTTTCCTATACGGACGGGTGTCAAACTAGTCATATATCCTTCGCCGAAACCTACTCTATACCCAGAGTTTTCCTGCCGGAGCAGACCAGGGCGCATGCCCCCTGGGTTTCAGTCACGACCCCCTGAATTACTCGCGTTCTTCAGGTGGACGAACTGGAGATTGATGAGACATTCCTTGCATGAAAAGACCATTTAGGGATGGCATTTGACTATTTGCTATGTGTGAGCCAGGGAACGAAAGATGGTCTATGAGTTGGACCACTCGGCCTTCATACGGAAAACACATTACTCGAAAGAGTGAGGAGACAATGGCTCCCATGCAATAAATATAGTCATTCCGAAGGAGTAGATTATAGTCTAGAGGTCCTTGGACTACCATTACGTTCATATAAACTATTTTCCTTCTCAACGTTATAGGCACATTGAGGAGGATCCCTAGCGGTCGACTGGTTCCTTTGTCGAAGCTTGTTAGATTTCTCATCTCAGGCAGAAGCGATGGCAAACCAAGCGCTTTCCAAGCAGTTGAGGAAAGGATATTCACAGAAGCCCCTTCATCTATGATGGTACCAACCATGATCATTTTGTAAGCGTGTACAATGATTCGGAATGGTACATTAGCTGCTAAACGGGGTCTGCCTAGTAGATTCCAATCGAAGGAAATGACTAGGTTGCTTGGAAGTGGGACCGAATAGACGGTCGGATATGACTCTGACGAACTTCCTTCCTACGGTAAAGGAATGGGTAAATTTCCCCCATGTTCATCATAGTCTGTGTTTATGAAAAGAATTTGAACGGTGTCATTCTCATTCTCTTCGGTGATTGTATCATCTGAAGATGGACTTTCATCTGGTATGGATTCAGCGGGTTTATCTTCAGTGATAGATGCTTCGACCGACGACAATGGCGTGTCGGTCAGATTTTAAACTAGTGATGGACTCGGCAAGAGTTTCTTGTATCCAGGAGGAAGCCATAGCGGTGAAGCAGGACGGTTATCCAATACTCTTTTAGCTTTGTCTAGGAAGGGACAACGGTGTATGATGTGATCGCCTTCACACAGTTTACAAGGAAATTTACATTTCCTTTTCTGTCCAAATGCTTCTCTTTCACTAGTTGATGGTGTAGTTTCGACATGATCTTCAGAGGTTGATGAAACCGGATTGTGCAAACGAGGAGACCAATGCCTTAAGATCCGAGGGATACAAGGACAATATCGATGATAGTGGTCTCCTTTGCAAATGACACATGGAGATTTAGGCTTGGATGGTGCAGTGTGTGGATTTTCACCAGACGATTCCTGGTTACCCCTTTTTTCCTTTAGCTGCTTCTTCTTCTTCTCTTTCCCCTTCTTCTCCTTCTTAGTTACTTGATTTTTGGCTTTACCAGCTTCATCAAGCGAAGAGGAAGGAGGAGAGGGAGAATCGGACGAAGTAGAAGGTTGGGGGGTAACTTTAGTATCATCTAGTTGCTGACTCGATTGTTCAGGAATCACAGTGTTCTGAACGACGGAGGTCGAGAAGAGCCATATTGGCAAGCCAATCGTCAATCCTGGAAGTGACAATGTGGCCATATGAGGTGCACCAACATCTCCCCAAGAGGAGAAAGGACTAGGATTTCCTCCAAGGGGAAATCCTTGGTTGGTGGACTCCATTTTCCTCAACCTAAGACCAACGCGGGACTAGTGATATTATTTCGATTAAAATAAATTTTAGACGCTTTGACACAACTTGTTTTTTCAATTTTTAAGAGTCGAGAAAAAACAAAAGATGAATCTAGCCGCCTTCAATTTTTAATGAGCCTGAAGTGAAAAGTGCTCAGATGGACCTTTTCCTTTAACGATTCTGAAAAGTAACGAAAGAGACTACTCTAGAAATCTAGACAGAGGGATTACCAAACCAATCGCAAAACTGCAGAATAATTTTTACGGTACGGCAGTCAATATTCCCAAATGTTGTGTTCAGTGCATTATGATCGATAGGGCGGCAGACACGGCTTCCTATGGATAAAGAATATAGCCTATTGTGGTCTCCCAATATATACTCGACGGTACGTGGGAGCACAAGTCCGTACTAGAACTTGTGATCTCAAAGAGGAGGAATCACCCAACCAACAATGAAAGCGATAGTTACCAGGCTTTACGACACCGGAATACGTCTCTAGCCTAGACTTCTAGATGTTTTGCATTAGGTTCCAAAGCGTTTTTATTTTCATTGAATTTATTTTACAATTGATCTTTCTTAAGAAACTTGCCTTTCAGGTTCACCGCATGATGTAGATATACAATTCCTAAAATGCAATCTAAGATGATAAACAATCGTTTAATCTTCTTTTTGCAATGAAAATCCTAGCTACTAAGGAAAGAGAGATGATATTCTTTCAACATAGAGTAGAGAGCACACACTAGATGCACTGTCCTAAATCAAACCAACAAGCAGTGTAAATGCAAATGCACATGCATGTATTTGTTTTCAGCTTTCTTAATGTGTGAATGACAAGAATAATGCTAAGTACAAATCTGAATTATCTTTTCAAAGCGACAGTACTAACAAATTTCTCTTCAAAAACGAAAGGAAGATAATGACGACACTTTGCTCTTTTGAATTGAATACTGCTTTCGACACTTGAAAAACTACTAATTCAAATCAAATACAAGAGTAACTGTATAATCAACCATCCAAAACAATAGAATTATTTTCTTTGACTAAAAACGACACTTGCAACACTTCCAAATCAAAAGATGACAGTTTGATTACATTACTTTTTGTAAAAGAGAACTGTAAATGGCACACAATACATAAAAACATTCACAATTATTTGTACTATGGAGGCAGAATCGTGCAAAGGAAGGGAGTTTCCACAGTGGCATACTGATCACAGACAGCAAAACTCCTGAATAAAGCTGAAGAGAGTGAACACAAAACCAAAATCTGAGAGCAGAAGAGGTCTTATCTGATCAACCCACCTGCAACACAGGGAAAGTGCGATGCAGCACACCTACTGCACATGGGAGGTGCGATGCATCCAGATTCTCAAGAGGAGAAAGTGCGATGGTCCAGGGACGAGACTTCAACTTGGCTCTTAGTCACATTTTGCAGCTTAGGTCAGGGATTTAGGCCGAGCTAATGATAGTCAATAAATAGAAATCACAGGGGCTGATCTAATGAGGTTACTAGAGCCACCACTAGGGCAATTAGGATGTTTGCAAATCGATTGTTCAGTTTATAAACAAAACCTGGAGATAGACTGAAGAAGCATCGATCTACTTTGCACTTTCATAGCAAATGTAGTTCGAAGGCTAGCTGGCTTAACTTCAGGCTCCATCTGTAAGTTTATAAAAAAAACAAATATAGATAAGCAAACAATCTATTTGCTCCCCAGTGGAGTCGCCATTTTGTTATCGGGAAATCTAGTGTCTATGCAAAGCTGCTAGTCCCACTAAGACGGGTAGCTATCTTAGAAACAAACAAATTAAAGTTACTTTCGCTTTCCTTTATGAGAAGTAGACAAGAGAAGATCAAAGAATACCAACCTCAATCCTTCACTCGGTTCTTTGCTTGTTCCTTCTCCTCACCGACCGGTCTTTGTTGCATCTCCCTTGACCGCTCCGCTTCAAAGAGTACCTGTAAATTCAAAGCAGCATAATACCTTCAAAGTGCAGAGATCTACAATCATAAACAACATAGGACCAGATATATATTGACCACACAAATGCATATACTATCAGACATACAATAATGTGGAGGAAAACGAGAATAGCTTTATTGATATAAAGATTAGAAGAGAGGATTACAAACCATTGATCTGACCCAGCGTCATCCTCCCAGCATGAAAGCCCTTCTTCACCTCATGAAAAGCTTAGATCACCCAACACTATGATGTTCCACCAGGAAACCAACAGCACTTCCTTACAAGATTCAAAATTCCAGCCTCTTGATCTCTGAGATGAGGGATTCATATATAGATGACTGCAGGGAGTTGAGTCAGCTTCTGGGATTTTGATTAGTGTCTTCTCTTTGATATTTCTTGGTTCCACTTAGAGATTGATGATCTCTTACTCATCCCTGGGCGAATTCAGAGAGGCAAGTGTCACAAGAGAAGTTTCTGAAAGATTCTATGATCATCCAACTCGCAAACTGTCTCTGCCATTCGTCCACTCTCGCGCATCTCACCCTACAATAGGGCTTTTCAATATGAATCACACCCTTTACACTGGGCAGGTGAGATGCATTGCACCCTTAACACTGAGCAACCTATATGGTCCAGTTTTGACCAATTCTGAGCAGTTTCCTGTGGAGAACTTCTGGGAGATGATGTAATCAGCTGACCTTGTTCCTTTAGGGCATGAAACAACACTTTTAGGGACTCAGGAGCCCTTGGTTTATGGACATATATGATTGGGGTTGTAGTGCCCAAAAATGTATATAACAGGAACGTTAAGGGTCACCCCTCCCTTTGCTATAAATAGTCCCTCATAACTCATTGTATAGGCTTTTGGTCAGCCAAGCTTCTACTAAGATTATATTGAAGAAGGCTTGGACGGTATTGTAACGTGCCTTGGCTTATCCACTGCACAGAGCTAGTACATCTCTTTGGAGGAGCAGGCAGATGTGGTTGTAACTCTACTGATAGGGCTAGCAGGATTACATGGTGCATTGTATGATCGTGACTTACACTTCTTTATATAATAAGAGCCAACACATTTTCATGCATATGTTGTTATTGTATTTGGACTGCTCTGGTTGCCTTAATGATATATGTTGTTTAACTTATGTAATTTTGTATGAACTGATTCACATGAAATTATATGAATCTTGTTGTTAATGTGTTGCATATGTTGTTAATCTTGTCACCGTCCGTGTCGATTGCGCTGCCAAACACCAGACATATCTTTCTCTAAACCTTGTTATATCAACCGTCACACTCATCTCGGACTGATCCATGAGTGTTTTTCGTGTTATCTTACCTTTTATGTTGGGACTACCGCATCTGTGTTGACTGCTTTTTTGGAAGTTGTGCATTTCCTTTGTGTTGTGTGTTCCTAGCTGACTTGGGACTGATCCCTTTCAACCTGGAACTCACCTTCACCTTCCTCCCCCTTTGAAGTGTCAAAACCTCGCATACTCATTCCTTGACTCACTGCATCAATCACACCCTTTCTACTGAGAAAGTTATCTTACTTTCCTCTGTGTGACATCGCGGTCAAGGCATTACCTTACGACCCACTACTAGGACTCCTACACCAAACGGTTTGAGGTCTAATTGGGACTTATTATTGGGGAGATCCCCTTGACATGTTGGCGGGTCCAGCACCGTCAACATTTCTGGTGCTAGAAGGAGGGCCTGATGACAAGCAATGTCCTCTCCACGTCCTCTCATCTAGTTTTGAACCTTTACATATCTTCCATGGAATCTTGCATTCTTCTTCCCCCGAGGTGTTTTTCGAATCGTAAAGATGTCACCATCTCAAGGAAGCTTTTGGATCTCTTGTCCACTCACACGTGTGACAGTGAAGGAAAAGTGGCCTGGCCTGAGCACTTACATAACTTTCTTTCCATGATTTCTAAGGAAGATGAGTTTACTCATGAACAGGTCGGTCTATTGCTTGCATTCACACTTCGCGAATCTCCATTTCATTAGGTGCTCAACCTACCAGCTGACACCATGCACTCATGTGAGAACTTTTATCATCTTATTGAAGACATGTTCCGTCATTTTGATCCAGACCATCTTGAGCGGAAACTATTCCAACAACGGAGGGCTCCGCATGAATCCATTATTGATTTTTGGCAGCGCTTCCGTGACTTGCAGTTTCAAGCTATGAGGAGCCAGATGAAGTTCGCTTATCTCTGGGACCGGTTCGAGTACTGTCTTAAGAAATCTTCCCATCCCAAGAGAAAGCTTGAGATCAAGCCTCACTCAACCTTCCTCGTCGATGGAATTATGCAATCTCATGTGGGAGCGGGCACTATCTCAACAGATTGTCTGCCTCCCTCTCATTCAACAGTTCCACCATCGCCTAGTGATGCTAAGGATCATGTTCACACATATGTTCATCACTCCACTTAATTTTCACGCAGAGTTGGTTGTTAGTCCTTCGAGTTCCCATATGCATTATTTTCTTCAACCTTCGTCTTCACACCCAGGTGTTCCTCCAGATAATTTTGTCTTGTGTTCATCCATTCCAGACTCTTCACTTGTTGTGAATGAGGAACAACCCACTGACGGAGTTGGTGTTGCACAACCAACATGTGTTATCATTCATGAAGAGTATGAGTGGGAGCTTGAACATCAACACTTGGCGAAGGATGACTCCCTTCCATCCGAGCCCCCTCCATTCCTTCCTAGCTTCTTTGGTGAACCTGCCATCCATGATTTTGTATGTGTGTCTTCATCTACGGATGCACCCATTGTTGATCACTCGCAGGACTCACTGGATGCTAGTCCATCATTCAACAACGAAGAGGATAAGTTATTCATTGAAGATCCACTTGATCCTTCATTTGTCTTTTCCGGAAACACATAGGATCAGTTTGTTCGCTTTTCATCTACCCCACTATTTGATTCATCTGATCATGAGGATGTCGAAGAATTCATTGATTTTTCTGATCATGGCAGTCGTGATTCATTTGCTTCCATTTTTATCACGATCATGAATCTATCACAGTTGATCTTTTGAAGCCACCAGTTTATGATGATCTATCTGATGATGAAGTTGAGACACCCAAGACTATCGAGGCACTTCAGCCTGAGCTGATGGTTATGTTAGGTCCTCACTCTCTTGGGGTCAGTCTCACTTCCAATCATGAAACTGTTCAATCACCCAAGGCTCCTCATCACTCGTCTATATGCATTGAAGATCCATCTTACACATAGATGACACTTCCTCCACTCGAACTGCACGATCCCATTGCTCATGCATTGGAGTCTTACATTGCAAGCAATCATGTGCAACGCAAGTTATATTTGTTTCTTTCGTTTGCTTGCATGTCTCAATCAAGAGTGTGCTTTTGCTTCAAAGTTGCACCTAGTGTCACACAGCACCATGATAAGTCCACAAATTGTCCATCATGCAAATGCACTCACTTATGTCCCATCGGCACTTTGGAACACAAAGTGTGGCTGTCTTCACTGTCATATCTTTCTTGTATGTTGGTCCACACAACTGGGTTACTCACGGACCAAGCCTCCACCCACATGGGTCTACCAATGCATCGGTGGCTGCATTGGAAGTATCACTTCACATGATCAGGCTCATGCATTGTTAGTGTAGGAGTAGGAGTAGTGTTTTCTTTCAGTTGTTTGCTTGCATGCTTGTTTACTTTCATGCTTTGCTTGCTTGTTTGTGTGCTTTCTTATTTTCTTACTTGTTTTTCTTTTACTTTTACTTGTGCTCTTGCTTTGCTTTGTTGTTTGTTTCATTCGTTCGTAGGTTAGTCTAAATGAAACCATGTGTGACACATGAAAAGAGCTAGGTAAAGTACAAAAGGGTTTGTACAACTATCGCTACTTGGTTATCTGTAATCTTGCATCTATATGATGAACTTATTACTCTTAGTCCATGATACATTGAAGGAAAATACGTACTTTTCGAAGTGAACCTTGGTGTAAACACAACGCTTGTGCGCTAACTAGTGTCACCTTCTCTAGTCGATTGTTTTTGGGTTAACCCTTGTCAGCTCAATCAAGGAGAGTAAGGTGAGGGGGGAAACCTTAATAGGCACGTCAGATATATAATAAACTACTTATCTATTGGAACAACCTCCTCTGCTCTCAATAAGTCAGGATCCCTCTTCCGCCTCCAAAATGAATAAGTTCTATGCACAGTAAAAATGAAAAAGTCAAAAAATGAAAAGTCAAAAAATTCAAAATAAAAAATGAATAAGGTAAAAGAAGAGAAAGGCTTCCTTCCCAGGGAGGTGATGCAAGTAAATCCATCGGGGTACTGACCAGGCTCGCTAGGAGCGGAGAATTGCTTTTGTTCCTATGTCACTCCACTGAGGTACTATCCAAGCCTGATAGCAGTGGAGCAACGCCATAGATGAAACTAAGACTATGACGACTATACTGCTTGTGCACCTATATACCCCTCAACCCCAATCGAAACAATTATGTTTCCTTGGCTTGGAATGTGTGTCAATCGACCAACAGTCTGGCAGATGCTACATCTTACATCAAGTTAGTGTGAAACCAAGATGAGCTAAAAACTGAACAATACTTCCGAAGGTGTTAGACTTTCTTTTCACGAACAAGGTCTATGCAGAGAGTTGGAGTTCTACCAGTGTGTCACCAAGTGTTGTAGCGGTTACAACCACCCTCCAAAATTTTTCCTTAGCCTGTTTTGGAGCCTCCCTACCAACCTTTCACAACACTTTGTCTTGCTTCGTCAAGTACTCAAGCTTCAGTGCTTCCCTCACACAAAGGCAGCCTCTCGAACACAATCGATCCATTCCCCTCACAGGCTGCTTACCCGGACTTGGACCAGTTGCAGGCTGAGTAGCTTCCCCTTGAGAATTACGCATTCCTGGAGGGAAACCAACCTGTCCCTCCAGGAATTGCTCAATCCTCTCTGACAACCTGTTGGTCTCCAAGATTGTGCAATCCTGCCAGCCAACTCTCCCAGCAAGGATTGGGCAATTTTTCACACCAACAGGCAGTTCAGCCCAGGATTTGTGCAAATCTGGGCAACAGTCAGCTGTTGGGCCCAGAAATTATGCAATCCCCTTGGACAGCTTGCCTAGCTTACAGTCAAGAATGCATATTTTTTCCAAGCAGTTGAGCACTAGCATGCATAGGACAGTCTGCTTGAACAGTTCCAACCGGGACCAAGGAAACTTGACTTGCATCAATGCATGACTTGATCTTTCCAGAATAGAAAGAGGCAACATGAAAAAGGTATCCCATGATTTAGGGAGAAATTTTTAGCAGTCAGGGGTTACATGCAAAGTTGTTTTAGAAGTTTCCCTCCAAGTGTCACTTTTTCCTAGATTTGTGGCATGCACATCTTGAGACCAAAATTATTTATTCGACACATTAGAGCTCATTCATTCACATCGATCTTGGATCTCTGACATCTCATAGCACATCTAGGACTCTCTGACACGTCCGTCTCAGCTATTCACGGGTAAGTGGCCTCAACTTGTCTTTTTCAGCATTTCTGTCGCTTTTTGTGTATTCACTTGTGTGAGTGTTGTTTGTTTGATTTCTTTAAATTTTTGTTGTCATTTATATATATTCAATCTTTTCCTAGCTCTGTTTTGATTTTCGTTGCTATCCCACTGCTATCTCATGCATGAAATTGTTTTGAACAGATGTTCGCCCAACCGGGAAATGGCCTCACCCACATGCATGTTGATCTGTTTTCTCAATCTTCCATTCATGTTTTGCATGCTCTATTTATCACTTCTTCTATCACTTAGTGTCGCCATACATTTCATCGACTTAGTTGCTTTCAGTTGCCCGTCGGTGAGTCAAGCCAACCTTGACCCCGTCTCTGCCTTTTCCAAGGCTGCATTGCATAAACTAGAGAAGGAAGGCTCACTTTCCTCTCCTGATTTGTGCATTATATCCCAACACTAACCTCCTAGACTGAATTGTGCATTTCTGGAGGTCAGTGGCTGCTTGGCCCAAAAAATTGCACAAAATTGTCCTTGGGCCAGCGGTATTTCCCAATTGGAATCGTGCATTATGCAATCCCAGCAACCAACTGAATTGCGCATTTTGTACATCCAACAGCCAATTGAACCTCCCATTTGGTTTAGATTGCCTTTTGCACAGTTGTGGCAGCCAATCACTCAACCTTCCAGTGAAATTTGTGCAATCTTTCTCATCAGTTCTCAGGTATGTGCTATGACCTTCCCCATATTTTCTTTGTTTTCACTGACATATTTCTTGCCATGCATGTTGTTTGTTTCCAGATCTTTCAGGTGTTCATCTGTCTCAATGGCTTCCAAGAGAACGGGATCCTAGGACACTAATGGTGTTGCAGTTGGAACATAAATTTAACAGGTGTCCTCTAGCATGTCGATCTACAATGATACCAAGTTGTACCTAGACAAAGACATCAAACAAAAGTGGCAAGAGGTGAATGAAACATTCGCTGGTACTTTTGGGGAAGACCTTGAAGACCGTTAGGTGTACATGAACATTCATAAGTCTGGTTGTACCGGATTTCATGCAGATACCCCGCGTTCCCAAGTGCGGATATGATTCATTGGATCATCTCTCACACTGATCCCGACACGATGACCTTGAACAGTGTTATTGGGATGAAGCTTGGAACCTTCTGGGCATGAGACTATGATGAGATGTATTAGATGAACAAGCCCATGACTTTCACAACCCCTCCATTCAGCTTGCCCAACAGCAGAGGTCACTATAGAGATATTATGACGGATTGGGTAAAGGAGCCAGCTCATTTCAAGATGAACCCTAACCGGATCTATAAGACGAAGATATTGAGGAAGGCATACCAATACTTGGTCATATTCACATGTCGACTGAGTGGCCAAGCGAGCACTGAGACCTTCCCTCAGAGTTGGGTGTTCACGCTGGACCAACTAGCTAGAGAAGGAAGACCATGCAACTAGTCTGGAATACTGGCTCATCAGCTGAAGGAGAAAGTCATGAAGGCTCGACAGTCACCCGATGGCATGCATGTAGATATTTATAAGTCCGCCTACATTCTAGATGTAGTTTGTGCCCAACATGAGTTCATGGGCTTAGAGTGGGCATGGTGACTGGTGGATACTATTGTGAGTACATATTTCAAGCTATTCTCTGAGTGCAACTTCAAAGGAGTGATCAAACGGTTGTATGGCCATCTTGTGGCCCCAATGTATAGGTTGATATTCAAACAGGCTCCACCCTGCATGTCAGAAGAAGCGATGAAGGTGTTGTTATGCATTGAAGATTGGTATGCCTTTCCGGACGGCACGTTCATCCGAGTGTTCAGTGCAGAGAAGCCTCTACATGTTCTGCCAAAGTTTGCTTTAGATGTGCTTGTCATGCAGGAAATAGCATATCATGTCTCAGCAGGATTAACAGCTAGGCTGCAGCAGAAGAAGAAAGCACCTTGGCCCACTCTTCCATTGCGGATTGGGATATATGAGATCAAGAGCATCAAGCAAGTAGATGTCGAAGCTGAACAAATGAATAAGTACCTATTCGACCTCTGAAGCTTCAACCCATGTGACCCACATTGCATTGTCAAGGGTCAGTGCATGAGAGTTCAGTTCAACTGGATGCATGGGGCATTTCATCAGGCCGAGGAAGACTCATGGAAGTATTGTTACCATCATTCCAGACCCAATGAATAGATTGGTTTCGTCGTAGAATGGTTAGCACGGCAACATGAAGCGGCCCACGGAAAACACTCGCAGTAGCAGCAACAGCTGAGGCAACAGAGCCAAGCATACTTGCACATGACAAAGGGAAGAGAAAGATTGTCGACCGCATGGAGGTGGAACAAAGTTGCAAGTTTCGAGCAGATCCACTTGTATAACAAGTAGCTATTGCTATTAAACATAATAGGTAGCAACGCAAAAAGAGAATCGCGCGAAGGCAGAGAGATAAGAAGAGAATGGAAGAAACAGAAAAGGATTTGCATGAGCTAACGGAGCAACTGTGGAAAGAACAAGAGTTGCGCCAACAAAAGAAGGAAGCACAGCAGCAGTAGATTCAGCAAGGGGCACATCACATGCAGACATACAAAGCAGCGTCCATACAAGTAGTTGATTCTTTTGAATAGCTGGCATCAAGTGAATAGGGTGAGCCCTCACAGGGGAAATACTTTTCTCATGAGATAGAAAAGGATTTTAAACAGTTGGATGCAGACATGGAATAGTCGGAATTAGAATAGGACACTGACCTCATGCCTCACCATAAAGAGGTCGAATCGCCTGCTGCAATGCATCCAGATGATGAGCAAGTCTCAAATGACCAAGGATGCACTAAGATCCTTAGTGGTCATCCAGAAGCAGAGATGCGCGACAGCTCCTTGGATGAATCTCAACATAGAGTTTTGCACCCTAATAGAGTACCAACTCTGGAGGACTAAACATCCCCTGAGCAAGTTGAAGAATAAGTGATCATTGGCCGATGTGTATAAGGACCCAACTACTTTGGCTGATGCAACTAGAGTGTATGCCGAAGCCATTAGCTCCATTGTTCGCTTCCACATAGCTGAGAATGAGCGAATGGCGAAGGAACTACAGGTGGCCAAGCAGGGAGGAGAATCGGTGACAATGTCCACCCAAGCTAAACTGAAGAAGGAAATACTGGAGGAAGCGTTGTCCTTGGACACGGTTATGTGGCCATTCTACTCCAAGTTCAGTATCGTGCATCAAGCATTCATTCACCTTCATGGATGGCAACATCCATGTGTGAGAAGAGCTCGCATATTGAATAAAATACATGTTGTCGTTGATAACATGCGAGCATGGACGATGAAGTATGAAGGAGCCCTTCTTCATTTTCCCAAGATGATGAAGGCCAATGCGGTTGAGCTGCAAGAACATATCGGGAGTCCGATCCGGAACTATGAAGACCTACCGCAATTCATCACTGGCATACAGGCCTCCCATGCACGAGTATTCAAGAGCATGGAGAATGTTGTGCACACATATGTGATTCCATCATTTAGGACTCTCACCCAAGCGAAGACCAAGAAGCAGGTCCAACAAGAGCTTGACTCGTACTTTGATGAGTTGATGCACGTCACCACTAGTCCAGACTTGCCTATCAATGTAGACATCATGCGCAATTATGTTGCTTGTCTGGCCACATTGAGGACATTGTTGCACAATCTTTCAAATGAGTTGGACAGAGGAGCCCAAGCAGTGTACCTAGATGCCATGGAGGCAAGGTTTAGGCTCCAGACGGATGTCATAGCGGAACACATGGACACTATCAGAGACTACCAATCTAGGCACCAATATGTTACTGTTGATCAGCATGAGGATGTCGAGCAGTTGGACTTCTATATTTGTCTAAGTTAGAGTGGTGTCTAGTTTGGCTTGTTCAAGCCATTGTTCACATGGGTACATGTGCTTTGTATTGTTGAGTCATGTCAAGTGTAAGTCAAGTATCAAGAGTTAATGTAACATTCATAGAGTAGGTGAAGAGTCATGAGGGTAGTTGAACAGTCACAAAGGGGAATGTTAAGGGTCACCTTGCCCTTTGCTATAAATAGTCCCTCATAACTCATTGTATAAGATTTTGGTCAACCAAGCTTCTACTAAGACTATCTTGAAGAAGGCTTGGACAGTATTGTAATGCGCCTTGGCTTCTCCACTGCACGGAGCTAGTACATCTCTTTGGAGGATCATGCGTATGTGGTTGTAACTTTCTACTAATAGGGTTAGTAGGTTTACATGGTGCATTGTATGATTGTGACTAACACTTCTTTATATAATAAGAGCTAGCACATTTTCATGCATATGTTGTTATTCTAGTTGGACTACTCTGGTTGCCTTAATGATATATGTTGTTTAACTTACGTACTTGTGTATGAACTGATTCATATGGAATTATATGAATCTTGTTGTTAATGTGTTGCATATGTTGTTAATGTTGTTACCGTCCATGTTGACTGCTCTATCGGACACCAGAAAGATATTTCTTTGAACCTTGTTATATCAACTGTCACACTCATCTCGGACCGATCCATGAGTGTTGTTCATATTATCTTACCTTGTATGTTGGGACTGTCGCATCCATGTCAACTTCTCTGCCGAAAGTTGTGCATGTCCTTGGTGTTGTGTGTTCCTAGCCGAGTTAGGACTGATCCCTTTCAACCTGGAACTCACCTTCACCTTCCTCCCCCTTTGAAGTGTCAAAACCTCTTATACTCATTCCTTGACTCACTGCATCAGTCACACCCTTTCTACCGACAGAGTTATCTTACTTGCCTCTGTGGGACATCATGGTCAAGGCATTACCTTATGACCCATTGTTGGGACTCCTACACCAAACGGTCTAAGGTCTAATTGGGACTTCTTACCGAGGAGATCCCCTTGACATGTTGGCGGGTCTAGCACCGTCAACAGATACAAATGACAAGACCTCCTTTCTATATATAGGAGTCTAAGGGGTCACAATATAGTCAAAGCCAACATAACAATAATAACTAAGGGCACAACAATAACAATAGTGGGCTTTTATGGGGCACAATAATAACAATATGGGGACAACATGGGCACAACAATAACAATAAGGGACTACAATGACAATAATAATAAGGGAATACACTAGTATTATAGGGGCCTAATAAGCATTCGCAGGGAAGAATCCAATTGTGGACCATCTCCAAATATTTGGGAGTCCTACCTATATCCACATTCCAAAGGACAAATGAAAGAAGTTAGATTCTACAAGCATCAAAGGGACCTTCGTTGGCTATAGTCTCTCCTCAAATGCGTATAGAATCAACATCAAGGAAGGAAGACATATTGAAGTAAGCAAGGATGTTATATTTGATGAAAATCATGCCTACAAAAGATCCAAGGACATACCTATTGATTTTGAGGACAAATATCTACCTATATTCGAAGAAAAAGAACTATTGATTTTGAGGACAAATATCTACCTATATTCGAAGAAAAAGAAGTAAAACACAACAATCCATCTACAATTCAAGAGGAAGAAGAAGGAAAAAGTGATCCTATTCAACCTGTGATCATACCGAACACAGGGAAGAGGCCAAATTAGTTAAAAGCTACTCTTGAAGATGTTGAAGAACATGGAGCTACAAAAGGAACCTTTAGAGAAAGTAAAAGGACGAAAATATATTATGGATATGTTGCATATATGACAAAACTGATTGAAACTAAACCATATACATTTGAATGGTTTTCTCATTAAGAAGTATGGAAGAAGGCAATGCAAGAAGAATATCAATCCATCAAGAAGAATGGGGTTTGGGAAAAAATTCCTAGACCTAGTGATCTACAATATCAAGCACGTTGTTGATGGAAGTATGGACAAATACAAAGCTAGATTTGTTGCAAGGGGTTTCTCTCAAAAGGAAGGCATAAATTATGAAGAAACATTTGCACCCACTGCAAGGTATACTACCATTAGATCTTTGGTTTCATTGGCTGCTACAATGGGATGGAATATCCATAAAATGGATGTGAAGACAACATTTTTGAATGGGACCATCAATGAGGAAGTATAGATTGAGAAACTCGAAGGCTTTGAAGTAAATAGCAAAGATACTCATGTTTTTAGACTCAAGAAGGCCCTATATGGTTTGAAGCAAGCTCCTAGGGTACGATATGAAAGAATGGATGCATACCTTCTAATAATTGGGTTTGTGAAGAGTTATGCTGATCCAAATATCTACATCAAGGCTATGGATAATGAGCCAATCGTTATTCTACTATATGTGGATGATCTATTCATTACAAGTGTGGAGTGAATGATACAATAATGTAAGAATATGCTAGCAGAGGAATTTGAGATGAAGGATCTACGACTAATGCACTATTACCTAGCTATGGAAGTATGGAAAAAGCCCAGCGAGATACATTTGGGGCAAAGAAAGTATATCATCAAGTTGTTGCAGAAATTTGGGATGATGGATTCTAAGTCTATGACTACTCCTATGATCACCAATCTCAAGAAGTTGAGGAGCTTAGACTCGAGTCTCATAGGTCCTACCTCCTATCGTTAGTTGGTGGGTTCTCTTATGTATCCAGTAAATACTAGGCCAAATATATGCTTTGGTATGAATATTCTTAGTGAGTTTTAGTTGGAGTCTCGTCGTGATCATTGGATATCTTCCAAGCATATATTGAGATATCTTCGTGGCATTATACATCACTTCCTAAAGTGCGATTACAAGGAAGTCAAGTTGATTGGCTTCACAGATTTTGATTTGGTGGCAGTGAGACCGACGGAAGAAGCACTACAGGTGGATGCTTTAGTTTGGGATCTTTCATGATCTCATGGATGAGTAGAAAGCAAGAGCATGTTTCTTTTAGTAGTGTTGAAGAAGAGTATGTGGTTGCATGTGAAGTAAGAAAGGAGGTTGTATGATTGAGGAAGCTTCTTACGGATTTGTTCGAGAAGCCTTTGGATCCTACTGTGATAAACTGTGATAATCAAAGTTGCATCAAGATGTCTGGAGATCATGTGTTTCATGTTGGGACGAATCATATCAACAATAAGCTCCACTACATTAGGAACTTAGTGCAAGATGGGATCGTGAAGCTACAATATGTTCCGACAGATGATCAGGTAGTTGATATACTAACTAAGTCTCTTCCTAATAATAAGTTTGAATATCTTAGAAGCATGATTGGTTTATTTGATATTTTTTATCTTGTTGATGATGATAAAAGTTTGGAAGAGATTTATTAAGGCTTTGTGTGTGAGACACATTTCCTGGGAAGACATCTAGCTAGCATTATGTGTTGATTGCTAGATCCTGAAGTAGGGAGGGTGGCATTGGTCTTGGATCTATGACCTCAAATACGCATCTAGATCACTGGGTTAATGGTTATAAAGTAACCTTGATGGTACCTAGAGAGGCTGAAATCTTTAGTCGATCTTAGTCCCACCTACATAGATTTCCCTAGTCAGGAATCTAGCCCATGGCATCATGAGTGTCTTAACTGTTGGAGGACCTTGGATAGATTGCCTTGGTCGAGAATCTAGTCCATGGCATTGTGATGCATAAACTCTTCATAGTTCATATGTTTTGAGATCTTCCTTGTAGTGGTATATGTTGTTATGAATACCTCCCTAGTTAAGAGGAAGTGTTGAAAAATGTAAGTAGGTTTGGTCTTCATAAATGTATTTGAGTCATTATGTAATGTACTTGTCAAGAGAATGAAAAAGAAATTTTTTATATAATGACGTATTAAAGCATGGGTTTCATGCTTCAATCATATTTTATTAGTCAAATTCCCCATTGAGGACTCCTAGGATTTATATTGAGTCATTAGAGTCATTGTACATTTTATGAGACCCTTCTTGGGATTTTAAATCATGTAAAAATATTTATTATTGAGTCAAATTAGGTATTTGACACCTCCACACCAAGTCGAATTCAAACAGGGCAATTCAACCTCACCTCAAGCCTATATATACAAGGAGATCAAATTCATTTGGAGCAATCTCTCACTCGCGTATAATTTCAATATCCAGAAGAAAGATTTGTAAAAGTGTGAAGAAGGAAAGGAGGTTTAAAGAAGTGTGAAGTTGAAGAAAGAGGAAGGAAAAGGGAAAATCGAAGTTTTGGGCTATCTCTCTCTCTCTCTCTCATTTGGATTCCTCTGGGATATCAAAGTTTTCCTTGTCTAGTCAAAGTTGTTACTGTTGTTGTTGTTATCATCTACTGGGTTGAAGTGTTGTTGCTTCAAGGTCAAAATTTTGGGTCGAAGTTGCTAGAAGAGGAGGTTAACTTGGCGGTTGGAGGAGGTCTATGTCTAGGTTGAAGAGTATCAAGAAAACTATTGAAGGAAGAGATTTTGATTTGGTTTTCCCCTAAATAGGGGTTTTGCCCTAGTAGAGTGTGTACACCTTGTGTCTTGTGTTTTTGTGATCTTCATACACACAGAATTTGGTAATTGCATGATGAAAGATAATATAACAAATAAGTAAAATAAGCCAACATAATTCACAAGTAATTATCAAGAAAGAGAAATTTAACCCTAATTCTACTAGCATTGATTTCTCAGCAGGGATCTTAGGAGAGTTTCTTCCTCTGAATGGGAAGCCACTTCAATTATCATTATTCAAAACATCAACCTATCTATCATAATAATGTTATGCATCTTCAATATTGTCAGGTCACGAATTCAAACTATATCATGTTCTAAAGCATATATTCATCATAGTCATAACATGTTACCATCGACTACTTCATCATCACATATGACATCAAAATTTCATCAAGGGTTAGTGTCATATAATTAGGACAGCTGGAAAGTGTATCATCATACTTCAACAATCATAATCATTGCATCACTTATTTATCATATTACTCAATCATCAAGTCACAACATCCAATTTTGTCATACTGTCAAATTTACTAAGCTTATAAAAACCTAACCAAGGTCAACAAGAAGATCCTGAGCATCAATCTTATTGTTACACATTTATCATCAAGGTTACCATGCTTATCACAGGCATTAAAAATAGAATCAAGTAACAATATATAAAAATTAATGTATCTAGCCTGCTTTAGGAAATTCATCATGTATAAAATTTAAAATACTTGTCAAATATCAAAAGCACCAATATATCACATGTGCCAGAAATCAAACTTACTTTCATATGCATGCATGAGTCATTTATGAAGGTGATGTTCTTTTCATACCTTCAAGCTTAACTAGCCATCCAACATTATAGTTTAATCACAAAATTGAAACAATACACTATACATACCTCGAAGTATTCAAATACTTGTGCAACTTGTAGCTCTTACTTGCATACCATAATTTTTGGATGCCACCTCAGGAACCTTATTTTGTACTAGCTTTATTTTCCTGCACCTTAGATGATCCTCAAGAAGGATCTACTTATCACATCTCATCTAGAAGTATTCGTATGCTTAAATATGCATGAAGTATAAGAAATAATCAAAACAATAAGTTAAAACAAGAATAGTGTCACAAAGAAATAACATAAATCGTAAAGTTACTCATCTTTTAATGAGAGATGATCAACTCCCTCTTGAACCATCCTCCAATATTTAGTATTGTCCATTATCCATGTAACAATGTTGCCTTAAATGATTCCATTGACCTCATCAGCAACCAGGGCTAATTGAAGTTATCCCATCTAGGGTTACACTTAATCTTTCACAAGTTCTAGAGGAACTTCTAATTAATCATGATAAGGTTTCAAAACTGTAAAAATCAAGCTTTTATCTTATCCCAGGGTTTTTTCTAAACCCTAACCTCATGATATCCATTAAACCCTAATAACCAAATTTCCTAGGGTTTCCTTCAAACCCTAGTATTCTTTTAGGTATCTTCCATCTTCTCTTTCTCTCATCAATGGTGTCTTAACAATGGTGATCTCAATCACTTTTCTTCACCTCGGCTCTAAAACCATGTTAATTTTTATTAGGGCTATATTGTTCTTTGCTTTAGATAATTGCATTTCATTATTTACACATTGAATTCACCTCATAGAATCATAACATTATTCAATGGCATATGCAATTATATAGAAAGAACAATATCAACAACAATGCAGTGGAACATAAAGGAACAATAGAATAAAATAATTCACACATAGAGATTCCAGGATTGGTCAGAGACCAGGGAAAAACCCCACAAGGGGGAAACCCTTTTAAATTATTCTTCTTATTACATTTTCATTGAATTTTTCAGCAAAGAGAGAGTACAATGATCCAATTCTTTATCCACAAGACTATCTAGCAAAATCAACCAAAAAATATCTCAAAGATGAACCCGACAATAGTACTAATGAGAATCATTATTCACCAGCATATGGTCAACTGTCGTCAACTGTTAGAATCTATGGCCAATTATGGTCAACTGTCAAAATCAAACCCTCTATTCCAACTTCATGGAGAAAGAGATGTGTGTGCAGATGAAACACTCCAACTATAGGCATAGGCTTACGTGCATGTAGTTGCAACCAAAAATATCTTGTGGCAACCCTATGGTTGAGAAACAAAAACCCTATTCACACGTGCGAGCTT
Organism: Pinus tabuliformis; assembly: GCA_031772625.1. Taxonomy (NCBI): domain Eukaryota; kingdom Viridiplantae; phylum Streptophyta; class Pinopsida; order Pinales; family Pinaceae; genus Pinus; species Pinus tabuliformis. Next base: position 1,098,158,579 of record CM062816.1, on the reverse strand, counting down.
CGAACCTTGCAATTTTGAACCTGTGTGAACCAATCTCTATGAACCACTTCAGACCTGTGCGAGCCAAATCAAATAAGAGAAAAGAAGAAGAAACTTTATAATCATATCCAAACGAGAGTCACTTGACTTGTATTTATAACCATCCAAGGGTGTCCAGATTCTTCTTTGGGCCGACCTGCCCTTTTGTGCATATGTGGGTTTCCAAATTATAATTATATTTTCCTTAACCAAATTAAATTATTCCAATGGCTAGAAAGGGTCTTCCTTGAAGAGGAAGATTGTCCAAAGGAGGGAATTTGTCCTTGAGCTGCCAAAATTAACAGGTATGGATAAGACTACACAATCTCCCTCTCCCTTTATGGCATCACCAAGTACTAGAAGGTATTGGAAACATGTTGGGGAGGTTTCTAAAGACGAGTCAAGAAAGAATTAAAAAATGATTTTTTACCTTTGCCAAGATTTGTGTCGAGATAGACCATAGTAAAGGCCTACTAGATCGCATTCATCTAGTTCATAAATATTTTAATTCGGCCCAAATATTAGACTTTAAACACAACATTCAGGTTTCAAATGTTTCTACAAACATGACATTTCCATAATACTTACCCTCAAGCTAAAAAATTTATAAAAAGGATAAAGAAAAAACCCCAAAAAGAAAAAGAGATGGCATGTCCCAAACCAACATATTTCAGAAGACAAAGAAGAAGAAACATACAAGAATCCTCAAAAAGTGGAGGAACAAAATCAACAAGGATCTCAAACGAAGGAGGGAGAAAAGAAGCATAGAGACATAGAAAGTCAGTTTATTAGAAGTGAGCCAACTTCTATAACGATAGCTTGAGAAAATAAATGGCACTCAAGGAGTGGGTGGAACAAATCAGACACATATTTGAAAGTTATCACTTAGATAAAGAGGTGCCCACGAAGATGGAAGGAAAAGAAATGGAAATAGTAATGGTCGCTCCCAATTAAGGAGGATGGCGAAAGGTGGAGAAAAATAAAGGGAAAAAGGGGAAGCTAAGTGATATTTATCACACTTAGCCCCATAATTTTTATGTAATTATTATTTTTTCATTTTTGAGCATTTGCCAAAAGGTTGAATTGATTAAATTCCATTGGTAATTTGTCGTATGTAATTTTGTTCCTTGGTTTTCAGGTTGAATAAATTACGATTTTTTCCTCATAATGGAAAAAGGAAAAGGTTATGAGGTGAAAAGAATAATATTTGAAATAATTAATATCTTGAGACAATATATCAAGACACTTTTGGATATGGGAAATTTGGCCAAATGTATATAGTGACAAAGAAAAACTTGATGATAGTAATGTGAACAAGAAGGACATTATTAGAATTATTAAGGCTATTAAAATGTTTCCATAGGGATCATGTAGGTCTCAAAGGAGTAGAGGGTATGTATTACATAGGAATTTTGATTCCAACTTGCAAGGGATCTTTGACTATGATAATGTTATTCTTTTAAGAGATATCAATAATATTAACTTAGATCCATTTTAATTTCAAAGTTGTTAAGCATCCAAAGTTATAAAAAAGAGATTAAAATGCAAATATTTTTATAAATAAAATATCACTATTTACAATTAATTTGTATTAATATAATTTTATTAATTTTTTATAAATATTTTATTTTATAATTGTAATTTTTTATTAATATTCTAATTTATAATTTAAATAATTTTTCTTAATAAATAAAAACATTTCTAGTTTGGGAGATGTAGAGAGCAGACAAAAGGAAAACAAAATCTTTCGAGCCATTAGCAGCTATGGGGAAGGATTATTTCGAAAACCTATATAAATCTTCGGAGGAAGTGACAATCGCAGAAGTGATCTAGGTTGATCAATTATTCTTTAGATTCATGGAAAAGGATGACAATCAAAACTTGATGGCCCTGGTCTCTAAAGGTGAAGTGGAAGTGGTCATTAAAGTAATGCAAAAGAACAAAATTCCAGACCCAGATGGTTGGACGGTGGAATTTTTCCCGCGTTTTTTCGAACTTATAGGAGATGATCTTCTTTGAGTGGTGGAAGATTCATGACTCAAGGGACAGATTCATGAACCCTTCAATTCAACCTTCCTAGATTTGATTCCAAGGGTGGATGAGCCCCTATCCTTTGAAGAATACAAACCTATCTCCCTCTGTAATTACATCTACAAGATTATTGCCAAAATTATTGCAATGCAACTCCGGCCCATATTGTCTAGAAATATTTCTAAAGAGAAGCTTGGTTTCCTAGATGTACGCCAAATTCATGAAGCCATAGGGGTAGCCCAAGAAGATATGCACAGTCTCAGAAGCCGGAAAATGAAAGGTATAATTGCAAAAATTGATATGTCCAAAGCTTATCATAGAATTAGTTGGATTTATTTGTGCATGCTTCTCACTCACTTGGATTTTAAAATTGCTTTTATCAACTAGATTACGGGTTGCATCACTAATGTGTCACTTGTAGTTTTGATAAATGGGGTTTCTTCCCCTTTTTTCCACTCATAGAGAGGTCTGAGGCAACGATGTCCTTTGTCACCTCTTTTTTTCTTTCTAGCAACAGAAGGCTTAAGTAGGCTAATTTTGGAAGCTAAGCGGAGAAGTGAAGTTCAGGGTATTGAGGTAGAAACAAATATTTTCATAACACAATTACTATTTGTAGATGACATCCTCTTGTTTAGCAACAGATCTAAGCAATATCTGCAACGCTTGAAAGAAGCTCTCTACATATTTCAAAAGGAAACAAGTATGAACATTAACTCGCAGAAATATACATTGGTCTATGAAGGACTAACTCAGCCGAAAATTCTCAGTGCACAATCCTACTTGCCTTTTGAAGCAAAGCCTATGAAGGAAAGTCTCAAATATCTAGGATTCCATTTAAATCCTAGCACCTATAAAAAGGATGACTGGAAGTGGCTCCTCGAAAAAATCGAGAAGCGTATTAGGTACTGGACTTTTAAATGCCTCTCGACAGCAGGAAGACTGGTCCTTCTCAAGTCAGTTCTAATGGCAATTCCAGTATACTGGATTGCACTCACATGGATTCCTAAGGGTATTCTACAAGCCATTAAGAAGTTCTATGGGAGATTCTTATGGGTATGGTCCAAGGAGGAGGATGTTTTTCCATGGCTGCTTGGGAGAAGATCGCCTTGCCTAAATCATGGGGATAGTGGGGGATAAAATATTTTTCAACCTTTGTGAGCTCGTTATCGGCCAAATCAGGGTGGTGATTACTATCTATGGAAAACCTCTAGACGACTATGGTGTCTCAGAAGTACATCTTCCCTCTTTCCATGGATAAATGGGTGCAAAAAACATACAAAAGTGTCCCAAATTCTTCAGCTATGTGGAAAGCTATGATAGAATCTTTCAAAATTGTAGGAGCTGGCCTAGCATGGCATGTTTGTTGGTAACAAACAAAAAGTTAGAATATTTATTGATACATGGGTTGGATGTACTTCAAACCATACACTCCCTCAAGAGATGGTGATTTCCCTAAATGAACAAGGAATAACCTTTCTTAATCAGGTGGCAGATGAAGGAAGATCTTCTTTCTAATACCAGGGGTGGAAGTTTGTTGAACCACTACATTTAAATGGGGACTTTGCAGTGTGTTGAAAAGAATATATATCAGGACTCCAAAGATCTCAAATCTGAATCAAGGAGTAGGAAGACTCCCTTAGATGGGTTTATGCTCCCACGAGTAATTTCTCTCCCAAATTCGGTATAGTTTTCAAATTGAGTCTTGGATGCAAAATCAACAAATCTGGTGGTGGAAACCAATATGGATGTTGGAGTGCCCAGCAAAGTCAATGCTTTTTCTCTTATGTTTTAATGACGGCAATCTGGGTGCAAGAAGGAGTGTTAATCTCCCAAGTTGTGAGATTATATCTTCTACTTCTGTTTGCAAGTGCAATTGTTGGTTCAATGGGCTCCCTTCATCCACTGACAACTTTTGACCTTCCGCTAAGCTAGCAAACCCCTCGAAACGTCGCAGAGTTCCACTAAACTTCCACCAGTCCGGACCCGACAGTAACACAAACCATAGTTTAATAAAATTTTAAAACTGCTTTTAAACTCGTCAGAACTTCTTCACCATTGATCTATTCAAGATCCAATGATCACATCACTTCCCGACTTCAAACTTACTTCTCGTCTGTCAACCGTTGATCTCGATCCACCAGATCTAACGACTCACACGTATATCGGCCCGTTAACTTGCGCACTCCAAATCCACTCAAAAAGCAGTTTCCCTCTCTCTCCTCGTTGCTACATCTCACAGTGTGTATGGAATCGGAGCCAATGGGGGAATTACCATTTACAACCTTTCCTCCGCCCGAAATCCACTTGTGGGTTTCTCCAACCACTCCTACTCGTTAACTGTCGGGTAACTTCCTCACCCGAACACCATTGATCTATCTCGACCGAGATCTATCGGTCCAAAATCAATATTCATGCGTTGCGTCCTTGGTCTTCCTCTGCTGATCTTGACCATTCACTCAACACACTCAGAATTCACGAGAAACTCAATTAAAAATAAAAACATGGAATTTAACATAGTAAACACAATTGCATTCAATCTCACAGAACACCAATTAAACTCTGAATTTCACAATAACACAGAGATTTCGAAGGAGATTATCCTTCGGGATTTGACAGGGAATTTCTCATCCACATACATAGAAACTAAATTTTCCCAATTTACTGGATTCGCTCCAAGAAAGCCAAATTTCTTCAACAGTCAAAATCCCCTTACAATAGTGTGAAAATTACATAAGTACTGGTTCATCCTAACAACCAGATCCTAATTCAAAGGCTAAAATTTATTAACCCTATCTGTCCTGCGAGGCATTCTCCTCGAGAATCTCCACTACAGCTAACTAACTAAAATTTATTACATCATGATCAAATCCTATATTCTAGCTCTATGCTTAACTAGAAAAACATGGAAATTGATGGCTAAAGGATCTCGCTCCTTTGCTTGTAATATTTTTTTGTATTTTTGGAATAATTCCTCGAATTCGTCTTCAAGCCTTATGTTCCTGCATTAGACTCCTAAGGACAAAATTCTTCATGGGCTCCTGTCCATGAGCTCTTCTACAGAACTGCCCAATTTTTGTAGCATGTTTTCTGTTACCCAAGTAGCTTCAGCAATTGGTTGATCCTTCCATTTGACCAAATACTGAAAGTACTCCTATCCTCTGGTTTTCTTGAACACTTTCTTGTCTAAAATCTTTTATGGCTGTAATTTCTTTGGTGTAGGTAAATGTTTACCCAGTCAATTTCCTGTGTCTCTTGGTCTTCTTTTGTATCATTTGTAATTTCACCTTCATACTTGTACAAATCAGCAACATTGAAAAGTGGAGATATTCCAACATTAGGGGGTAATTCAATTTCATATGCATTTGCAGAAAATTTCCTTAATACTCTGCATGGTCCAACTTTCTCGAACTTCAATTTGTTATACTCCCTCTTTGGAAATATTTCCTTCCTTAGGTGTGTTAAAACCAAATCTCCAACTTCAAAGTTCACTTCTCTTCTTCTCATGTTTGCTATGTTTTTGTACTTGATGTTGCTATCATGTAGCTATTGTTTCACCTGTTCATGTATTGCTTATGTTTCTGAAGCAAAATCTTCTCCCTCTGCACTTCTCATCTCATATTTTCCCAAGTTTCTTAACTCAGACACTCCTCTTGGATGCATTCCATAAACTATATGGAATGGACTCTGCCATGTACTCCTGTTAGGTGAGTCATTATATGCATATTTAGCCTGTGCCAATACTTGATCCCACTGCTTTGGATTTTTCCCAGTAAGACTCCTTAAAATATTACCCAAACTCCTGTTCACAACTTCAGTCTGTCCATCAGTCTGTGGATGATAGGCAGAACTGAAACTCAGTTTAGTTCCCAGCTTCTTCCATAGTGTCCTCCAAAAATGTCCAACAAATTTGGAATCCCTGTCTGAGACAATACTCTTAGGAAACCCATGCAATCTTACAATCTCCTTGAAAAACAAATTAGCAATGTGAGTAGCATCACTAGTTTTATAACATGGAATAAAATGTGCCATTTTTGAAAATTTGTCCACTACAACAAAAATTGAATCATTTCCTCTTTGAGTCTTTGGTAAGCCCAAAACAAAATCCATACTTACCATATCCCAAGGCCTATCTGGAATTGGTAATGGAACATATAAACCTATGTTTTCGCTTTTTCCCTTTGCATATTGACAAACTTTACATTTTTTCACATACTTTTCCACTTCAAATCTCATTTTCGGCCAGAAATAAAATATTTTCAACTGCTCATAAGTCTTATCTATACCAAAATGTCCTGCAAGTCCACCACTATGTTTCTCTTTGATTAAATTCTCCCTCATAGAACAATTTGGTATGCACAGCTGATTTCTCTTAAACAACAATCCATCTTGTAAGAAATAATCCAACCATTTATTCCTATCCATCAAAACAGGATTCTTACATGCTTCAAATGCTTCTTTAAAATATAAATCTATCTCATACAATTCTTTAAGAAAATCAAAACCCAACACTTGAATTTGACTCTCTTGAAATAATGTATTTCTCCTACTTAAAGCATCTGCAACTTTGTTTGATTGGCCATTTATATGCTTCAAGACAAAATGGAAACCCTGAAGATACTCTACCCTTTTGGGATGTTTCTGGTTAAGCTTTGGTTGTTGCATAATATACTGCAATGCATGGTTATCTGAATAAAGTATGAACTCTTTTAGCATTAGATAGTGTATCCACTTCTTCAATCACTGCACAACTGCATAAAACTCTTTATAATAAGAAGAATAATTCTTCTTTGAATCATTCAGCTTTTCACTAAAATAATTTATAGGTCTATCTTCCTGACTTAAAACACCTCCAATAGCTTCTCCACTGGCATCACATTTCACTTGGAAAGGTTTACTAAAATTAGGTAGAACCAAAATAGATCTTTCAGTGATCTTCTTCTTCAACAGTTGAAAATTATTTTTTTCTTCAGCAATCCATCTAAATGGTTGTTTATCCTTCTTTATAGTCTCAACAATAGGAGCATTGATCTTACTAAAATTCTTTATGAATTTCCTATAAAAACTAGCAAGACCATGAAAACTTCTTACCTCAAAAATACTTTTAGGTGAAGGCCACTCCATGATTGCCTTGATCTTCTCTGGATCCATCTTCAACCCTTCAGCGGAAATAACAAAACCCAAATACACTAATTCCTCTTTCATGAATGAACATTTCTTCAAATTCAGCAATAATTTCTCTTGTTGTAACCTTTGTAAGACATAATTCAGATGTCTCATGTGTTCCTCCTTAGACCTGCTGTAAACTAATATATCGTCCAGATATACTATTACAAATTTACCAATAAACTCCTTAAGAACTTCATTCATGAGTCTCATAAACGTACTTGGTGCATTTGACAACCCAAAATGCATTACTCTCCATTCATACAATCTTTCATTTTTCTTAAAAGCAGTTTTCCACTCATCCCCTTCTCTTATCCTTATCTGATGATACCCACTCTTAAGATCTAGTTTTGTAAAATACTTTGCTCCACTCAAACAATCCATCAAATCTTCAATTCTAGGTAAAGGAAATCTATACCTGATTGTGATTTTATTGATGGCTCTTGAATCAGTACACATTCTCCAACCTCCATCTTTCTTTGGACTCAACACTGTTGGTACTGCACAAGGACTCAAACTTTCTCTAATCAGTCTTTTGTCAAGCAGTTCCTGAACCTGCTTTCTAACCTCTTCATTTTCTGTGGGAATCATTCTATAAGCTGCTTTGTTTGGTAGATTTGCTCCTGGAATCAAATATATATGATGGCTAATTCTTCTAATGGGCGGTAACTCATTAGGAAAATCATCAACAATGATATCACAATAGTTGTCCAACATTTCTTGAATTTCAATGGGTAAATCGGAAACTTTAGTAGAAGTCATTGTTACCTTGGGCTTGCAAATTACAGCAAAATTTACTTCATTTTCTTCAATCTATTGTAAGTATTCCTTTCCTCCTAGTAATAGAGTTTTTGGATCAGTCTTCCTTCCTGATGTATTCCTTTCCTCCTAGTAATAGAGTTTTTGGATCAGTCTTCCTTCCTGATGCATCCTCTTCTTTCATAGGCAACAATGTATGATTGACACCATCTTTACCAAACTTGTAGGTGTTTCTTTTCCCATCGTGCATATCTCCTATGTCATATTTCCAAGGTCTCCCAAGAAATATGTGACACACATCCATAGGCATCACCTCACATACAATTTTATCCTTATATTTTCCCAAATGCAACTCCACTTCAGATTGTTCATTCACTAACAACTGATGTCCCTTTTGTAACCATGACACCTTGTAAGGTGTTGGATGTCTCATTGTCTTCAACTTCAATTTCTCTACCACTTCTGTAGAGACCAAATTATCAATGTTGCCACTATCAATAATCATCTGACAACATTTCCCTTGAACCTTGCACCTGTTATGAACAAAGTCTTCCTTTGTGATGGTTCAACTATCTCCTTTGTTGGCTTGAGCAAAACTTTATTGACTACCAAAGATTCTCCTCTCTCTGGTACTTCTTCTTTTTCTGTCATTATTGCTGCTTCTTCCTCAACTTGAGCAACAATTTCATTCCTCTGACTTGTTCCTGCATTCTCTGGGCACTCAAAAGCTTTATGTCCCAGCTTGTTACACCTGTAACATCTAAATTCTCTTCCTCTTCCTCTGTCTCCTCTTCCTCTAGAAAAACTCCCTTTGCCACCTGCATCACCTCCTGTGGTTGCATGTTGGTTTGAGCTACTGCTAGCTCCATCTCTAGGTGTTGTAGATCTTCCTCTACCACCTTGACTTCCTTTTCCTCAGAAAGTACCTCTTCCTCTGGCAGACTGCTTCCTCATGAGTTTTTCTTCAGCTTTCAGTACCATCTGATAAGCTTCTTCTACTGTTTTAGGAGACAGTATACTTATCTCATCTTGAATGTCCATTCTAAGACCATTCACATATCTAGCCACCTTCTCATCTGTATCCTGAGTTTGTCCAACTCTTATACTTACCTTATATAATTCCTCTGTATATTCTCTCACTGTCATAGACCTCTGTCTAAGATTCTGCATTTGTAAATGGTAATTCCTCCATTGACTCCAATTCCATACACACAGTGACACGTAGCAACGAGGAGAGAGAGGGAAACCTCTTTTCGGGCGGATGTGGAGTGCGCAAGTTAACGGGCCGATATACGTGTGAGCCGTTAGATCTGGTGGAGTGAGATCGACGGTTGACAGACGAGAAGCAAGTTTGAAGTCGGGAAGTGATGTGACCATTGGATCTTGAATAGATCAATGGTGAAGAAATGCCAACGAGTTTTTAGAAGGCAGATTTCAAATTTTATTAAACTATGGTTTGTGTTACCGTTGGGTTCGGACTAGTGGAAGTTTAGCGGAACTCTGTGAGTTTTGGAGGGGTTTGCTAGCTTAGCGGAAGGTCAAAAGTTGTTAGTGGGTGTCTGGCAAGTTAGAGAACAACTAGAGGGGGTGGTAGAGGAATATCTATACCAACCATTTACCACTTTATAATTTTCATCTCTCTCTATATATGTGTGTGTGTGTGATGTTTTTGCTATATCTCTTTATATTATGAAATTAGATCAAACAAGTATTTGTTGTTACTTTTTTAACCTCTATGTATATTGCAAACTTTAGTCAATTATATATTTATTTTTTTTGGACCTGTTTTTGGCTTTCTACGCCTCAAGTGGATGACTATATTTTACTTAGTAACATATAAAAGAGTCATTTTTCTCTTAGTAACATATAAAAGAATCATTTTTCTCAATATAGAAAAACTTGTTTTTGTTTTTATTATCTTTTTAATCAATTACAAAATTGCTTCCACATTGCATACGTAATTTTTTATAAAAAGATAAAAAATTACGAGAAAAAAAATAATAAAAATATTTCTCTGATATTAAATTATAAAATACATTTCAATTCTTTTCATATAATTAACCATAACTCAACAACTTCAATTTTGATGTAATTAACTAGAAGTGGACAATTTAAATTTCAGGTTAGACAATTTAAATTTCACTTCCTAAAACTTTGAAGAAAAGTCAGTTCGATGGGTATTTAATTTGATTTTTTCAGAATTAATCAATTGCCTATTAAATATAATTATGGTGTTTAGGAAAATAATGGTTTAAAGAAGAAATTTATCTAATATTTATGCCATAAGGCGTTCCCCTCTGAAACCAATTCTCCTTTGAGGTTACGTGTCCATTCGTGAGCGCTTGATTTAGTTGTTAGACGATTAAAATTGTTTGAGCCATCAGATTGATTCCACCGAAACGTTATAAGAATCGCAACTGGAAGATCTCCATTGTTGAGTTGAGAGTTTGGGAACAATTCATAGAAGACGGTTCAACTATCGGGACTCTGTAATGTCGATCAAAGCGGCGGCTTCACCACAACATCAACTGCTTCCTTCCCCGAGCACTTGCTCGAATGTATCGGTCCCAATCTTGCTCAAGTCCTCGTCTGTGTTTCACGGCAAACGCAGAGGTTTCAGGTTCAATTCTCTGCGATGTCAATCCTTGCAATCCACGGCTGTTTCGAAGGACCTCTCGACGCAGGCGGGGAACGGATTCCTAGAGCCGAATGTTGTTGAGCGCAATGTGGTTCGTCTGGGGTTGCCGAGCAAGGGTCGAATGGCCACCGATACACTTGATCTACTCAAGGTATTTCCATATTTGTTTTCTTTTCCTGTTCTTTGTAGAGAGAAGCCGAATGCTGTTGAGCGCAATGTGGTTCGTCTGGGGTTGCCGAGCAAGGGTCGAATGGCCACCGATACACTTGATCTACTCAAGGTATTTACATATTTGTTTTCTTTTCCTGTTCTTTGTAGAGATGGTCGATAAATTAGGGCCTTTTGATTACATTTTTAGATTGATGTATTAACAGTATTTGCAAAATCCAGGTAATAAGAAATAGTTTATTGCCAGGAACACAACTTTATGTTGAATATTGTCCATTCATTAGTTTTGTCCCAGCGGCGTATATACACATTTCTCTATGTTTTCCAGCTTACACGAGGGATCCTTGTTCGGCTTTCTAGTTGATATATGCTTCATTTTTTAACTCTGTTTTGCTACACACCTGTATACATTTATGACTTTTGTGGTTCATATCCATTTTTCAGTATCAGAGCAGAGAATCCGATCTCATGCCTCGCCCACATGCATATCACGAGCACTCTCGGTTTGCCATTATGGCACCAAGAGCAAGCTCTATTTTGTCATTATGGTGGTTCGGGGCCCATCTGTGTGGGCTCTGTGGCAGATTTCGCTGTGGTTCAGTCTCTTTTGTAGGGCTGAACAAATTTATAAATAATTCAGTAACGAGACATTACAACTTTTCAGTATTGGCCTTCTATGAATGAAATAGATTGCAGCAAGCGGCAGTAAACGAAATGCGTGCAAGAAGGGTGAAATAGCCAACTAATATAAACGCACTGAGCTCTTGGTATGCCCGCACAGCTTCTCATCTGTGCAAAGTGAAAACTGATCAGAATCACTATCTGCAATATACTAATACTGGAGTAGCTTTTAACAAATAGTCCGTGTTCACAAAGTTGTGTTGTAGACAGTGGGGCCAGTTTGGAGTGTGGACCTTTCAAGCTGTAGAGAGGCAGTAATAAGTACGGGAGTTACATTTAAGTCCCAAGTCTAACCAGGTCAAAGTTACTGCATTATATCCTTCCAATCCCGAATCATAAAATTTCAAAAATCTAAAGTTCAAATGCCTTATCCTGAATTGGATCACTAACCCATATTAGTTACTTTATACATTGAGGTTAACAAGATGAGCAATGAAACAAAGGATCAAATGATCCATATGTTCATGACGACAATACTCATTGAATTTGCTCAGGACTTTCAAAACCATATTGTGACCCATCTGAATGTTCCAAAACCTTGTCTTTGTTGGAATAAGGTGGTTATGCTGCATGTAGTATTGTAAGAAAGTGCCCATTTTGAAGGGAAAGTTGCCCAGGGCAGTTGTTCATTCAGTTGGCTATTTGTGTAGAATAGGTATGTTTACAAGGAAATCATCCATTCGGTGAGTATTAATGTTAAGTAGGTGGGTAAGCTATTTTTTTGTTTGCTAGTTACGACGTAAGGCGTTCCCCTCTGAAATCAACTCTCCTTTGAGGTTACGTGTCCATTCATGAGTGCTTGATTTAGTTGTTAGACGATTAAAATTGTTTGAGCCATCGGATTGATTCCACCGGTACTAAACGTTATAAGAATCGCCACTGGCCACACAGAGCAACGACCTCTCCTTGCTTGGCACTACCTTGATCGCCCCTGCTCAGCGATACTGGATCGCCCTTGCTAGGTATATTAAGGCGGAAAACGTAGACCGGCATGAGTTGCAGGCAGCGAGGCTAGCGCGCTAGAGCTACTTTAAAAAGCAATACTGTTATTTCTGTTTACCTTTCTGTCACTACAGTTTCCAAATAGGGCTGCATGCAGGTTTATTGGACCATTTCGATTTGTGTGTCTGCACAAATGCAAAGGAAAGCCGAGTTGGTGCTCCCACCGTTCTATTTTTTTCCTGGACAGGCGGGTTTTATTTTTTTGTTTTGCATCAACTACCTTTTACAGATGTATACCGTCATTTTTATCTGCCAATACTCATGTATATATTACCTTGTAAATATGATTAGGGTTTTGGGGGGGCTAAAAATAGATTCTGTAGAGAAATTGAGAAAGATTTTTTAAAGCGGCATGGACTCATATATGTAGTTTGATTGAATATAAAGTCCTTGTTGCAGCCTCTGATTGCCCAAGTGAATTCACGAGGAGGTAGGGTTTCACATAGACTGTATGCATCTAGGTTTCGTAGGTGTTGTGAGTGTGGTGCATATTTTATTGAAACAATAACAAGTTTTGAAAAGTGCATGCACAAGGATTCACTCATTTCTCTCAAAAATAATCCCCTTTTGTTTTTTTATTGTTGTCTGATAGACAATTATACAAGTGCTTGAGAAGATTGGAATTGATGCAAATCACAGTCGAAACCCTCAAAGTGAGTTTTTTCAGTCATTTGAAAAATGTGCTCCATGGCAGAGTTGAACACAGTTCTCTGTTTTATGTAAAATAGGGATGGGAGGAGTTCTGCAAAATGTGATGTGAGGTTACCTACATACCTACTAAAGGCTTAAACGTGCTTATTTCTTCTCTGTGGTATACTGCAGTGGCTGGAAATAACTTGAAGAATGGGTGAAGACTGTTGTTAATGTTGTTGTGGCAGCAATTGCAGGCATGGTAATGTGCCAAAGTTACTGAAGTTTTTCCTATGCTTTTCTAGAAGGGATTTTTGTTCATAAGCATCATTTTGCATGTTGCAGGTACCTCGCCAGATTCTACAGATGATGAAAATGGACTCTGTCTTTGGAAGAAATTGATACAATTCTAATTGGTATCGATACCCTGATTCTGAGCTTGTTTGTTACTGCATGGTTTTATGCTGCTTGTATGTGCTTGGAATTTAAGATCTTTTATTGCATGGATAATGATGGGAGTAAGTTATTCTCGGTTCGCTTTCTAAATATTTTTTTCCTTGTTGGAATTCATAATACTTACTCCATTATTATGAATCCATTCCATTACTTTTAGTCTATGCATTCCATCGGGATTTTAACCAAGAAATTATGTATTACTAAAAGGAATTAACCAATCCATTTTCTCAACAAAAACAAGAAATATGCCTTTTTCTAATTGCCAAATTCACATGTACAAACCTCTGTTTGAATGCAAGGCCTCTCTTCAATCTCATTCTTTCAACTTTATTATAGAAATTGCTTGAAAGTAGACAATGTCGTATGCTAGCATTCATTAGTGTGACAGAAAATAGCAGGTAAGAAGAAACCTGACAGGTACAGGTAACAGTTTTCTGAACAGTATGATGGAAGTGAAAAGACCCTACTTCAGATACAGGTTATAAACTTCATAATTTCCTGAATTTTGGGTCACTCCTAACTTATTGTTGAACTCCACCTGCAAATGAGATAAAATATCTCACACTATCCATCACACACTCCCTCTGTATGATAAAAGTGATCTCAAGTATCAATTTCCATACATGAATTGGTGGATTTGATTTGATTTCATAGTGTATGTAGAGGACAGAGGAAACAGATTGAGGTTCTTTGTCAACTCACAGAAGCTTGAAGAGAGAAAGAAAACATTGCCAAACAATTGGATGAAGTATCTAGGGAAAGGAATGACGCACTCCATCAAAATGAAGAAACTTGGGAAGAAAATAAAGGGATTGCCAAACAATTAGCTAAGGTTTTGAGATTGAATGAAAATGCAGTTAAGCAGAAAGATGCAAGACTTTTGGAGGCTCTGTCAGAACTTGAATTTGAAAGGAAAGCACGGAAGTCTGCTGAAGCAAAGAAAACATATTTGAAGCTGGCATTAAAACAAATGAGGGTATTTGCCCACAAGGAACATGGAAAGAATCATGCACTAAAGAGGCAGAGAGACGTAGTAGGGAGCATTGACAGTCTGTAGTTCCATGCATATTTTGTATGTGCTTGGAATTTAAGATCTTTTATTGCATGGATAATGATGGGAGTAAGTTATTCTCGATTCGCTTTCTAAATATTTTTTTCCTTGTTGGAATTCATAATAATTACTCCATTATTATGAATCCATTCCATTACTTTTAGTCTATGCATTCCATCGGTATTTTAACCAAGAAATTATGTATTACTAAAAGGAATTAACCAATCCATTTTCTCAACAAAAACAAGAAATATGACTTTTTCTAATTGTCAAATTCACATGTACAAACCTCTCTTTGAATGCAAGGCCTCCCTTCAATCTCATTCTTTCAACTTTATTATAGGAATTGCTTGAATGTAGACAATTCCGTATGCTAGCATTCATTAGTGTGACAGAAAATAGCAGGTAAGAAGAAACCTGACAGGTACAGGTAACAGTTTTCTGAACATTATGATGGAAGTGAAAAGACCCTACTTCAGATACAGGTTATAAACTTCATAATTTCTTGAATTCTGGGTCACTCCTAACTTATTGTTGAACTCCACCTGCAAATGAGATAAAATATCTCACACTATCCATCACACACTCCCTCTATATGATAAAAGTGATCTCAAGTATCAATTTCCATACATGAATCGGTGGATTTGATTTGATTTCATAGTGTATGTAGAGGACAGAGGAAACAGATTGAGGTTCTTTGTCAACCCACAGAAGCTTGAAGAGAGAAAGAAAACATTGCCAAACAATTGGATGAAGTATCTAGGGAAAGGAATGACACACTCCATCAAAATGAAGAAACTTGGGAAGAAAATAAAGGGATTGCCAAACAATTAGCTGAGGTTTTGAGATTGAATGAAAATGCAGTTAAGCAGAAAGATGCAAGACTTTTGGAGGCTCTGTCAGAACTTGAATTTGAAAGGAAAGCACGGAAGTCTGCTGAAGCAAAGAAAACATATTTGAAGATGGCATTAAACCAAACGAGGGTATTTTCCCACAAGGAACGTGGAAAGAATCATGCACTAAAGAGGCAGAGAGACGTAGCAGGGAGCATTGACAGTTTGTAGTTCCATGCATATTTTGTAGCTTTGCTATTTTCAATGTTAAAATATATGCATTAGCTGTGTTTAGGCTAATAGAGCTATGGGATGCCTCTTAATTTTCATTTTGCAATGCGTAGTGATTCCATGGCTGGGACTTAAGATGCTTGAACTAAACGAACTTGTTATAGCTCAGCTTAAAGTGAGAGGTCCAGCTTTTCCTGATGTAACAAAGGGTGTTCTTGTGCCACAAGTGAGCTACCTTGGGATAAAACTTGTGCATCTGTGGATTCGTTTTTTCGTTTTATTGCACTGGTTATGATAAAATGTTTATGCAATAAATCTATAGTGGAAGTTAGTCTAAACATTCATAATACATGGGAGGATTTTACTTGGATGGTTGCTAATAAGGTCTTTGTGTTCTATTTCCTAATTCCATTCTTGCATTAATAATTGAATTTTAACTCAGTTTACCTCTGTCTAATGTTGTTTTTTGCATATGGCAATTCAAAGGAGCGTATACTATATTTGATACCTTTCTGGCCTACCAAATTGATGGTACAAATTATGTTTTACATTTAAACATATGTTTTTGATTGAAACATCATAGGTGACTCCTGGATCACCTTCTTATCGAGCTGGATTCTGTCCTGGAGATGTCATCATTCAGTTTGATGGGAAACCAACTAAAAGCATCAAGGAGGTGAGTTGGAGCATGTTTTTTATAATCAACAGCACACAACAATAGAGAAATGTCATGATTTCTAATTTCTTATATAAATGGGCTACAACAGATTGTTGAGATAATGGGTGACAAAGTTGGAATGGATTTCAAAGTAATTTTGAAGCGATCAAATAATATACAATTGACCTTGACTATAGTGCCAGAGGAAGCCAGCCCAAATCTCTTTTGAGTACGGAGGGTAATATGCATTTTCTTTGCATTAATTGGATTGGGTTTTTGTGAAGCAATTCATCATCTGCTAGGCCACACCCAAGGATTCCCTTGATTGTAATAATGGCATCCAGGAACATATAAATCCCGCACGAGAGAAAACCAAATAAAGTGCAGGACCTTACCTCACTTAGAAGGCATTGAATTCTTTGAGCTCAGGTGAAATACCGAGTAAAGCTTTTCAGGATAAAATGAAGCTGGCACATGAACTTATCTTAGAAGGTTAGAGTTTCCATGACCAATCTATGAAAAATTGCAATTCACATGTACAAACCTCTGTTTGAATGCAAGGCCTCTCTTCAATCTCATTATTTCAACTGTATTATAGAAATTTCATAAGTTATTGATCCAGACAGACCTTCCAATTCATGGAGTTATCTTTGAGCTTTTATCTTTTCATAGCCTTATAAATTACTTATAAAAGAGGTTGTTGCATCCATAAAATTGTCTCATCTGGTCAACAGTGACCGACCCAACATATCTATGGAATTCCACAGGAATACCCAAACAAGGTCAAATTTCATAAGTTATTGATCCAGACAGACCTTCCAATTCATGGAGTTATCTTTGAGCTTTTATCTTTTCATAGCCTTATAAATTACTTATAAAAGAGGCTGTTGCATCCATAAAATTGTCTCATCTGGTCAACAGTGACCGACCCAACATATCTATGGAATTCCACAGGAATACCCAAACAAGGTCTACACATGCCTGGAGGGAAATGTGCAAGTAATACAAAAATTCATAAAACACAGTACCCAAGAAGCCCACTAAACCACTGAATGCATCCTGAATCAACCTCATATACCCAATATGGAACTTGTAAATCACTTAAATAATTTTGGCTGCCTTGCTGATCGGAAGGATTTTTGCTTACATAGAGTAGGTCAATTTGATCGTTTAACCTATAATGATAGAACAGGTCTCTTTGTTGTTTATTTTGGCTCAGGTGGATCATTTAACCTATAATGATAGAACAGGTCTCTTTGTTGTTTATTTTGGCTCAGGTGGAAATATAATTTTCTTATTTCTTTTAAAATTTTACTGTGTTGGTCTTAATATGTGTTTCCCACAAGTGTATTTAAAAATGAAAATCAGGAAAATAGAAACAATTGTGAAAATGGAAGATTGGAAAGCCAAAAAACCAGGATTTTGGAGAGTTGGAAAGCCAAGAAAACAGCGTAAAAGGATTAAAATAGATTATTACTCATTTTGTAAATATATTTTTATTTTCTAAGAGTTTACATAAATAAAAGCTATTAGCTCATGACAGTAATCTGACAGGGTATAGCAGTCCTTGTGGTAAGCAAGAAACAGACAACCATGTTCCATTACTTTTAGTCTATGCATTCCATCAGGATTTTAACCAAGAAATTATGTATTATTAAAAGGAATTAACCAATCCATTTTCTCAACAAAAACAAGAAATATGCCCTTTTCTAATTGCCAAATTCACATGTACAAACCTCTGTTTGAATGCAAGGCCTCTCTTCAATCTCATTCTTTCAACTTTATTATAGAAATTGCTTGAATGTAGACAATGCCGTATGCCAGCATGCATTAGTGTGACAGAAAATAGCAGGTAAGAAGAAACTTGACAGGTACAGGTAACAGTTTTCTGAACAGTATAATGGAAGTGAAAAGACCCTACTTCAGATATAGGTTATAAACTTCATAGTTTCCTGAATTCTGGGTCACTCCTAACTTATTGTTGAACTCCACCTACAGATGAGATAAAATATCTCACACTATCCATCACACACTCCCTCTGTATGATAAAAGTGATCTCAGTATCAATTTCCATACATGAATTGGTGGATTTCATTTCATTTCATAGTGTATGTAGAGGACAGAGGAAACAGATTGAGGTTCTTTGTCAACTCGCAGAAGCTTGTAGAGAGAAAGAAAACATTGCCAAACAATTGGATGAAGTATCTAGGGAAAGGAATGATGTACTCCATCAAAATGAAGAAACTTGGGAAGAAAATAAATTGATTTCCAAACAATTAGCTGAGGTTTTGAGATTGAATGAAAATGCAGTTAAGTAGAAAGATGCAAGACTTTTGGAGGCTCTATCAGAACTTGAATTTGAAAGGAAAGCACGGAAGTCTGCTGAAGCAAAGAAAACATATTTGAAGATGGCATTAAACCAAACGAGGGTATTTGCCCACAAGGAACTTGGAAAGAATCATGCACTAAAGAGGCAGAGAGACGTAGCAGGGAGCATTGACAGTTTGTAGTTGCATGCATATTTTGTAGCTTTGCTATTTTCAATGTTAAAATATATGCATTAGTTGTGTTTAGGCTAATAGAGCTATGGGATACCTCTTAATTTTCATTTTGCAGTGCGTAGTGTGTCCATGGCTGGGACTTAAGATGCTTGAACTAAACGAACTTGTTATAGCTCAGCTTAAAGTGAGAGGTCCAACTTTTCCTGATGTAACAGAGGGTGTTCTTGTGCCACAGGTGAGCTACCTTGGGATAAAACTTGTGCATCTGTGGATTCGTTTTTTCTTTTTTATTGCACTGGTTATGATAAAATGTTTATGCGATAAATCTATAGTGGAAGTTAGTCTAAACATTCATAATACATGGGAGGATTTTACTTGGATGGTTGCTAATAAGATCTTTGTGTTTTATTTCCTAATTCCATTCTTGCATTAATAATTGAATTTTAACTCACTTTACCTCTGTCTAATGCTGTTTTTTGCATATGGCAATTCAAAGGAGCGTATACTATATTTGATACCTTTTTGGCCTACCAAATTGATGGTGCAAATTATGTTTTACATTTAAACGTATGTTTTTTATTGAAACATCATAGGTGACTCCTGGATCACCTTCTTATCGAGCTGGATTTTGTCCTAGAGATGTCGTCATTCAGTTTGATGGGAAACCAACTAAAAGCATCAAGGAGGTGAGTTGGAGCATGTTTTTTATAATCAGCAGCACACAACAATAGAGAAATGTCATGATTTCTAATTTCTTATATAAATGGGCTACAACATATTGTTGAGATAATGGGTGACAAAGTTGGAATGGATTTTCATTCCCAGTTTACTATGTTTGGGTCCCCCAAATTCATCTGGGTAATGTGGGGTTGTTCAGACCCCATTTACTGCACTTAGGTACCCCCAAATTCTTTTAGGTGATGTGGTGGGTGTTGTTTCATACCTGATTCACTGCATTTGGGTACCCACAGATTCTTGCCATACGTGAGTGGGTATATGTACCCTGGCACAAAGTGGCAAGCAATTCATTGTTCTAAGGTTCGAAGAAGCATTCCTGCTTGTGTAGCATTGATTGAAGAAGGGGTTTATACAATTGATGGAAGCAGGGGGTTTTGATACAAGGGGAGGTTGTTTTAGTGTTTAAGGGGATTGTTTTGTTTTACGGGTGTAAAAATTGGTGTTTGTGAGTAATTTTGGGGCAGAATTGAAGGATGTTTTGTATACTTGGTGTCCTGGTACTGGAGTAGAATGATATTGGGGAAAGTTTTCTGACATTTTTCTGATTGTCAGTGTTGATTAGACACAAGCCTGAGACATTATGGAATGATTTTAGGCCTTGCCAACAATAAGTTTGGAAAATACCCGTTTGAATTGAGGGAGTGGTCAGGACTCAGGAGCTTTGAGGATTTTTTATCCTGGTTTTGCAGCCAATTTTGTCTTTATAAAACACTCATTTCAGGTTTATCTTAGGATCAGTATATGCTCACTACATCCAGGGAGGTTTAGACCAGGCTTGTAGTGTGAGGTTTTCTTTATTGCAGTATATCTGTCACCAGTTCCAAGGACTCCTACACTTTTTGTGGAAGAGTGTACCCGAAGTTGTAAGGGATTGTGCATGTGAATAGTGTACAAGGAATTTTTGGGTTTGAACGTCATTTTATTTTTCAATTGAAGAGAGTCTGCTAAGCAAGTTTAAGAACAAGGATTGAGGGGTGACTCCTCAGTAGCATCAAGGAAAAGAGGAGAGAAAAGATGATGCTTCATCTGATGCCCGATTACCCATCCGATTCATCACCTACCAGAGTCTGGCCCGAAGACAAGCATAGGTTCTGCAATGCTCCTGGGATCTCAATAGGTTTTAATCCATAGGGGTCCTCAGATTCAGAGGAAACCAACTAAAAGCATCAAGGAGGTGAATTGGAGCATGTTTTTTATAATCAGCAGCACACAACAATAGAGAAATGTCATGATTTCTAATTTCTTATATAAATGGGCTACAACAGATTGTTGAGATAATGGGTGACAAAGTTGGAATGGATTTTCATTCCCGGTTTACTACGTTTGGGTCCCCCAAATTCATCTGGGTAATGTGGGGTTGTTCAGACCCCGTTTACTGCACTTAGGTACCCCCAAATTCTTTCAAGTGATGTGGTGGGTGTTGTTTCATACCTGATTCACTGCATTTGGGTACCCACAGATTCTTGCCGTACGTGAGTGGGTATATGTACCCTGGCACAAAGTGGCAAGCAATTCATTGTTCTAAGGTTCCAAGAAGCGTTCTTGCTTGTGTAGCATTGATTGAAGAAGGGGTTTATACAATTGATGGAAGCAGGGGGTTTTGATACAAGGGGAGGTTGTTTTAGTGTTTAAGGGGATTGTTTTGTTTTACGGAGAAAAAATTGGTGTCTGTGAGTAGTTTTGGGGCAGAATTGAAGGATGTTTTGTATACTTGGTGTCCTGGTACTGGAGTAGAATGATATTGGGGAAAGTTTTCTGTCATTTTTCTGATTGTCAGTGTTGATCAGACACAAGCCTGAGACATTATGGAATGATTTTAGGCCTTGCCAACAATAAGTTTGGAAAATACCCGTTTGAATTGAGGGAGTAGTCAGGACTCAGGAGCTTTGAGGATTTTTTATCCTGGTTTTGCAGCCAATTTTGTCTTTATAAAACACTCATTTCAGGTTTATCTTAGGATCAGTATATGCTCACTACATCCAGGGAGGTTTAGACCAGGCTTGTAGTGTGAGGTTTTCTTTATTGCAGTATATCTGTCACCAGTTCCAAGGACTCCTACACTTTTTGTGGAAGAGTGTACCCGAAGTTGTAAGGGATTGTGCATGTGAATAGTGTACAAGGAATTTTTGGGTTTGAATGTCATTTTATTTTTCAATTGAAGAGAGTCTGCTAAGAAAGTTTAAGAACAAGGATTGAGGGGTGACTCCTCAGTAGCATCAAGGAAAAGAGGAGAGAAAAGATGATGCTTCATCTGATGCCCGATTACCCATCCGATTCATCACCCACCAGAGTTTGGCCAAAAGACAAGCACAGGTTCTGCAATGCTCCTGGGATCTCAATAGGTTTTAATCCAAAGGGGTCCTCAGATTCAGAGGGGGCCAAAAGCCCAATTTCTCCATTGGATTTGAAGACATTTTCTGGAGTTGGGATCACTTATTGGCCTGAAAACAACTTTGATTGCCAGTTGAGTTCTCCCAAGCAGCAAAGCGAGACAATACTGATTTGTTCTCCCCATGGATTTACAGAATCCACCCATCAAACAGGAATGGAGCATTCAGAGAGCTATACTTGTGTTATATCCCGTGATTCAAATTTGAGCACAAACAACCCGCATACTCATTGTCGTATAGAGTGTGAAATTGTGCAATACCCTGTTCAAAAGCAAGATGAACATGAAATATGGGATGTGGCATCGCCAGCTCGGAGCTATTCAAATGTTCCAGCGTTTCCTGTTGCCCATTTTCTCAGGGCTTGCTATCTTTGCAAACGGCAATTAAACCATGGAAAGGACATCTACATGTACAGGTCTGTTATAATGATCACACGATTGCTTTAAACCTCTGAGAATCGATTGAATTGATTAAAATTTCCCATTCTTAAGAGTTAGTCACATTCTCTGTTTGCTGATTATTGCAGGGGTGACATGGCATTCTGCAGCGAGGAATGCTGCTACCAACAGATTTTGATGGATGATGAAATGCCTTTAACGACAGATTTTGATGGTTGAATGAATGGAGGCATTTGCTGCTTCTCCATCTTCATCGAGTGCTGCTTCATAAGATCAGAGGCATGAGAATTGTCCATCATCAGAGCGGCAAAAAGAGGCATTTCAATGTATGTATTTTTTGCATCAGAGTAGCTGTAGAAAAATACATTGCTACAGATGATATAAAAATGTATCTTTGTTTTATTCAGAGGAAAAGGGATTGAATGGGGTAGGCTTTTCTAAGGCATATTAATACGGAGAGAGTTTTTATCCAATTTTCAAGTGTCAAATGCAAGAATAAGCTAATTGAATTTTTATTTCCAATCCTTCAAATTATTCCCTTGGTAGGAGAATCATTTTAAACAGATTCGTAGTTTTATCTCCAAGAATCTGTTTAAAAATCGCTACTTCATCTGAATTTAATGAAGTTCTTTCCCCTTCGAGTGAATGCTATTTCTATGGATCTTTATCATGTCATTGTTACTTCACACAGCAACTATTATAACTGCAGATGCTTAGTATATTTCTAGATTGGCTGCAAGGGACTTCTATGCGGTTTTCAAGCTTTATATACAAATTCTGTCAATCTGCAATCAGAGTTATGCATTACACTGAAATTGTATGTCAGAGCAAGATAAAGATGATGTCAAAGAAATTTTGATATATTGGGAATCATATTCATTTTTTACATTGTATCCATCTGCTGAGTGTACACGGTGTACAATCTGGACCTTTGTGCTTTGCTTGGTTAAGGTGTGGTGTCCCCTTTGTATGTCAGTGAAGAGCAGAATCTAAGGGATTGGTGGTTGTCATCAGTATTGTGTATTAAATTTTTTGGGTTAAGTGCACTAGTTTATCCTGATGACATTATTAGGGATAACATTCAGGGAGATGGAGAAACATTTCCTACATTTTCCTATAAAATTTTCATGACTTATAAATAATCTTAAAATAACAGACCTCTTTATACATTTATCAATTATTTTGTCGAGCCTTACATCATATAACGTGGATGCTCTCTCAGATAATTGACTTGCCAAACTTTCAATCATTATAAATAAACTGTTTTTTACCATTATCCCGTGAACACTAACATATAGGTATTGAACACTAATATATAGTTTAGTCTGAACTGTCATAGTAATGTTAGAAGGATAAGTGTCTTATTGGTGTTTGAATGTCAGGTTTAATGTTTTTTTAGTTGTCTTGGTCTTACGCTGAATTATAAATTTCTGATAAATTTGACTTGTTAACTATGATATATATCTTGAGAGATTGCTAATTCCCTATCAAAAGTTTTTCTTTGGAAAAATATTACTTTTTATTTTTCTAGGACATTTTTCGATTAATTTTGTTTGAAATTGGTGGGGGGTTTTTTGAAATAAGAAATTTAATCAAGATAATTGTTTCACCCTTTAGGGGCTCGCTGAACCATAGTCGCCTCCCGTATTTTCGTGCCTCACCCATACTCATACGCCTGTAGTGTAAGAGGATACAAGCAATATGAAAGCAAGTCACATCACCAACTCCTACCTCTAGATGAAGCCCAAAACTGTTAAAAAGAAAATGATTTTTTGACTTGGAGTGAATTAAAAGAAAAAATGATTACCCAATGATAAGGAATTAATGAGTCTACAAACTTTTGTGAAAATGAGCCAAAACCTGAAGTGAAGTCAAATTTTTATTGATTAACTAGACTTATAATTTCTTAATTATGTTTTAAAAATTCTTATTGGAGTTGAAAAATATTTAAAATTGTAACTTATGGAATGATTCTTTTTAACATTTGTAAATGATAAAATATAAAAATTAAATTAAATATATTTAATAGTCTTGGATTCATTTTTATATTAAAAATAAATAATTTAATTTCTTCAAATCATAACTTTAGTAATGATTGAATAATATACTTCTAACCATAATAAATTAAAAGAATTATTTAATTATTAAATAATGCATTTACAAATCTTCAATACAGAAATTATATTTGTCCTCGTTATATTCTTCAATTAGTTGTAGTGGGGTCTAGATATAGATATGGATGACACACTGATCCCAACAAAAATTACCTATTAATTAATAGTTAATAATGTTCTTATTCCATCATCATGTTAAAATCCAAACTTTATATTAAAGCCCAAACCCATCATGGAATTTTCTAAACATTGAAAAATGATCGGTGATTTTTTATGGTAAGTTCTTTTATGAGTACTGTTAAATTTATTTAAAATTTGTAATTGTATAGCTAATAATTAGTTTATAATTTGAATAGACCATAGGCTATATTAGATCTATAATTTAATTCTTTCTCGTTTTACTTGTCACTTATGATTGATTTTAAATTTTAT
This sequence comes from Pinus tabuliformis, assembly GCA_031772625.1. NCBI lineage: Eukaryota > Viridiplantae > Streptophyta > Pinopsida > Pinales > Pinaceae > Pinus > Pinus tabuliformis. Next base: position 1,098,133,687 of record CM062816.1, on the reverse strand, counting down.
TAATTTATACAATACATGCAATAAAGCCACTTGGATACAAGAAACAAGATGCCCAAACATGTGCATTATAGGTAATTTGATGTCAGTACATTTTATCACCTTCTTGATAGATTTTTGTTGCATCATGCAATCACTACAATACAGGGAATTGATCATCTGAAATATGATAACTGCTATAAGCGTGGCACAAATCCCCGGTATACATACATGGATATAGACTTCTATATCGACCTTATATAAAAACAATACAAGTACTCAAAAACTAGTGAAGCTCTTAGCAAGGCATACCACCCTATATTCTATTCACTGGGTGAAGGGTAAGAAGCATTTATAAACAATAATCTATCTTTAATCAAAGAAGCAAATACATACATGGATATAGACTTCTATATCGGCCTCATATAAAAACAATACAAGTACTCAAAAACTAGTGAAGCTCTTAGCAAGGCATACCACCCTATATTGTATTCATTGGGTGAAGGGTAAGAAGCATTTATAAACAGTAATCTATCTTTAATCAAAGAAGCAATGCTTTGACTGCAAAAACGTTTTGATTCTGCACGGGTGACCAGAGTCTTCGAACTTGGGCACCCAAGATTGCAAACAACTAAAGAACTACATGAGACATTAGACAAATGGAAAAGGTAATGCACTGCATAGCTTCATTGAGAGGGTATATTGTCTTTTAAACACTGAAATTGAACACTATATATTCCTTTGTCTAATATAACTTAAATGACCTTGAAATAATATCATGACTATAATTTGTTCATTCCAACATCACATCTAGAGCTGACCAGGATGACCAGTGGGCACCTTATCTAAGGACTAGTGGATGAAAGGATAAATTCACAACTTTATCGATTTCATATAAATTATCATGATGCTGCTACCAACATTTGATGATAATTTGCAATATCAAGTGCCATTCTTCTTGAATTTATGCCTTACGGCGTTTCCTTTGCAACATGTGGTGCAAATGCTAGTTTTAATAGTTTCATAATTCTGCGAGGCTGTCTGTGACTTCATTGCTGGGCCATGGCTATCGTTGTTTTGTCAAATAAATAAAATGGTAGGTCCAGAGTTACAAATGGGATTTAAAAAAATAAAATAAAAGTATCATGTCAATTGTGTTTGGGCAGCGGCTAACCAGCTTGCCATAGGGCATTAAATGCCCGGGGAGATGCAGGCTGGATAGCCCGCTAACACGCAAATTCCCATTTCTTATTTAGTGCCCAGTTTCGGAATTTGCGTGTTAGCGGGCTATCCAGCGTGCATCTCCCCAAGTCAATCAATCAATCTTACGTATGTGCAAAAACATAAAAAAAAACAAAAGCGGGTATTGATATCATGACAATTATTTGCGTTATAATCTTCTTACTTATGTGCCCAAAACAAATTCAAATTCTGTTAGGTGGCAACTCTCGAGTTTTGAGTTTGCATTTGATATAACATAATCAAAATTTTCATATTTGCTTTCCAGTGAAAATCACAAATATTACGAGAACAAATTTCCAAAGCTAAAAGATTATGAAACAATAGCGAGTTAGAGAGATTCCACGTACATAAGGATCCAAATTAGATACCCAAAAATAAAATAAAAATTTAGAATAGTGAAAAAAAAAAAATTATATGTCTGACGAATATATATACCAAAATTATGAACACATACTCAATTACTTCCAGAATAAACGAAGGTTCGGCAGACTTGTGGGAATGATTTTCTATTGATATCCGGAGGAGTAGATGAGCCCAAAAAATGGTGAGAGAATATAGCGCGTATCAGGCCTTGACTGTTGCTCCAACTGGCACATTAAGCCTGGAAGATCCATAGAGGGTTTCTTCGAACCTAATGATTTCATTCTTGGAACCATAGGCAACCTGTGTTCTCTCATCCACGAAGCTAATAACCTTCTCTAAAACTGATTGTTTTCCATCGCTGCTGTACCCGCCCGCTTTCTCAACCAGCATTCCCAGAGGGGCCACCTCGAAAAGCAATCTTAGCTTCGCCTTTGCGGTTGGCGATGTAACATTTGTGAAAATTCCCTTCTCCTTCACTATAATCTGTAATGCAATGCAACACCAGCCATTACTTCAAACCACCAGCGACCAGTGCATTATGCTATAGCTGTTTCTGTAACTTTGCTCTAACAAATTTCTAACAAGGGATCACATTTTACGAGCCAAATTAATCAGAGCCTAATCCCTAGAACAGAGGAAAATTGACACCATGACTGGGAGGTGCTTTAGCAACAAATTTCTAATCTTATTTCAACAATATCAGAAAATTTACCAACATTCACAACATTCATGCTGCCTGCTTAATTTGGGTGTATTTTCATAGAGGACAAACCTGGTTAACATCTGGCACCATGCCTCCTGTGTATCGGAGTGTGTACTTCTCACTCACATAGTAGTTGATCAGCTGAAATGTGAAAAACCATCAAATTTTCTTTTTGGAAACGAATTCATAGGAATTTTAAAGAAAAAAAAATGAGGGTGAAAAAACCTTCTCATATTCAGGGTTGTCAAAAGTTGCCCTCAAATTCCCAGGAGAGAAGAGTTTCCCCTCTCCTATCTCTGTAGTATCCTTAACATGTTGCCACTTGCCTGTCCAAAGGGCCAACAAATACCAAATGAAGATCCTAGTGCAGAATTGATCCATATTAAACATCTATAATAGATTTCTGACATAAGCATCCATATAATATGAATGTGAAGTGATAGTATTATTGTTACCATCATCCATTAACAAGAATTCATGGGTGCCTGGTGCATCTTTAAGGGCAAGCACATATGTTGTCCGAGGCCCATAAATGCCCATGGCAGCAGCAACCTGATCTCTGCCAGTCACTCCTGTTAATTTGTCTCCAGGCCACACTCCAAATATTGTACCAACTGTGAAGTTGGTATCAACAATGCTTGACCCATCAAGAGGATCAAAGGCCACACTGAACCCGCCTGCCATCATCATGGTATAATGTTTTCAATTCAGGCGAGGTAAATAAAATTCCAAGTTGGTTACTACCGAATTCAACTTAACACGCATACCTTCCACAGGTCCACCCATGTCCTCGGGCTCTGGGTTCTCTTCGGAGCATGCATATTTACAAAAATGGGAGTATCTCAAAGACTGAACATGTTTTCACCCAAACGAATTATTATAAGTCAGTCCCTGGGAAAACATTTAGCAGCTCATAATTCCTATTTGACAACCCTTTGTCCAAATTTCTCTATTGAAATGAAGATTTGGAAAGCCTGGAGTTTATAGAATCTTTAGACTGATTGTAATCTACGTAAATCAAAAACATGATAAATCTCATTCATCTCGCATGATTTCACATATCCTTAGTCCCAGGTTTTTATCTCCCATCATTAAAAAAAAAAAGGCATTTCTGTCCAACCTGAAAAACTAATTGAATGAAGCAATGAAAACTTAGATAATGTAAGATCTGACCTCAAAGAGCAGCTTATTGGCAATAAGATCAACAGCCAGCTGCTCGTCACCAAAGGTATTTATGCAGGATGTGGCACCACAAGACGCTGTCCTGACTTTGAAGGCTATGGTTCTAATTGCTTCCCCCATGCACACCAAAAGCCTTGATAGATTCTTGTTGTTTGTTGACTTGGCCAGGAATTCCTCCTATAACAACAATATCATTGCATGATATTAACCTCCTTCTACCTTGTTACACTCAGGTAATCTTATATCTATTGCAGATTCCTGAAATATCTGGAATCTGACACTGAGAATAGAGGTCAATTGCTTGACTGCTCTCCACCGTCAAATTTTAGAATATGCCTGAAGTCTACAATCGACATAAGTTTAACAATACCATTGCATGACATTAACCTTTTCTACCTTGTTACATTCAGATAACTTTATGTGGATTCTACCTTGTTACAATTGCTTGACTGCTCTCCACCGTCAAATTTTAGAATATGCCTGAAGTCTACAATCGACATAAGTTTAACAATACCATTGCATGACATTAACCTTTTCTACCTTGTTACATTCAGATAACTTTATGTGGATTCTACCTTGTTACAATCAGGTAATCTTATGTGGATTGCAGATTCCTGAAATATCTTAAAATCTGCCGGTGAAAAGAGAGGTCAATTATTTGACTGCTCCCACCGTCAAATTTTGAGATATTCCTGAAATCTACAATAAACATAACTTCAGCAGTTTCACTTCTCAAAAGGACCAAAAACACCTTTCAAACCCACAAACTAAAATATTAAGAACTTACCAGAGAATCCCCTAGCTCACATTTTGTAACTAGAGTGGAACCATTTCTGCTGGATTTTCTGGCTGAGACCATTCTTCTTGCAACAGATTTCGGCCATGTGCGCAGTGACTCACCATAGATAGAGCTTGCTTTGGCACTCTGTTGTAACACCCATAACAGGGTATATGATGTTCATAAAACAGAGTAAATGGACTCCACATACATAGAAATAGATAGAGATATATCTGTGCGGGGGTTGTAAATGTATGCATGGGAAATTCTTCTATAGACGATATAAAAAGAGTGTAATTACTGGAGCTTAGCAGTGAAGCAAAGACATATATGATAATTGAAATACCCGGGAGGTTATGGAAGGGATTCGAGCAGGTGAAGCAGCGAGAGATGGCCTGGACATGAGCTGAGGTTCCGACCCTCGCGAGAGTGGTGTGCTGCTGCACGAGTATGCCACCATGCTACTCTCCATTGTTGTTACTGCAGCAAATATGGATCGATTGATTGATTGCTTCTGTTAATGTTTTCCTTTTGCTTGTATACCTCTGCTCTGTGTGGTGGTTATTGTTATTGGGCTGGTAGCAGCAGGAGGGGATCAGCGGATGTTCTCTATTCGGTCTCATCTTCGCCCACGTGGCATGGAATCACTCGATATATGCGCCACGCTGGAAGGATAACTCCCTCCCGCATTTTGTGGCTCCAATTTTTTTTGGCAGGCAACCAAATAATTGAAATTGTTTGATCGTTTTTTCGATAGCTTACCGACAAAACTATTTGCTTTGAGCCAATAATGTGTATCTGCTCTTAGTTGTTGTGTAGTGCATTTACTCTCAATATTGTATTGATAAAAGATTTTATTTGGTTACAAATTTGGGGAAATGAGTAGAAATCCAGGGATGAGTAGAGTAAATTTATTGTTTATGATTTTAAGGAAGTAAGATTCATTGCGATTTTTTAAGAGATTAATTGTGATATTTTAACATGTTATTTTTATGATCAAAAAGAAGGGAAATAAGCATTTTTAGATCATTATAGTTTTGTTAATTTAACGAAGCAAGAGGGTTGGCAGCGGGGTAAATGTTGTGGAAATGAGAATGAATGTGATTAGAAGCCGACAATCCAAGAGAAAATGTTTTTCATCTTCAATATTCTTAGTACTGCAAAGGTCACTAATTCTTTCATCCCACGGTGTTTTAGGAACAGACCAATGCCAAGTTTCACTTTGAAGCTCATGTGAATTAGTTATTATCTTCACAATGTTCATTTTCTTCTTAGCACTGGTCAAGACAGAAAGATAATTATGGTAGGAAGAGGGGTTGATCACCTTCTTATAATACCTTAGCTTATTTTTTCTCTTTAGCTCCTTATCATCCCACAACTTATCCTTAAATTTGGAAGTAATAATATTTTTAATATTCTCCTTATATTCCAAGGTAGTCTCCTCCTTTATCCCGCAATGGTCGAGCCAAGACTAGGTGTCCTTATGCCAGCCTTGCTTGAGCCAAAGGTGTGGGTTTTGGCTAGAGTTAGAAGCAATTTTGGGGAGCCTTTAGGCTTCCATGTTGTAAAGCATATTCTTATACATCAGATACATAAACATAGTTATGCTTTCAATGGGGGAAAGGCTAGCTTCAATCAAGAGGATATGATAAGGAGTATTACTTTAATATTGAGGTTGTAGGCTGCAAATTGCTTTTGGATCAACTCAATCTTCCTCCACGATTCTCTAGATATACTGCAACCCCAAACCTCATATCGATTTAAAATAATAGGGGTGACAAGAGTCTCAAAGATTAACTTTTTTACTTTAAATTCAAAGATCAATCGGCTTACAATTGTTTTCAAATTCATAATAAGCATTTCAACCTCTAATAACCCTTTTCTCAATGTTATAATTCTAGTTGAGTTAATAATGAAAGTCAATACCTAAATATTTGTATGAAGACGCCTACTCCAAGTACTTGTTATCATAGATGAAGTTATCATGGTTGGCCTTTCTGGATTTAATTATCATGATTTTAGTCTTGTTGGTATTAATAGTCATGCCAATTTTGGAGCAGAAATCATGGAGGATTTTAAGCTCCCTGTCGAGATCATCATGGCTCTGACTAGAAGAAAGATATCATCAGCATAAAGGAGAAGAGTAATGACTATACTAGTGGGCTTGGGTCCATCACAACTCACAACTTCCAAACATTCTTCTAGCTTATCAATGTAAATGTCAAAAAGGGTAGGGGATAGGGGCACCCTTTCTTGACTATGATATTACATTTAATTTCTTGATACCAATTCTCAGTGGTCTTAAGCTTGGCAAAAACATTCTCGTACAGTTGAATCACAACAACCCTCAACTCGATAGGAACCATTATCTCTTCAAGCCTTTGCCATAGCTTATCCCGAGGAACTGTGTCAAAAGTTTTTCTAAAGTCAAAAAAACAACATAAGAGATTAGTTTTACTATTGTGACATATCTCGACAATGTTCATAAGAGTGACAAGATGGTCAATAGTTGAGTAATGTCTCGTAAAACCTGCTTGCCCTTTAGCTCTTTTACCATGGCTTTCAAGCCATATGCTAATTTTCTTTTCCAAATTAAGCCCATATGGTTTGGCTAAAATGTGGCTAATCATAATGGCCCTGTAGATAGAGGGAATGTTTTTATCCCCATTTTTGAAGATAGACACAATAAAACTTTGTGTCCAAGGCTTAGGGAATTCATGTTTTACTGCCAAATTGAGAAGTTTTTGAATATGAGGGATGAGGATAGACCTTCCCATTTTGAAAATTTCGGCTTCACAGCCTTTAATATCTCTAGCTTTCCCATTAGCGAACTTCTTAATCCCAAAATCCATGTCTTCCAAAGAAAATATATCATATTTTATAAGTGTTTAAGATGTGGCCCATGGTGGCATGGGAGTCATAAAGATTCTTAAGATAGATATCCCAATTCTTTAAGGGGATCGAAATATTTCCTTTTGTTTTATGAACAAGTATATTCCTCCAAACTTTCTAGGCTCAACTTTAGAAAAGTGAAGAAGACGCTATTGTCTCTTATTAATATAAGACCTTTTCTCCCTTTTGATAAGAGATTTGTACACATTTATTTTTTCAATCTTTACAATTTCGTTATGAGCATCTCTAATCACTTCCCTGACAATTTTACAATCATTATCATACCAAGGGTTGGAAATTCTATTATTCTTTTTATACGACACCTTGGTAGAGAATTTTTTAATGGCAGTGGAAAGAGTAGTAGTAAAATTGTACTAGGTGTGATCAATGTTATCATTATACACTAGGAAACCTAAATCCCTCTTTAAATCCTTTAAGAAGAGATCCATTTTACTTTTGTCAAAACAAATGTTCCTTTAACTCTCACAATTCTTTTGCATGTGGTTGGTGTGCATGTCAATATTTAGAGTTAAGGTTAAAGGTATATGGTCAAAATTAGGCTTGTGATCATTTAGGAGGTTAAAATTTACAATACAATTGAGAACATGGGTGTCATTTACTGCATAATCCACAACATTATTGCCCAACCCATGAATATAAGTCATATGACCAAAGGTTGGCTGCTTATTAATTCATTATCAGGTCTTGAGAACTACAGATATTAATAAGCTCGGTAACAAATAGGTTCTTGGTTATGTCTTTAGAATTTCTTTTGAATCTATTAGCTGAGTCACAGTCCTCATCTAGCCATAGAGGGTTAGGATTAGGGTCATTACTTAGGAGAATAGTTTGATTGGTAGTGGTTCTAGCATTGAAGTCCCCAAACAGAAGGATATTATCCTCCCTCCTTAGACTATGGATATCCCGTTCTAAGGTATTGAAAGGGAAGTTCTTATCCAAGTTATTTTTCTTAAAAAAAATAATATATAATGTAATAATGTTTTTTTAGATTATATTAAATTTGAAATTGATTATAATAGTTACAAATTTGATTTAGAATTTTAAATTAATGAAAATTTTTCATTTTAAAATATAAATTAAATAAGAAGAATTTTACTTCAAAATTAAAGGGTGTTTTTTTGTTATAAAAACATTTGGGTGATTAAAGAACTTATTTTAGTGAATTTATTTATTTAACTCTTTTTTATTATTATATATTAGAATAAGACCATGAACTTGGTTATATCAATAGAAATGACTTGTATGGCAATTTGTAATTTAGTATGAAGATTCATTATTTATATAGAAATTTCTTGTTAAGTGAATTTCGGTTATGATTTATGTAAAAATTTATTATTTATTGTTTGTTTTAATTTTTTTATATAAAAATAAAATTAGGTGATTCTCATTAATAATAACTTAAGAAACTTTCTTTTATTAAATTTTATAATAATAAGTTATCTTTAATATAGAAGTAACAATCATTCAACATGAATATAATATATATAATATATATATGAAAGATTTATGATGTATTAATGCTTTGACTAACTCATGTTTTATATCTTAATTTTTTTATAAATTGCTAAATGTATATGTACTTTTTTTTAATATATATATATATATATGAAAGATTTATGATGTATTAATGCTTTCACTAACTCATGTTTTATATCTTAATTTTTTTCTAAATTTTTAAATGTATGTGTACTTTGTTTTTAATATTATTAAAGTAAATGTATACGGAAGACATAAGGTGTTAAAAAATAAGTAGTTTCATTTTTTTCATAATTAAATAAATAAAGAGAAAATGGTTATCTTTACTCAATTGGAATTCTAATAAACCCAAAAATAAAGTTTGCAACATTATTGTTAAACCACAATTAAAGCTCTTTATTTTTTCCTCGATGAAAAAATATGTATCTCATCTAAAATAAATTCCCCTACTTGTTTGATTTTTTCCCATCTAAAATAAAACTTTAAAAGTTGTATATTTAACTAACCACTAAAATCCAAGAACGGTTGGGAACGGAGCTCTGATGCTGAAGCGATTACCCTGTTCAAAACTCGAAACCCTAGACGCCGCCGCTCGAACCTGCGCCAGTTGCAGCAGGTTCCGCCACTGACAGTCCTATGGCTTCTGCTGCTGGAGGGGAGAGCTCTGCCTCCCCTCCACTGGGGACTCCCTCCTCAGACAAAAAACAAAAGGCCGATATACAGCACTCTGCAAATGCAGACTCAGAAACGGAAAAAGAAGAGCAAAGGACGCAAGGACAGACGAACTTAGATCAGAATGTGGAGAACGATGCAAGCAATGGTCGGCACAACATGACTGGCGCCTCTCCAACCAAAGTGACCTCAGCTACCTGTATACCAAAAGCAGCAGATCCGATCAAGGTCGAACTGCCAAGCCACCGCATTAATGGGGAAATCCAGTTTATGCAAGATTATGCACTCATTGGAAAGTTCTTGGGATTCTGGCCCACAGAGAAAGCCTTACAAGGTTGGATAGCCTCTAAATGGAAGCCCAAAGGACAAGTAACTTTACAGCTTGGCCCAAAGGGCTTCTTCACAGCAATTTTTAACTGTCTAGAAGACAAAACAAGGATATTCGAGGGCGGTCCGTATTTCTTCAACTCTTCAGGCTTATATCTAACGGAATGGAAGCCCCGTTTCAATCCTGAGAAAGAAGACTTCAGCTGGACCCCTGTATGGATCCGAATGTATTCCCTTCCTGTGGAATACTGGCGAGAAGAAACATTAGCAGACATAGGCAACAAGTTGGGAACCTTCATCAAAGTGGCTACTGAAACCAAGACGCGCAAATACACCTCCTATGCCAGGATCTGCGTCAAGATGCACCTAACCAAGACCCTAGCAGACACGGTAAGTCTCTTTCACGATGACTATGAATGGAAACAGACTCTAGATTATGAACACATCCCTTTTCGATGCCGAAAATGCCATGAGCATGGTCACCTCTTCCGCGACTGTCCCACCAATGTGCAGCCCAAAATTCCTTCCAGTGAAACTAACTTGGACACAGATGGCTTCACAAAGATCCCTACCCGTCGCCGACATGCAAAAAGAAACCAAGCTAATCCTGCTCATACCCTCAAGGCGCCTCCTCAGAACCGCTTTTCCGTTCTCACCTCACAAGATATTCAACTCAGTCCCACCGCTGATAACCCAGAACAGCAGAACCATACCCAGTCTTCCCTCATTCATTCCGAACCAGCCACTTCTAAATCTGCTGATCTTCCCCTCCCCGAAAATCCCATCTCTGTTTCAGAGGGCGGACCCCTAATCATTTCTAAAGGAAAATCCAGGCTGAACGAGACTCCACAAGCTTCTGACATGGAGCTTGACGCAGCCCTAGCCCTGAGTCTTCATGAACAATCAATGGAGGAGGCCCTCATTGCCTCAAATGACATGGAGGAAGATAGAGCAGATGTAGATCTAGAAGAGTTCGACATATCCAAGCTTGACATATCCAAACTGGAGGCAGCTTGTAAGCAAAAAGAATACAACTCAATCCCTCCCTGGCAAGTAGACAAAATTGAAGGAGTCCTAACAAGGGTACAGCATCATAAAAGTCTAGGCATCCAAGGAGGCAGTCACTGGGATGGAAGGAAAATACTCAAAGAACCAAAGAAAAGGGGCAGAAAAACAGATCTACAGCGCACAATAGCAGTAGGTGAAATACTCATGGATTCGGGGCAATTCCCCAAGTTGACCAAGTTCTACAAGACCAAATCTCCGTCTCCATGAAGCTCATCTCTTGGAATGTAAGAGGACTCAATAGTCCCTCTAAACACAGAATGATAAAAAACCTGATAATGCAAGAAAAACCAGCAATAGTCTTTCTTCAAGAAACAAAATGCAGTAGCACAACAATAGACAGTCTCAGCAACAAAGTTTGGGCAGGCAGCAACTCAATTGCAGTGGACGCCACCAGAGCCTCTGGAGGCCTAGCCATTCTATGGAACCCACAGATCGTATCACTTGATAATTTTCATGCCACTCTGCATCTCATTCAAGCTACTTTCCACCTCATTGGCACCAACATCCATGGGCATATTACCAATGTTTACTTCCCGCAAGCTATACAGCAAAAATTGGACCTCCTGGAAACGATCACCCGCCTTAATCAAAACAGATACTTTCCTTTATGGATAGGAGGAGGCGACTTTAACATAATAAAGTCTATGGAAGAGAAACAAGGAGGCCGCACTAGGCTCGATAGTGATAGTAGCAGCTTCAAGCAATTCATTCAAGGCAATCAACTCATGGATATCTCCACCTCCAATGGCATCTTCACCTGGTCGAATAAACGAAAAGGGGTTCACCAAATTGCCTCACGACTAGATCGTTTTTTAATTTCGGACAACGCAATTCACCTGGGAGGAGAGTTCAGTGCCGAAATCATTCCACAAGGAGGCTCAGATCACTGGCCCATTCTTCTCCAATGGTCCAGACCAGGTGCTCGCAACAATCGACCATTCAGATTCGAAGCCTTCTGGCTTACTAACTCCAATTTCAAGGCAGTGGTTAATCAAGCTTGGACTTCCTTCATCCCGCCGGCAGGAGCTAAGATGTATCAGTTCCTTCAAAAACTGAAACATCTAAAGCAAACTCTCAAAATATGGAACCGAGATCATTTTGGCAACATACAGGAGAGTAAACAAAAACTAGAACAGCAGATGAAAGCATTACAACAAAGATTCATACTGGAAGGTCGCACAGAAGAACAAATTCAACAGGAGCAATTCCTCTGTAATCAAATAGAAGAGCGACAAAAACAAGAGGAAATTCTATGGAAGCAAAAGTCGCGTATAAGCTGGCTCAAAGAGGGTGAGCGAAACACCAAATTTTTCCACAAAACTACCATCCAAAGGCGCATGCACAACAAAATCACCTTTGTCAACAATTCGCAGGGTGAACGAGTGGAGGCTCATGACGAAATGGAGAAAGAATTCACAGGATACTTCAAGAATATTCTAAAGGAGCCTAACAATAACAGAGATGAGGCAATCCAAGCTATCACACAGCATATTCCTAGAATTATCACTGAGGATCACAATACTCAACTGCTCCAGCATGTTACACTAAAGGAAGTAGAAGACGCCATGGCCCAGCTTAAAGACGGAAAAGCGCCAGGACCGAACGGATTCACAGCCAACTTCTTTCATGAATTTTGGGATCTCATAAAAATTGAAGTTTGGGATCTGGTGGAAGAATCACGCAGCATGCATTGGGTCCTCCCTGCCCTCAATTCAACTTTCATTGCATTGGTTCCCAAAGAAGCTGCCTCAAATAAACCTGAGAAGTACAGGCCAATAGCGCTCTGTAATGTGATTTATAAACTCATTTCAAAGGTTATTGCAAACCGACTCAAACCGCTTCTGCCCTTGCTCATCTCTCCAGAACAGACAGGATACATTGAAGGTAGGCAGATCATGGATGGAATTATTCTATCAAATGAAGTCATACACTCTTTAAAGATTCTCAAGAAACCTGGTATGCTTCTCAAACTCGATCTATCTAAAGCCTTCGATAAGCTTAGCTGGCAGTACATTCACAAAATGCTCTTAGCTTTTGGCTTTAATGCAACCTGGTCCAGATGGATCATGAACCTTATCTCATCTCCCAGTTTCTCTGTCATTCTAAATGGATCCCCCTCACCTCCCTTTCTCCCCTCTCGTGGTATCCGGCAGGGGGACCCTTTATCACCTTTTCTCTTTGTTTTAATGGCGGAAGGCCTAAGCAGGCTCCTCAAATCGGCTGTTTCTTCTAAGGATCTTAAAGGTATTTCCCTTCATGGTCGTGCTCCTCAAACGCATCAACAATTTGTTGATGATACTATGCTCTTTGGGCATCCATCAGCAAAAGAAGCCTCCGCTTTCCAGTCTCTTCTATCCCTTTTCTCCGAAGCCTCTGGCACTTCTGTTAATGCTACGAAATCTCAGCTTTTTTTCTTCAATACTCCCCCATCCTTGCAAAGGATTATTGCTCGGATTCTGGGTTTCACAATCTCACACCTGCCTTCTAAATACCTGGGCGCCCCCCTTACTGATTCAGCAATTAAGCAGGTGTCCTGGAGATCATTACTGGACAAATTAGAATCTAAGCTTTCATCCTGGACCTTCAGAGCTCTAAATCTAGCCGGCAGGTTAGTTCTCATCAAATCAGTTCTACAAGCTATGCCGCTTTATTTATTCTCTATCTTAGCAGCTCCAAAAGGGGTTCTAAAATAAATACGTAATCTTCAGCGAAACTTTCTCTGGGGATCCACAAGCCTGAACAGGAAATGGGCACTTGTTAAATGGACAGAGGTATGCAAAATCAAATCTGAGGGAGGATTAGGTCTTCGAGATCCGCTTCAAAGCAATAACACCATGGGAGCTAAAATTTGGTGGAACTGGGTCTCCAAGCCAAGCACCCCCTGGGCCCAACTTTGGCAAGCTAAATATGCCAGAGGAAGTCAATGGAATGACCTCATTAGAATCAGTCCAACTGCGCCGGGATCACTCATATGGAACAATGCAAAAACCCAAAGTCGCTTCATCCAAGATCATAGCTTCTGGGAACTCCACTCAGGCAAGGCGGCTAGATTCTGGGAAGATTCGTGGCAACAACTTCCCAAATTGGCCAATCTGTTCCACAAACCTCTCTGGCAGGCTCAAATGAACCAAGAAAGCATCCCTTTGGTACACCAGTTCTGGCAGCCCTCTCAGAACCACGACTTCCAAACATGGAAACCGGCGAGACTTTGGCAAATAGATTGGCAGGGAGAAGAGTATACAGACATTGAACAGGAACTCAACAATAGGAAGATCCGCCTCTCCAATCAGCAAGACAAACTCAGATGGGGCTACACAACCAAAGGCACCTTCACCACCAAAGAAGCTCATCACCTGCGATATTCCAACCTCCAGGAAGCTAAAGATCAACTATGGGAACAAGTCTGGCAAGCTGGGCATTGGCCCAAAATCTCAACTTTTTTATGGCTACTCAGCAGAAAGCGCATTCTTACCTGGGACAATCTGATAAAAAGAGGAATGGTAGGGCCATCCAGATGCCCAAATTGCAACATAAATTGTGAAACCATCCATCATTTAATGGAAGAATGCCCATTAGCAAAACAAATCTGGGAGAAAGTCGAAAAATGCAACATGAGAGCTCACCCCAGAACGGAGGACATAACGACAACCATAAGGACCTGGGAAAAACACCCTTTCAAGTGCAGGATCCTCAACTCTTTATGGCGCATCATACCGGGATTTCTGTATTGGACCCTCTGGAAGGAGCGCAACCACAGAATCTTCAATAGCACTTCTAGATCCATCGATGATCTTTGGCTCACACTCAAAAAAAACATTCAGGAAACTCTGGCCATCAGAGTATGGAATGATAATGATATGCCAGAAGTCCCCCAGGAGCGTCGCATTTTGAAGGAATGGAATTTAGAACTCAAATCCCTAATCAAGACCACCACTAAACCGTCCACAAGATCCGCTTCACCATCATCTTGGTCCCCGCCGGCACTCAACGCATACAAGCTGAACTTCGACGGCGCTGCCAAAGGCAATCCTGGCCCAGCAGGATTTGGAGGAGTAATTCGGGTCATAATGGAAAAGAGAAACTTGTATACTATGGAACAATAGGGAAAGATACTAATAATGCAGCGGAGCTAGAGGGTCTTTGGAAAGGAATATGTTTAGCTGAACAGCACCACCTCTCCCCTCTAGAGGTAGAAGGTGACTCTCTCATTCTAATAGAGGCAGCTAAAAGAATGCAGGCGGGAGCAAAGGCTGTCAAGATAGCGAAAAGCTGGAGATTGCTAAGCCGTATGGAATCCTTGGAGGAAAAACTCCACGCTCCCCACAATTTATCCTTCCATCATGCAAGAAGAACTGCTAACCAGGTAGCAGATCGGCTAGCAAATCAAGGAGTGTCACATACGACACATTACTTCTCAGGCACCCTAGACATGGTTGAAGATGCTAGACTCAAACAAGACTGCATCGCTTTGGTGCACAAAGACATCCCTCCTGCTGATGAGGATTAGTTCTGAAGCCGCTGCCCCCATGGCCAGGAATGCTGCTCTCCATCCAGTTCCTTCTGTTCTCTGCGTTTGTTTGTTTGGTATGAAGTCAATGTCTGTCGCGAAGGATTGCGTGTCCACTATGTTAGTTTACGTGTCAAATGTGTTCAGTTATGTGTTCATCGTGTCAAGTCACAAGTCCGTTGTGTTGGCTCAAACGCCCGATGTGTCTATAATATGCTGGTTATGTTGGAGGAAAGAAACAGGTCCTTTTTTGCCTGCTGCTTAGATTGGTCTATCTTGGGAAATTCTCTTTGGAGATGCAAGGCTTCGGCCCTTTGTAATTTTGGATGTAATTTTGATTTTTGTAATATAAATTAGTGCAGTTTTACGTAGAAAAAAAAAACTAACCACTAAAAAAACCATATAAAGTTTTACTAATAGTTACAAATGGCCATGAAAATTTGTGTCTCTGCCCGGGAAAGAATGGCCAACATTAAAAGAGTTTTAGAAAAAAAAAATGCACAACCAAAATCCATAAACTTAGTCCCAAAAAAAGTTTGAAACTCTATTTTTAAAATTAAATTTTAAATTATTACCAAAACCTTTTGGTAAATAGAAATGTAATTGTTATTGAAATGAGTCACTTAATTAACCGTGCAAAATAGTCAACAAAATTTTGCAACCATATTTTAATTAAATGTTCAATGAATTGGATCATAAATGTTTAAACAAATTATAACTAATGAGAACATTTCTCTCTCAAAGATAAACATATTAGATGAAAATGTTCTTTTTATTGGTATATTAAATATCATAAACTGCTATAATATATGAAGTGTTTTTCCAACATAATAATGTTCCCCACCCAGCCTCAGCCTCGAATTAGTTCTTGGTAGTTAATTTATTTCAATTAGTGATGTTAAAATGGGCATGTGTGCATCACTTCTCATAAAAAAAGATTGGCATCAAATGTAAATTCAAATATATGACACAATTGTGTTAATTTAAGAGACACCCTTAACATCAACCATAAAGTCGAGAGTATGTTAAACATGCCTTCCCAATAATGCACTTTGTTTTTTGAATGTAGTTGCATCTTTATGTGGTGAATGTATTTTCTTATTTTTTCTTAAATGAGAGACAATAAATTTTCTTTTTTCGTGCAAGGATATTTCTAAACAAACTTAAAATATTAATAAAGCCAAATGATTTTTGAGAATAAAAAATTATAAATAATTATTGTTGTAATTGCCATGGATGATGGAGAACCATTGATAATGTATATAACAATTTTCTTTCTATTTAAGTTGTATATTCCCAAGTAAATTATTCAATATTATGCCATAAGTTTTACACAATGGATGTCTTAATGTTGAAACATGTTTTTATAAGGCATTCACTTTGAAATTTCTTTTATAATTCATTATATGAAATTTAAAATTTAATAAATAATTTTTTTCATAATTGTTCTCTCCATTTAAATTTATAGGAAATAATATTAAATATTTAATCATATTTATTTAATATTTGCATGGAATAATTTAAAAATATATTAATTTTCTTTTATTATTAATTTCTTAAATAAAATTAAATTAATTAATATAAAATGTATTTAATTTTTTTTTGTAAATAGATATATTTAAATATATTCATGTAGGTAAAATATTAGACATGCTCATAATTATTAAAGAAAATTAGACATATTCACAATTGTTATGACAACACACAACATAACTATAACTTAATATTTCAACAAAAAGAAATGAAAAGTATGTTACAATATTTATTTTTGATCAATCATTCATTCATTTGTACAAAGCATATGTTGGTTATAAGAATATGAAAGATAACAACAATAAATTAAAAACAATGGAACAACACAAAAATTTATAGTGAAAAACCTAAATACGTGGATGCAAATCCACTCTCAAAATAATAGCTTTGATTAGCACAAAAATCTATTACAAATACCAAACATATATATCTAATGTAGTCTTCCAATGGGTATCATATACAATATGATGACTAGTAACTACATTCACCCAATAATCTATATTTAGGTTCCAACTTATATATGTTATATTACTCAAACGTTGATGAACATTTAGATTATTGAAAAGTTGACTAAAAAACGTGTTCATATTCCTTAATATACTCTTGAAAATAATAGTTTATGGAATTATGTAGCTAGGTTTAACAATTGTTTCATTAAGCTCCTCTTATGACATTAAATCTAACATAATTAGATTTGACATTATTGAGGATCCATTAACACCATTTAATTCAGTCACTCTTCAAATAAGCATTTGCAAGTGGGGGGTATCTATTCATTGAAAGTCACTTAGCACTTGCACCTAGTACCAACTACTAGTGTATACACTATTACAGATCCACAAGTGTGAGAACAGAGGTTCAATATTTACAATAAAAAAATTATAAAAATTAATTGATTAAGTCCCATTATTCACATTTAGACACAAAATTTTAGAACAACAAATCTTAAAAATACTTTTAATCAATTAAGTTAATGTATGCATCAACATTATTCAAATTCATTTAATGCCTCTTTAAAAGTTTCAAAAATATATATATAATACTTTCCTCATTTTTCTTATATTTTAATATTGTATTTATAGTAAGGTTCATATCATGGCTTTTCTTCAACTTCTAGATATTTCCTTATATCATTTTATTTAGGATCATTCTATGACCTTTTACCTAGACATGATGTCATAGTCAAATTTCCTTCATTCTTCTCATCTCCTTATTATGCATTGTCATTAGGATGAAACTCAATTAGTACATGATAATAATCAATTGATGTTGGCCACCTTCATCAACATATCTTCAAGAGATTGTCATAATAAACCCTAAATATGGGGATTTGTATCATTTTAAATTTCACTCTCACTTTGTATCAATTCATCATCTTGGTCATTCTCATCTCCCATCCCATGTTCATCAATTTTATGTCACATTGAATACTTAAATATAGGCCTTTCTCTTGGTTGACATTGTACTACGAAGCACCAAGTTAGTAATAGAATGTATGGAAACAAAAATACTTGCATATGATGCAACATTAAAATATCGACATCATTTCATTCAAGCATTTAGAATTTCCATCCAATTACAAACTATAACCAAATTATAGATACATAAGTAAATTACATGTCACTATTGGTTCTGTACCTAACCACAAAATTTACCTTAAGTAGTAGGCTTTATATACATGTTGGTACCATCCTATGACCTCCTTTTTCCTCCTAAAACATATCATTTGCCTACTTCTTTCCATCATATATCTCTTAGATCCCTTGAAAATTGATTAGTTAATAGTCCTATAGTTATTAAAATGCATTGGAATTGATTTAGGAGTTTTATGTTAAAGAATTAGGGATTTTTGGTAAAATGGCTACAGGAAGTTCCAACATCCTGTAATTGGTTCATTGTTTGACATGTGGCATGACAGCTGGGCTAGAACAAAGGGTAGGGATGAAAAGTAGAATGTCCAAGCATGGACGAATACCTATCCTACAGCAGAATCGACCCTCCTACATGCGCGGTCAACAATGGTCAAAGTATATCATGTTGGCGACAAAGGCAGCAACAGCAAAGCATTCTAAATTGATTTAGTTTTGTTCCTTTTTGAAATCAGTTTAGGATAGAAACATTTTAAAAATCTCGACATGGTAAAAGCGACAACAGCCATATCATGAATGTACATTCGTTTTCGAAATGTAAGGGTTGTAAAAACATATGTAAATACAGTCTTGTGTAATCAATGTTTTTGGTAATCGTTGTATCATTTGAAACAGAGTTTGAACTTAATATCAAGAACACAGTTGCAGTTACGATCTTTGTCTTGTTGCGTTGATTTTATATCACAGTCCAGTATACCTCTGGAACGCGGACGGGCCCTGCGTTAAACCGGTATACTGTTATTTCCTTTTTCATTCGCAACTTAGGGTATTACATGACATGCAGAGTAATTAGAATTGGTTGTTGATTTCAATCGAATGCATATGGTTTATGTTTATGATATCGCTTGAACAGTTCATCACCGGGATCGTGAATCGTATCCTGTAAGGGATTCGATCCTCTGTTGTCCTCTAAAGAAATGTTATGAACTCTGCTTTCATTTCAAAGTATGTTTATAATTTCCAGATGTCTTTAGCTTGCATGAATATTAGTGAATGCTGAGTATTTGTTAAACAGGGGTTTCGTGCATGGTGTCTCTATAAGGAGATTGGAATCTTGGTTTGAAGTGATACACAGTGTTTAATTTGATAAATGAATTGAGTGACAGTGTGGTAATTAGGTAGATTAACTGAGTGACCTAAGTGTTTGGGTGATAGGTAACATACCTCAATCTTCCGTAAAGAAGTCCTGTGACCTACCATCATAATCACTTAGCTAATAATCCTTTATGTCTATATACTTTAGACGCATGCCTCTAAGTCTACGCATCCTGGTCGATAATAAATATAGCCTAGTCTAGCACCCTAGATAGGACACTACATTTTGGCGCTGTTGCCGGGGAGGCGTACTTAAAGGATTTAAAAAGAAAAAAAATTCAATAAACAAAAACAAACAAAAACACAGTTAGAAATCATGTTCATTTATGCCTAGATTTAGAGACAGTCAGGGTTGATTCGTAAAAACCCCCCACCATCTAAAAACTAACCCATCATCATCAGGAGCAGACTCTTTAGGGAATACAACACCAGCTGAGGAAGTCATCCAAGCATTAGAAGAAAAACAAAAGTCAGGACAGAGACTTACTCTCATCGAAGGGCAAACTTTATTCACACATAAATCACAGAAGAAGCATTTTCCTAGATCTTCCACACAAGGAGAAAGTAGCACAGTGACCGAACAATCTTTCTTTAATCTCCTCTTTCAAACAAGTGACACTGACACAGAGAGACCTATTAGAATGGCTGAGGAAGGAGTTGGATCAGTACCACATCAAGGACAGGGAGATAAAGAGGAGTCAACTTTTAAGTTTCCTATACATGAACCACAGGAAGATGATGAGATCAAAATGAAAAACATACCCCCATCCGTGCTACCAAACTTCTATGGTATGGCTTCGGAAGATCCAGACTCATTCTTGTTCGAGTTTGACATTGTATGTCGAACATATGGCTATACAGATGATGCCCATAGGCTTAGACTCTTCCCAGCCACATTAAAGGCATCAGCCTTAAGATGGTTCATGAGGCTTGGTGAGCATGCTATAGTTGATTGGGATGGCATGAGGAGAATATTTCTAAGGAAATATCAGCCTTATTGTAGATCCAAAGATTCTAAAGATGATATCTTTAGAATGAGCCAGCAAGAGGATGAAACCTTAGAGGAATACTTAGAACGGTTTGTCTACAACTTACAAAAATCCAAACACCGAACCATGCCTCTTGATCTGATCCGCACAATATTCTTGAAAGGTATCCGAGAGGAATACATGGATGATCTTAACTTGATGGGAAAAGGTGACATTTATGCCTTACCCTTTGAAGAAATCACTGAGTTGTGCGAAAAGTATTCAAGGAGCAAAGCTAAAATGGGAAAAAGAACCCTGTCATCCAAAGTCACAAAATCTGCCTCCGCAAGTGTCACAAGGGCTGAAATAGGGAATCTTTTAGAAGAGTTTAAAACAGATCTGTTAAGCACTCTAGGGAACCAAATTGACACTTTAAAAGCTAAGAAGAAACAAGAAGATGAAGATCAGATAATGGCTATCTTCTGCCCAAAATGCCGGAAGAAACATGCATTAAAAGATTGCCCACTAGAAAACATCCAAGTTTGTGTTTTCTTTACTGAACATCATGATATGTTTAGCTGTCCTAAAGTTAAGGTTTTGCATAACTGTAATATGGCAGCCAATGCAGAAATGGAAAATGTGTATTACATGGGCACGAAGAGACCATGGCAGCCAAGGCTAGCACCTCAAGGTATGTTTCCAAATCAAAATTTGCAATTCCCTATAAATGATCAAATGTATGCACAGAACTCATGGAATGTACCCATGCCATGGCAGCACCAAAACCACCCACAGCAACAATGGAGACCGTCTCAACAGTACTCTCAATCTTATCATACATATCCTCAATCATACCCACCATATTCACAACCATATCAACAATAACAACAGCCGTATTCATCACATTCTCAACCATATCAGCAGTATCCTCAGCAAGTTGTTTATCAGCCTCAACCTACTCAACAAGCACTGCCTGCTCCTCCACCAATAAATCCACCACAACTACAATTTCTAGCTAACTCACAACCTCCCAGACCCACTCAAATTCCTGCTCAAACTGTCCCAAATCCAAACAATAGAGCAGAGAGGCCAGCCTACAATGTAGAAGAGGGAACCTCATATTTCACACTGCCCTTGCAAAATATCAACTTGAGGTCTGGCAGGGTACTCCACAAAGATTCTCCAATAACAGATAAGCAAGAAGAAAACACAGAAAATGAAAATGAAGTGACAAATCAAAGAAAACCAAACGATGATACCAAAGATAAACAGATGCAACCACTGCATCCACCTTTTCCAGACCGATTGGTCCAAATAAAACCTCCACTGTCCATACCACAGTTTGATGTCTTAGATGAACTCAAGAATGTCTACATAAAAATTCCACTGCTGCAAGCTATAAAAGACATTCCCATCTATACTAAAGCCATCAAAGACATATGCCTCAAGAAGCCTGCTAGAAAAAGGATTGATCCTCAAACTATTCATGTTATAGGACATTTAGCAGGCCTTATGACCAATACCATCTCCATGGAAAAGTATGTTGATCCTGGCATCCCCAAAGTGACCACCATCATTAACAACATACAAATTCCAAACACTTTGATAGATCTTGGGGCCGCAATCAATGTCATGACTCTTGAAACCATGAGAACACTCCAGCTCATAAATTTGCAACATACAACGATTGTTCTAGAACTAGCTGATAGGTCTAAAGTGATTCCTGAAGGGATCTTGGAGGACATAATTATCTCACTGGACTCTTGGGAGTATCCAGTGGATTTCTTAGTTCTTCAACCCAAATCCAATTTAGGAGGTCACCCTATCATCCTTGGTAGACCATGGTTAGCGACTGTTGATGCATTTATAGGATGTCGATCGGGCAACATGATCATTTCAAGAGGGACCGAAAGAAAACAACTCACTCTTTATCCAGCGGCACAGTCACCAACAGTAACACACAATTTGTGGCTTGATGATAAATTCAATGATAAAGAAGAAGTACAATCTGTTTTTAGCATTGACCAAATCTATGATTTCCAAGAACAAGACAATAATGATTTGGTAGAATTATTCCTTTCTCAACCTGATATTTCCGAAAATTTGAGAAATGACCAATATCATGCTGCAGATGTACTTTTGGCCCAAAACTTTCAGGAAACATGCACCATACAATCTTTGCAAACCACATTTCATGACATTTTTCCAGTTCAATCCATCACCAACACACAGAGTCAGATCATAGAGATTAGTCCAGGGAAAACTCTGAACATAGGCAATCACCTAGACTCATCTCAGCAAGAGAAATTGATTCGACTATTGAGAAAATACCAGAAAGCCTTTGCTTGGGAGTACACCGATATGCATGGGATTCACCCCGACACATGCACTCACCATATTTATACAGATAGCACCATTAAACCAGTGAGGCAACCACAGAGAAGAATGAACCCCATGCTCCGAGATATTGTCAGAGAAGAATTGCAAAAACTTTTGAGAGTTAATTTTATATATCCTATTTCTGACAGTCAGTGGGTATCCCCATTGGTTATAGTGCCCAAGAAAAATGGTAAGTGGCGCATTTGTGTTGATTACAGACAGCTGAACAAAGCAACGCTCAAAGATTATTTCCCACTACCATTTATTGACCAAGTGTTAGACACCCTAGCTGGGAAATCATCATTTTCTTTTCTTGATGGTTTCAGTGGCTACAACCAGATCAGGATAGCCTCAGAAGACCAGGACAAAACCACATTCACCTGTCCTTGCGGCACTTATGCTTACAATGTTTTGCCGTTTGTACTTTGCAATGCTCCAGCTACATTTCAGAGAGCTGTGTTAGCTATTTTCGTTGATTTAATTCATGATTGTGTTGAAGTTTACATGGATGATTTTTCAGTGTACGGAAATTCATTTGAACATGCATTAGAAAACCTTGAGAGAGTTTTGAAAAGATGTATTGAAGCTAATCTGTCCCTCAGCAATGAAAAGTGCTTTATGATGTTAAACGAAGGGATAGTGTTAGGCCACTATATTTCTTTTCAAGGCATCAAAGTTGACCCAGCAAAGATCCAGATCATTGTTGATTTGCCAATTCCACAGAATCAAAGAGAGGTAAGAAGTTTCCTTGGGTACGCAAGCTATTACAGAAGGTTTATTGAACATTTTAGTAAAATAGCTTTACCTTTGTTTAAACTTCTAACCAAAGATGTACTTTTCAACTGGAATGAGAACTGCCAACAAGCATTCGAACTACTCAAAAAGAAGTTATCAACCGCACCAGTCTTGAGAGGGCCTAATTGGAGCCTACCATTTCATATCTTTACAGATGCATCTGACACTGCAGTGGGTGCCTCATTAGGCCAAAAAGAGGAATCTTGTAATTATGCCATTTATTTCATTAGCAAAAATCTAACACCTGCAGAGTTAAACTACACAGTCATAGAAAAGGAAACACTTGCCATCATATATGCTGTGAATAAATTCCGACATTATATAACTGGTTATGAGGTCTTTGTACATACTGATCATTCTGCTATTAGACATTTAATGAATAAACCAATAACTAGTGGCAGAGTTACCAGATGGTTATTATTGTTACAGGAATTTAACATCACAGTGTTAGATAGACCAGGCAAAGAGAACCAGGTGGCAGATTTTCTTTCTAGACTGCAAAATCCAGGTGAGGTTGTTCCGGTTGAAGATTCTTTTCCAGATGAAAATTTATTTGCAATTTCCATAGTAAATCCTTGGTATGCTGATTTGGCCAATTATTTGTCTACAGGAAGGACACCTCCACACTTTACTACAAAGGAAAAGAAGAAACTAGTCAAACAAAGTGCTAGATATTCATGGCTTAATGGTGATTTATTTTACACTGGTTATGATATGATCATTAAAAGATGTGTAAGAAATGATGAGGTCATTGATATTTTAAAATCTTGCCATGATGAACCGTGTGGTGGGCATTTTGCAGCTAAGCGGACAGCATTCAAAGTTCTTACTCTTGGATACTACTGGCCATCCATTTTCAAGGATGCCAAGAAGTATGTGAAGAGTTGTGACAGCTGCCAAAGAATGGGCAGGCCAACAGCTACAGATGAGATGCCCCTTCAGCCCCAAGTTCACCTAGAGCCATTTGACAAATGGGCTCTAGACTTTATAGGACCCATTAACCCAACCTCCAATGGTAAGAAGTACATCTTAGTATGTACTGATTACGTCACAAAGTGGGCTAAGGCAAAAGCAATAGTTAGAGCCACCGAACACACAATGGTAAATTTCCTTTTTGAAGAGATTTTTGTAAGGTATGGAGTACCAAGGGAAATAGTGACTGATCAAGGTACTCAATTCACCTCAAAGCTAGTGAAGGACATCATAGAAAAATACCAAATCAAGCATAGGAAAAGTACCCCTTACCATCCACAGGCCAATGGGCAGGTGGAATCCACAAACAAAACTTTGGAAGGGATCATTACTAAAACTGTGGCAATGAACAGGAAGAATTGGGAAGAGAAGCTCAAAGATGCACTCTGGGCTTACAGAATTACGTGGAAGGATACTACAGGATTTACACCATATCAGTTGGTGTACAGCAAAGAGGTAATGCTTCCTATTGAGTTTCAAATACATACTTTTAAACTGGCTGCAGATTTGCAAATTGACTTGGACCAAGCACAACAAGAAAGAATTCAGCAGTTGAACCAGCTGGATGAAATGAGGCAGCAAGCTGAGGAAACCACAATCCTCATGCAAAAACAAAGGAAGCAGTGGCATGATGCACATATCAAGAAGAAGCAGTTCAAGGAAGGTGACTGGGCTTTACTTTTTGACTCTAAATTCAGAGATCATAAAGCCAAGTTTACCACCCATTGGATGGGCCCATACCAAATTATTCAGGTTTACGACAATGGTTTAGTCAAGCTCAAAACTATTGATGGAGAAGGTCATTCCTTTACTGTCAATGGTCATCACCTGAAACTATACACTAAGCCCATCAGCAAGCAAGATTTTCTACAAACAGTATCTCAACAAAGAGAGGTTGAGATACTGCAGCCCTCAGCTGCAGTATCCCTGCCTTAGTTCATTTCCTTTCAATTTAGAAATTCAAAAAGAAAATTAAAAAAAAAAAAACACAAAACAAAAACTAAAAAATATATATATATATATAATAACAATGGGTTAGATGTGAAAACCAGCCTCTGGCACACTCTAACCCCGAATTCTTACTTGAAAACCAATTCGTTGGCGGGTAAGAATTCTCTTTCTTTTGTTCACTGTTTGATTTATCAACTGAGTATTGACTTGAGGACAAGTCAAAATTTTAGTCGGGGAGAGAAGCATCAGCATTTTGTTCTCTTATTCTTAAAAGATTTCTTATCTTATCTCCTCACTGTACATCTTCAAAGCAGTTTGTTCCAGCATTCCAGATTTCAATAAATAAGTTGTTTTGTCATTGTTTTATCTCAGAGGGACCTGGTTATAAACATTATGCAGGGGGGCCTGTTCTGTCCAGAAGACCATGCTACCAACACCAGCAGTAATGGGACCTGTTTAAGACACATAGAAGGGACCTGTTAAGAGATTGATACTTCAGGGCTACTTCAACAAAGTTTCATCAAGTTTCTACAAGGATTCACAGGTTGCTGGGCACCAAGACTCCATCAAATACCCAAGCTCAATGAACCTGTATACATATAAGGAGTTGCATGAACATCTTCAAGATTTTAGAGGGACCTGTTGCATTCGAATCTATTCAGGGGACCTGTGATGAACAACAAGGAATAGTCAGCAGTGCCAATGCCAATGCCAATCCTACTCAGCATGCCAATGCAACAATAACCAACAAAGGTGTAATATGTTCCTTATTCTTAACATTAAATTTCTTAGATTAATTTTTAATGTTAATTTTAATGACTGTGACTGTTATGATCGATTTCAAGGGTACTACATTCCTTATCTCACTGTTAATTCTTATCATCTGCCATACCCCAACCTATTTCATACTTCTAATTCATTACCCCTTTTCATATCAACCTTGTTATGCCAATCGCACCCTACAGTCATACCAACATCTTTCATTTGGCCGAATACCAATAGAAACAGGACACGTGGTGGATTGTGTTTTAAAAAAAAAAGGGAAAGAAACAAATGTTAAAGCGGGCCTATTCATTGTATTCCACACGGCCGAATTATGATTCCACCACCCGACGTGGCCAAATGATTCAGAGGACTCCCTGAAATCATACCCCAGTATTGCATATACGCTTCCAGCGCTCCTATGATGACATCTATACAAGCGGTACAGTCATTCCTCTGTTCCAAAGGATGAATATGCTATGAAGTAAGTATAGTGGTTATTTCACCATCATTCTCAGTTATTTCGCGCTAGCATTTGACTCCCGTGACTTCCACAGTGAGGATTGAAAGCAGTGAGCGCCACAAAGAGGGAAATATAACCATTCGGCTTTGACAAGGATTGAAAGCAGTGAGCGCCACAAAAGGGAAATATAACCATTCGGTTTCGACTCCCACCAAAGTCACAAGACAGTCGACCGACCGAGCATGTTCGACAGTTCTCAATATCATGAAGATTGCATCTCAATTCTCAGAGAGATACAGTGGTTGCCCTTTTTAGAGAAATTTCATGGAAGCAATGAAGAGGTTACCAAGCAATTCGCCTTCACATTCAATGGAGAGAAAGCCCTGGTAGGTAACTTCTCATTCAGGGTTTCGAGGGACACCATAGCCCAGTCAATAGGGATTAGCCCAGAAGGGGAGAAGTACTTTAAAACAAAGCAATTTAAAGGGAAATCGTGGACTCAATTTATGTCTAGATCCAGAGTCTCATCAGTTAACTGGAAGAAAGGTGTTCCAAGGAGTTGGTTGATGCATCCCTGGATGAGATGGTTTATATTCTCCAAAAATTCGTAACCTGCGAAGGCCGTTATAGTATTGTCTATCTATACCATATTAAGTTACTGCTACACTTGAAAAGGCAATGCGTTATCAGCCTACCATATTTTCTATTACAAAGCTTAACCAAGATGTCTAAGACCATCCAAAAGCAGAAGGGAAATGAGGACAAGAGCCTATATCACTTTGGCTTAATTAAAATTCTTATTGAGCATGAATTACAGAGAAGAGGGAAACCGTGGAAGGAGTTCTTAGCTGCTAATCAAATTAAAGATGAGGAATACAAAGAAGAACTGCAGGAGGACTCAGGTTTCATGAAGGATATCGATGAAGAGATCCCAGTATCCAAAGCCAGCAAGGTACCTCCACCTATGAGCAGCATAAGGACTAGGAAAATGAGAAAAGAAGATGCTCAGAAGGCAGAGCAAGATAAAATTTTCACCACTTATTCAAGAAGAACAAGGAGAGCACCGAAAGCCCAGTTATAAGAAGACCAGCTTGAATCCAATGCACCTATACCAATGGATATTGAAAGTAGTGACCACTCACCACTAGGACCAGGAGCTGATATAGAGGTTGAAAGCCATAACAGGCAGGAAAAAGGTTCACCACCTCCCATTAAGAAACAGAAGAAACTGGATAAACAAATTGAGAAATTGAAAGAAGAACTCATGGAGGCTAATATGTTAGAAAAGGTTATCAAGAAAGAAAATGAGATGCTCCGAGCGCAGAGTAAAGAGACTCAACAAAAGAATGAAAAGTTAAGGGAGCGAATCAGTGAACTTGAGGCTGAGTAAACGGATATTTGTAAATGGGCCACCAAGTGGTACAACCAGAAGAAGATCCTCAAAGAAAAATACAAAATATTAAAGCAGGAGCTCCATGGTCAGAAAGATGCCCAGGTGAAAAAGAATGTGGACACATTGTTAAAGGCAGCAGAGATACAAGCAGGGACAGAGTTCAAGGGAAGCACTTCAGGGTTAGCATGAGGACATGCTAGTTCATTAAGTCGGGGAGAGATGTTGGTACCATCCTATGACCTCCTTTTTCCTCCTAAAACATATCATTTGCCTACTTCTTTCCATCATATATCTCTTAGATCCCTTGAAAATTGATTAGTTAATAGTCCTATAGTTATTAAAATGCATTGGAATTGATTTAGGAGTTTTATGTTAAAGAATTAGGGATTTTTGTTAAAATTGCTACAGGAAGTTCCAACATCCTGTAATTGGTTCATTGTTTGACATGTGGCATGACAGCTGGGCTAGAACGAAGGGTAGGGATGAAAAGTAGAATGTCCAAGCATGGACGAATACCTATCCTACAGCAGAATCGACCCTCCTACATGCGCGGTCAACAATGGTCAAAGTATAGCATGTTGGCGACAAAGGCAGCAACAGCAAAGCATTCTAAATTGATTTAGTTTTGTTCCTTTTTGAAATCAGTTTAGGATAAAAACATTTTAAAAATCTCGACATGGTAAAAGCGGCAACAGCCATATCATGAATGTACATTCGTTTTCGAAATGTAAGGGTTGTAAAAACATATGTAAATACAGTCCTGTGTAATCAATGTTTTTGGTAATCGTTGTATCATTTGAAACAGAGCTTGAACTTAATATCAAGAACACAGTTGCAGTTACGATCTTTGTCTTGTTGCGTTGATTTTATATCACAGTCCAGTATACCTCTGGAACACGGACGGGCCCTGCGTTAAACCGGTATACTGTTATTTCCTTTTTCATTCGCAACTTAGGGTATTACATGACATGCACAGTAATTAGAATTGGTTGTTGATTTCAATCGAATGCGTATGGTTTATGTTTATGATATCGCTTGAACAGTTCATCACCGGGATCGTGAATCGTATCCTGTAAGGGATTCGATCCTCTGTTGTCCTCTAAAGCAATGTTATGAACTCTGCTTTCATTTCAAAGTATGTTTATAATTTACAGATGTCTTTAGCTTGCATGAATATTAGTGAATGTTGAGTATTTGTTAAACAGGGGTTTCGTGCATGGTGTCTCTGTAAGGAGATTGGAATCTTGGTTTGAAGTGATACACAGTGTTTAATTTGATAAATGAATTGAGTGACAGTGTGGTAATTAGGTAGATTAACTGAGTGACCTAAGTGTTTGGGTGATAGGTAACATACCTCAATCTTCCGTAAAGAAGTCCTGTGACCTACCATCATAATTACTTAGCTAATAATCCTTTATGTCTATATACTTTAGACGCATGCCTCTAAGTCTACGCATCCTGGTCGATAATAAAGATAGCCTAGTCTAGCACCCTAGATAGGACACTACAATACATGAACCATATTACGTAAAACCTTATGCATTTATAATAGTCTTATAGTTGTAAAAGATCCACTTTACTATAATAATGCCACAACGGCTCATTCCTTAGTTAGGGTTTTATTAAGGCTTAAACATATCTATGGATATAAATAGGGTTCCAATTTCTAGTATTTCTTATATAAGTCTACCTCCATTACTTGGATTTGTATGTGCAATCCACTTGTGGGTGTGTAACTGCCCACATTATTCTTTCTTTTTACTCTTATTATTGTTCATTTCCCATTTATATTGTTGTCATCGCTACATTTGGTTGTTGTGACATTGTAAGTTAATGTTAGGGCTTAATCAATTTTCTCTCTCAACATGTTTTCAGTACCAAGGACCCAATATCAACTTTATGTGACTAAGGATGAGATAAATGAGGCTTTCACGAAATTCACTAATGAAATGAAGCAGTTAATGTAGGGAAAAAGAGTCCCAAAAGTCAATTCCTTGTAACATAACCCAATATTTCACAATGAAGAAGAGGAGGTAAAGCTTTAGGGAATAAAGGGTAATGCTCCTACAGTTTCACCACATCACCACTCCCATAGAAATTTTTATGATCCTCTTACAATATCCAAATGAATATATCACAATATGCTTGCAGTGAAGTGAAAGTGTATAAAAGGATAATCAAGGGTAAACTCATATTCAAGGTGCAACACATGTATGACCAAGAGGATATTAGAAGTGGCATTCCAACATCTAGATGGGGACAGATCATTCTTTGGGAAAATATGGATTACTAAAAACTATAGAGGGGATTTTAGTCATTTTTCATAATAATTACCTAAAAGAAAATATTAGATCTAGGACAAGCCTTATGAGATTCAAGCCATGTTTTTTTTTCCAAAGGGACATGCACATTAAAGAATTTATTGAGAAGTTCCAAATTATCAAGTCTAAGGATAAGATTAATATAGATCAAGTGTGAGATATTTATATTTCTAATCTAAAATCTAAAGCCTAGTATGAGATAAGAATGTTTGAACCCAACATTTATGAAAAAAACATTGTTCTTGATACAAGAGCTGCAACTCATATTGAGTGCATTAAAAGAAACATACTCGGTTCTAAAAGAATTGGTTATACATATAATAGAAGAGCTATAGTGATGTCGTCAAATACCTGCGTGCACCAATCTTCAAACCTTAATGGCTACGGCCCCTTTAACCAGTCTCTGCGGAATGATTCAATTCAGTAACCCAGTCTTTCCCTTCATCGTTTCTTCCTATCAGAACTCTATAACCCTTTATAACCTTTTAAGTCCTTAATCCTGCATATATATACCTACTCCTCTTTAACCTTGGTTATCTTGGACTTACCACATAAATCCTTCAAATTGGCGCTATAATTATTATAAAACCTTTATAAAGGAAATACGCATAAAACATGTGTAACACACCTTTTCCTGCTTTTTCCATAGTCTTTGCACATTTCTCGAGGGCTCCCCTTTATCGCTAATCGCAATCGGGGTTGGTCGCGGTCACACAACACATAACTCCTTCTCCTCCGATATGCGATAACGTCAGATTCCAAACGCTATACAACGATACCTATTCCTTATCGGGTCCACTTAACTTCGCATGTCGCATTCACTCTCGGTTGATACATTACCATGGGGTTTTGCGATGTGATCACATCACTGATCACATCAATCGCAAGTCACAATCACTACCGCCAATGTTAAATCCCTCCCCCTTGGATTGTTGCGATGCGATACTCCGCAACGATCTTCCACCGTTGATCCAACCTTTCGATCCAACGGTTAGCGATGATATCACTCATCGCAAATCACTATCGCTGGTTCCAGTGGCCCAAGGTTCATTCCTTTTGATCGAAACGTTGCGATGCGATATCTCAGGTCTATGCAACTAAACCCTATCCATTGATCTGATAAATCCAACGGTGTCTGTGCATCATCACTTCACCTCTTCGCTCTTCCTTTTGATTTGGGGTTTTATATCATTTCTTCAATGTTTCTCTGCGACTCGGGTTATTTCATGGTTCTTCTTCCTTCTTTGTTCTGTTGCGCGACTCCACCTGCATTCAACTATTACACGATATCTATGATACATAAATAATTTAACATTTCAAGTTTGAATCACACACTTATACAGTTTGGAACTGAATCTACGTATAAATATACATTTGCATAATTTCTCTATCTTTGGCTCGATCTTCCGTTATCAACGGCCTCTACTTACAACTTGCCCGTAGGCTTACAATCACATTCTCATTTGGTTAACTCCCTACTCTTCTCTCTTGTTCTCCTTTTCAATACATCATTAGCAGTTTCTTTTACAGTTCGAGGAACTATTTCTCAGTTATGAAACAACTACTCAACAATTTCTTCAAACAATTATTAACTAATCCTAACTTAATCTGTTTGCCTAATTTAAGAACTAACAATGGCTGATTCAACCTTAATTTGAAATGACACAAAATGAAATTGAATGACACATAAACTTGAAGTGTTTTCCTCTCTATTTGTCAAAATAAAACGAAAATAAAAATAACAAGAAACATCTCCTAGTTGTCGCCTCTTCATTCGGATGCTCCTGCATCAGGCTCTCGAGGTAAATGAAATTCATGGCTCCTGTCCATGAACTCTTCAATAGAGTACCCGGCGCTCTGAATCTGGCCAGCATCTAACCAAGAACTATCTTCAATAGGATGACCCTTCCACTTGACTAGGTACTGCAAATATTCCTTCCGTCAAGTCCGTCTAGCCACCTGGGTATCTAGGATTTGTTCGACCTCTAGAGGCTTTGCTAGGGGTATTTGTTTAATCCACGTATCATTCTCTTTTTGGGTGTCCCGTGTTCATATTTCCGAACTATCTTCGTCCTCTGCCGCAATGTAGGGGTACAGGTTTGTGTTGTGGGGAAAAGTATCCAACACGGAATGACCCTATCCCACTCTAAGGGTGATAGTTCCTTAGCAACAGTCAAAGCAAAGCTATCTAAGATTACTTCTTTATGACATGCAAAAGAGGAAAGGAAGAGATCCACTTACCGATGTCTTGCGCAAATGGTCGATCCAATCTTCTCTCTTTGTTGCTTGCTCCCAGCTCCTTGTCTTCTCACGGGCCCAGCTACACAAGATCCTGCAAACAAGACGAGAAAAGGAAACTACAAGAAGCATGCATTCATAATTGATTCAAGGATTAGCATAAATCAAATACGCAAGTAAGACAATACATCATTGAAACACGTGCGAATAGAAGAACCTCAAATGCTTTATTAATGGAAGAAAGTAAGGTTCAGGCGGTGATACAACCATAAGAGGCCCAATCCAGCATCACCTTCCCGACGGAAAGAAATCCCCTCTTCACCTCCCTCAAGCAATCACCCAATACTCTCAACTGTAAACCAACAGCAATTCTTTGCACAAAATTCCGGCCTCAGATCCCATGGGATGAGATCCTTATATAGAGTTTTGGAGTGAAGATAAGTCAGCTTGATGTGTGACTGTTGTCCTCTTCAACCCCAGTTGTTCTTCAGTTCTTGAGTCCACTTGGAGACTCTACCTTCCACTCGGAGTTTTAGAACCTCTTACTCTTCACTTAGGCGAATCTTTTGATCCAAGTGTCATTTTGGAAGCTTCCTGGGCACTGACACATTGAGGAAAGATTCCTCCACATGTCCAAACTCGCTCAGCGCAGGTAGCCTTTGATGAAGTTGACATTCAGCGCAGGTACACCATGGAGCAGTTGACATTCAGCGCAGATGCTCAGTGGAGCAGTTGCTTTGATCCAAAATTGACCTGTTTTTGAGTGTTTTTCAGTGGAGAACTGATCTGAAGTGCTGTGGTTTGCTGACCTTGTTCCTCTAGGGGTAGGAACAACATGTTTAGGGACTTTGGATCCCTCAGATTATCGACATTTCATGCTTCATGCTGTAAGGCACAAAAATGTCTATAACAGTTTGCTACATTGAAAATGGGTGAAATTCCAATACCTGGGGGTAACTACAATTAGTAAGCATTCACAGAAAATTTCCGAAGAATCCTACAAGGCTCAATATTTTTCCATTTCAACTTGTTGTACTCGCCTTTAGGAAACCTCTCTTTGCGTAGGTGTGCTAATACCAGGTCTCCTACGTTGAATTGCACCTCCCTCCTTTTCAAATTTGCCTTCTACTTGTATCTTTGGCTATTGTTTTGTAATTTTAATTTCATATGTTCATGAAGATCGTTGATTGCCTTTGTGAAATCTTCACCATCGGCACTCCTGTGCTCCAACTATCCCAAATCCTGTAACTCATGTACTCCCCGTGGATGCATTTTGTATAGGATCTGGAAAGGAATACTGCCTGTGCTCCGGTTGGGTGAATCGTTATAAGCAAATTCCGCTTGTACAAGCACACGATCCCACTATCGAGAATTTTCTCCAACCAAACTCCTCAATAAATTTTCCAGACTTCGATTCACCACTTCGGTTTGACCATCAGTCTGTGGATGATAAGCTAAATTGAAGTTTAGTTTGGTGTCTAATTTCTTCCATAAGGTTCGCTAAAAATGTGCTGTAAATTTAACATCCTGATCTGAAATAATAGACTTTGGCAAGCTATGCAATCTGACTGTCTCAGTAAAGAACAAATGTGCTATATGTGTGGCATCACTGGTTTTCCTACATGGAATGAAATGTGCCATTTTGGTGAAACGATCCACCACCACCATGATGGAACCGAATCCCCGTTGTGTCTTCGGCAGACCTAAGACAAAGTCTAAACTGACTAAGTCCCATGGTCTGCTCGGAATGGGTAAGGGCGTATACAACCCTGTGTTTTGGTTGTGTCCCTTTGCAAGCTGACACACTTTGTATCTAGTCACAAACCTTTGTACATCTTTTCACATCTTCAGCCAATAGTAAAAGTGGCTCAACTGATCCAAGGTCTTGTTTATGCCAAAATGCCCAGCTAAACCTCCATTATGCTTTTCCTGGATTAAGTTCTCTCTCATAGAACATTCCGAAATACAAAACTGCCCTCCTTTGAACAACAATCCTTCTTGCATATTATAGTCCAGCCATGAACATTTATCCCTCAACAATGGATTTTGGCAAGCTTCATAAGCTTCCTTAAAATCTGCATCTGTCTCATACAAGTCCTTAAGATGTTCAAATCCTAATACTTGTATTGTACTTTCTTGTAGGATCAAACTCCTCCTGCTTAACGCATCTACCACTTTGTTGGCTTAACCACTGATGTGTTTCAACACAAACGTAGAACTCTGCAAGTACTCCACTCACTTGGCATGTTTATGGTTCAGCTTATGCTGCTGCGTAATATATCGCATCATAGAATTGTCCAAAAATAAGACAAATTCATTGGCCAATAGATAATGTCTCCAATGCTTTAGCACTTGAACCACTGCATAAAATTCTTTATCATAAGATGTGTATTTCTGCCTAGTTTCATTTAGTTTCTCACTTAAATAGGCTACTGGATTGTCCTCTTGACTGAGTACTACACCAATGGTTGTCCCACTAGCATCACAACGAACTTGGAAAAGTTTGTTAAAGTCTGGTAATCTCAAAATCGGTTTTTCAGTAATCTTCCTTTTGAGTAACTGAAAGTCTTCTCTGCCATCTCTGTCCAATGGAAAGGTTGATTTGTCTTCTCAATGGTGTCCAGCATAGGTGCACAAATCCCACTGAAATTTTTAATAAATTTTCGATAAAAACTCGCCAATCCATGGAAACTCCGTACCTCAAACAAACTTTTGGGAGACGACCAGCTAACTATGGCTACAACATTTTCCGGATCCATTTTTTAGTTCATTCTCAGAAATCACAAATCCCAAATAAATTAAATCTTTCTTGAAAAAGAACATTTCTTCAAATTTATCAGTAATTTATTCTGCTGCAATTTTTCCAATACATACTTCACGTGTCGAAAATGTTATTCCTTTGTCTTACTGAATACAAGTATATCATCCAAATACAAAATCACAAATTTACTAATGAATTCCTTCAGCATCTCGTTCATTAATAGCATGAACGTGTTAGGGGCATTGCTTAACCCAAATGGCATAACCAACCATTTGTACAAGCCTTCATTAGTCTTGAAAGTTGTCTTCCACTCATCACCTTCTCGAATTATGATTTGGCGGTAGCCACTTTTTAGGTCTATCTTTGAAAAGTACGTTGCTCCACTCAAACAATCCATCATATCATCCATCTTCTCGTTATTTTTAACGGGTCTTACGCGGTACTTGTCTTCCCGTCGGCCCAACTTTTGACAGCTCTTTTTGCAAGATCGCAAGAGAACAGCTACTTGCGACAAGAGAAGAACACTACTCAAAGATAAAACATTAATGTTATTGAGGGAGGCTTGCCTCTTTCTGGTTACCCAAAGATTGTTTTATTTGCTGCCGCAAATGAAACTCTTTCTTCGGCGATGTCTATCATTAGGTTACTCAAAGATGGTTACAATTTGTTGCAGCAAAGGAATCTCTTTCTTTGGAGGTTGCCCCTACTTATCCTTCAAAACATTTGTTTTAACGGGTGAGGCTTGCCTTTTTACCCAAAGATGGTTACAATTTGCTGCCGCAAAGGAATCTCTTTCTTTGGTATTGCCTACTTATTTAGACAAAGGTGAATGACTAGAAATCATCAAACACATAACCTTGACAAAAGAATTTTATCCTAGAACAACCCTCTCTTCCTTTTTTGGACGGGGTACGGACTAGTCATATTCTTTCGCGGAAATTCTACCTTATACCCAGGGTTTCCTCTGCCCGAAGCAGACCAGGATGCATGCCCCCTGGGTTCCAGTCCCATCTCTCCGAATCACTCGCATTCATCGGGAAGGAGGACTGGGGGTGGAGACATTTCTTGGGTGAATAGACCATTCAGGGTTGGTATTTGACTATTTGCGATGCGTGATCCCGGAAATGAAAGTTGGTCTACGAGCTTGACCATTCTTCCTTCGTGTGGAAAACACATTACTCTAAAGAGTGAGGAGACTATAGCTCCCATGCAATATATATAGTCTCGTCCAAGGAGTAGGTTATAATCCAAGGGTCCTTGAACGACCATCACGTTCATTTGAACGGTCTTCCCTTTCAATGTAACAGGCACATTGGGGAGGATCCCTAATGGTCGACTGGTTCCTTTATCAAAACCCGAGAGATTTCTTATCTCAGGCAAAAGCGTCGGGAACCCAGTGCTTTCCAAGCAATAGAGGAAAGGATACTCACAGATGCCCCTTCATCAATGATAGTTCCAGCCATTACCATTCTGTAGATTTGGACTATGATTCTGAATGGTATATTGGCTGGTAACCGGGGTCTGCCTAGTTGGTTCCAATCAAAGGACACAACCAGGTTGCTTGGTGGTGGGACCGAATATACGGCCGGATATGATCCTGACGATGCTCCTTCCTGCGATAAAGGAGTGGGCGCATTGCCCTGATGTTCATCAGAATCGGTGTTGATGAAAAGAATCTGGATGGTGTCATCCTTACTCTCTTCGGTGAGGGTGTCAGCTGAAGATGAATCTTCAGTGACTGTGTTATTTGAAGACGAAACTTCTGAAGGGAGAACTGGGTCAACTGCCGTTTTGACCTTTGGACTTTCGTCCGGTCCGGATTCAGTAGGTTCATTTTCAGTGACTAACGCTTCAGCTGGCCTCACGAGCGGGGCAGCTGTATTTTCAACCAACGAAGGACTTGGCGTGAGTTTTTGGTATCCAGGGGGAAGTAGCAACGGTGCAACCGGTTGATCTTCCAAAACTCTCTTTGCTTCGTCTAAAAAGGGACAACGGCGGAGGGTGTGATTGCCTTCACACAGTTCGCAGGGGAATCTCATTCCCCTTCGTTGTCTAGAACCTTCACTTTCGCTGGTCGATGGTAAGCATTCAACCTGGTTGTCAGAGGTTGATGCTTCCTAACTGTGCAAACGAGGGGACCAGTCCCTTAGTATTCGGGGAATACTAGGACAATCACGGTGGAAGTGGTCTCCTTCACATATGACACATGGCGACTTAGGCCCGGTCTGTGCTGTGTGTGGATTTTGGTTAGATGTCTTTTGCCCGCCCCCAGCCGCCTTTGGCTCCTTCTGCTTCTTTTCCTTCTTCTTCTTCTCCTTCTTCTTCTCTATGGGAGCTCTGCTTTCGGCGGCTCTACCTTTCGAAGAGGAAGGATCGGAATCCTTCTTCTTCTCTATGGGAGCTCTGCTTTCGGCGGCTCGACCCTTCGAAGAGGAAGGATCGGAGGAAGATTTATAAGAAGTGGAAGGCTGGAGGGCAGCTCTAGACTGGTCTAACTGTTGACTCGACTGTTCAGGAGCCGTGGTGCTCTGAACTACAGTGGTTGAGAATAGCCAAACTGGCAGGCCAATTGTCAGCCCTGGAAGCGACAATGTGGCCATGTGGGGCGCACCAACTTCTCCCCAAGAGGAGAAAGGACTAGGATTCCCATCATGTGGAATCCTTTGGTTGGTGTGTTCCATGTTCTCAACCTAAAGATCAACGCAGGAATAAGGGGTGATTATGTTCCGTTTAAAATGAATTTTATATGACGACGCTTTAGACACAACTTGCTTTTTCACTTTTTAAGAGTCGAGAAAAAGCTAAAGATGACTCTAGTCTCCTTCGATGTATTAACGAGCCCGAAGTGACAAATGCTCGGATGGACTTTTTCAATTATAGAGTTTGAAAAAGGCCAAAAGGAACTACTCTGGAGTTCTAGGCAAAGGGTGTGCCAAACCTTTCGCGAAACCACAGAATACGTTTTACGGTACGAGTGGTCGATCTTCGTGAATGCTGTGTTCACTGCATCGCGATCAGTAGGGCGGCCGACACGGCTTCCTATGGATAAAGGCTTTGTTCCTATAGGGGTCTCCCAATATACGCGACGGTACGTGGGAGCACAAGTCTGTATTAGTGCTATCGTCCCTCAGGAGGAATCACCCACCTTCGTAGAGATCGACAGTCACTATGTTTAACGACGCCGGAACACGTCTCTACCTAGACCTCTACTATGTTTCGTTATGTTTCAAAGCGTTGTTATGTAAATTCAGTTCGTTTTAGGTTGATCTTGCTTAGCAGTTTGCCTTTATGGATCACCACGTGATGTATGATACAACTCCTAAATGCAGTCTAAGAATGATAAGCAAGCTTTTTCAATTCTTTCAACTTATGAAAATCTTAACTACTGAGGGAAAAGAAAGACATCATATTTTCAAATAGATCATAGAACACACACTGATGCACTTTCCTAAATCGACATGCAAACTGTCAAAATGCACATGCACAATGCAAGTATTTCTTTTCTTCTTCCTTAATGTTGATGTACTACACAAAGAAAGCTGTTGTATGATTTTGAATTCAATTTCAAGCGAAAGCAAACAAGTTTTTGTCCAATAATCAAAAGAACACCTTAAGATTCACTCGTTTCAACACAAGAAATACTGAAATTCGAACCATATAACGAAAGCAAATGCTCAAGCAGCTATGAACAGCAATAAACTAGCTCTTCGAATCACAACGACACTTTATCACAGGTCTAGATTCAAGAGGCCACAGCAGGACTAGTTCACTTTCGCTACGGGAAACTGTGAATGAAAGTAAGAAATACAATAAGAACAATCACGGTTTCTTCATACAACTGAGGCGAAATGATGGCAAAGAAAGATAGTTTCAGATGGGTATACAGGTTGACAACAGGCTGCAAAAACAATACTGAAAACTGGGCAACAGAAGGCAGGGAACCCCAGTTGCATAATGCAAAACTGGTTCAGCGCAGGTAGGACACTGTCAGTTTGACATTCAGCGTAGGTAGCCCCTTCGGGACCTACATTGCAGCGCAGGGAGCCTTCACTGCAGCTGCACTGAAGAGAAAACTCTCGTCTCTCTTTGGTTCCGGGTCACAGATTGGTCAAAAATCAACTGTTTTAGGCCAAATCAGAGGCTATCAACCAGGTATACACTAGAGGATGATGAAAGGAATATGAACACTATCACAAAGAGCTAATAAGAGTCCTTGTGGATCAGCTCTTCAAATCATAAACATGCCCAGCACTGAGCTAGAGTAGTTGCCCTCTACTTTGCCTTCGAAGGATTCGAATGCAGTTCGATTCGGTACTCCCTTTGTTTAGGAAATGAATAGCAAGAAACACAAGCTACCAACAAGACACGCTCCCCAGTGGAGTCGCCAGTCTGTTGTGGGGAAAATTATCCAACACGGAATGACCCTATCCCACTCTAAGGGTGATAGTTCCTTAGCAACAGTCAAAGCAAAGCTATCTAAGATTACTTCTTTATGACATGCAAAAGAGGAAAGGAAGAGATCCACTTACCGATGTCTTGCACAAATGGTCGATCCAATCTTCTCTCTTTGCTGCTTGCTCCCAGCTCCTTGTCTTCTCACGGGCCCAGCTACACAAGATCCTGCAAACAAGACGAGAAAAGGAAACTACAAGAAGCATGCATTCATAATTGATTCAAGGATTAGCATAAATCAAATACGCAAGTAAGACAATACATCATTGAAACACGTGCGAATAGAAGAACCTCAAATGCTTTATTAATGGAAGAAAGTAAGGTTCAGGCGGTGATACAACCATAAGAGGCCCAATCCAACATCACCTTCCCGATGGAAAGAAATCCCCTCTTCACCTCCCTCAAGCAATCACCCAATACTCTCAACTGTAAACCAACAGCAATTCTTTGCACAAAATTCCGGCCTCAGATCCCATGGGATGAGATCCTTATATAGAGTTTTGGAGTGAAGATAAGTTAGCTTGATGTGTGACTGTTGTCCTCTTCAACCCCAGTTGTTCTTCAGTTCTTGAGTCCACTTGGAGATTCTACCTTCCACTCGGAGTTTTAGAACCTCTTACTCTTCACTTAGGCGAATCTTTTGATCCAAGTGTCATTTTGGAAGCTTCCTGGGCACTGACACATTGAGGAAAGATTCCTCCACATGTCCAAACTCGCTCAGCGCAGGTAGCCTTTGATGAAGTTGACATTCAGCGCAGGTACACCATGGAGCAGTTGACATTCAGCGCAGATGCTCAGTGGAGCAGTTGCTTTGATCCAAAATTGACCTGTTTTTGAGTGTTTTTCAGTGGAGAACTGATCTGAAGTGCTGTGGTTTGCTGACCTTGTTCCTCTAGGGGTAGGAACAACATGTTTAGGGACTTTGGATCCCTCAGATTATCGACATTTCATGCTTCATGCTGTAAGGCACAAAAATGTCTATAACAGTTTGCTACATTGAAAATGGGTGAAATTCCAATACCTGGGGGTAACTACAATTCGTAAGCATTCACAGAAAATTTCTGAAGAATCCTACAAGGCTCAATATTTTTCCATTTCAACTTGTTGTACTCGCCTTTAGGAAACCTCTCTTTGTGTAGGTGTGCTAATACCAGGTCTCCTACGTTGAATTGCACCTCCCTCCTTTTCAAATTTGCCTTCTACTTGTATCTTTGGCTATTGTTTTGTAATTTTAATTTCATATGTTCATGAAGATCGTTGATTGCCTTTGTGAAATCTTCACCATCGGCACTCCTGTGCTCCAACTATCCCAAATCCTGTAACTCATGTACTCCCCGTGGATGCATTTTGTATAGGATCTAGAAAGGAATACTGCCTGTGCTCCGGTTGGGCGAATCGTTATAAGCAAATTCCGCTTGTACAAGCACACGATCCCACTATCGAGAATTTTCTCCAACCAAACTCCTCAATAAATTTTCCAGACTTCGATTCACCACTTCGGTTTGACCATCAGTCTGTGGATGATAAGCTAAATTGAAGTTTAGTTTGGTGTCTAATTTCTTCCATAAGGTTCACTAAAAATGTGCTGTAAATTTAACATCCTGATCTGAAATAATAGACTTTGGCAAGCTATGCAATCTGACTGTCTCAGTAAAGAACAAATGTGCTATATGTGTGGCATCACTGGTTTTCCTACATGGAATGAAATGTGCCATTTTGGTGAAACGATCCACCACCACCATGATGGAACCGAATCCCCGTTGTGTCTTCGGCAGACCTAAGACAAAGTCTAAACTGACTAAGTCCCATGGTCTGCTCGGAATGGGTAAGGGCGTATACAACCCTGTGTTTTGGTTGTGTCCCTTTGCAAGCTGACACACTTTGTATCTAGTCACAAACCTTTGTACATCTTTGCACATCTTCAGCCAATAGTAAAAGTGGCTCAACTGATCCAAGGTCTTGTTTATGCCAAAATGCCCAGCTAAACCTCCATTATGCTTTTCCTGGATTAAGTT
Organism: Pinus tabuliformis; assembly: GCA_031772625.1. Lineage (NCBI taxonomy): Eukaryota > Viridiplantae > Streptophyta > Pinopsida > Pinales > Pinaceae > Pinus > Pinus tabuliformis. The sequence continues at coordinate 1,098,091,733 of CM062816.1, read as the reverse complement.
CTCTCTCATAGAACATTCCGAAATACAAAATTGCCCTCCTTTGAACAACAATCCTTCTTGCATATTATAGTCCAGCCATGAACATTTATCCCTCAACAATGGATTTTGGCAAGCTTCATAAGCTTCCTTAAAATCTGCATCTGTCTCATACAAGTCCTTAAGATGTTCAAATCCTAATACTTGTATTGTACTTTCTTGTAGGATCAAACTCCTCCTGCTTAACGCATCTACCACTTTGTTGGCTTAACCACTGATGTGTTTCAACACAAACGTAGAACTCTGCAAGTACTCCACTCACTTGGCATGTTTATGGTTCAGCTTATGCTGCTGCGTAATATATCGCATCATAGAATTGTCCAAAAATAAGACAAATTCATTGGCCAATAGATAATGTCTCCAATGCTTTAGCACTTGAACCACTGCATAAAATTCTTTATCATAAGACGTGTATTTCTGCCTAGTTTCATTTAGTTTCTCACTGAAATAGGCTACTGGATTGTCCTCTTGACTGAGTACTACACCAATGGTTGTCCCACTAGCATCACAACGAACTTGGAAAATTTTTTTAAAGTCTGGTAATCTCAAAATCGGTTTTTCAGTAATCTTCCTTTTGAGTAACTGAAAGTCTTCTCTGCCATCTCTGTCCAATGGAAAGGTTGATTTGTCTTCTTAATGGTGTCCAGCATAGGTGCACAAATCCCACTGAAATTTTTAATAAATTTTCGATAAAAACTCGCCAATCCATGGAAACTTCGTACCTCAAACAAACTTTTGGGAGACGACCAGCTAACTATGGCTACAACATTTTCCGGATCCATTTTTTAGTTCATTCTCAGAAATCACAAATCCCAAATAAATTAAATCTTTCTTGAAAAAGAACATTTCTTCAAATTTATCAGTAATTTATTCTGCTGCAATTTTTCCAATACATACTTCACGTGTCAAAAATGTTATTCCTTTGTCTTACTGAATACAAGTATATCATCCAGATACAAAATCACAAATTTACAAATGAATTCCTTCAGCATCTCGTTCATTAATAGCATGAACGTGTTAGGGGCATTGCTTAACCCAAATGGCATAACCAACCATTTGTACAAGCCTTCATTAGTCTTGAAAGTTGTCTTCCACTCATCACCTTCTCGAATTATGATTTGGCGGTATCCGCTTTTTAGGTCTATCTTTGAAAAGTACGTTGCTCCACTCAAACAATCCATCATATCATCCATCCAAGGTAAAGGGAATATGTACTTGATGGTGATCTTGTTAATGGCTCGGGAATCCGTGCACATTCTCCACTCACCTCCTTTCTTGGGAGCTAAAACAGTCAGAACTGCACAAGGGCTTAAACTCTCTGGAATCAATCCTTTGTCCAACAATTCCTGCACCTGCTTCCAGATTTCTTCATTATCCTTTGGACTCATCCGATAGGCAGCCTTTTTTGGCAAACTGGCTCCTGGAATAAAATCAATATGGTGACTAATGCTCCGCTTCGGTGGTAATTTGTCCAGTAGATCGTCTACCACAATATCACTAAATTCTTGCAGCATGTTCTGTATCTCCACAGGTAAATCAGTAAGGTTGGTGTGTACTAACACTACCCTTGGTCTTCTCACAACTGCATAACCCAATTCACTCTCCTCAATCTGTCGCAGAAACTCCTTTCCTCCTAGCAGCAATGCTTTCGTTCCACTTGTTTCTGTTGTCTCCTCTTCTTTCATGGGTACCAAGGTATGCTTTATCCCATCTTTGACAAATCTGTAACAATTTTCCACTCCGTCATGGACTACCTTTCTATCGTACTGCCATGGTCTGCCCAGCAGAATATGGCACATGTCCATCGGCATTATGTCGCAAGTCACCTTATCCTTGTACTTGCCTATCTGAAAATCTACCTCGCATTGTTCATCAACTAACAATTGGTGTCCCTTCTGCAACCACGACACCCTGTATGGAGTTGGGTGTTTTTCTCTCTTCAAACCCAGTTTCTCCACCATCTCTGTAGCTACCAAATTATCAGTGCTCCCACTATCAATAATCAATTTATAGCATTTTCCGTGCGACTTACATACATTCTGGAACAATGCTTTCCTATGTGTCTGATCAGCTACTTCCTTCGCTGGTTTTAATAATACCTTGTTCAACACCAAGGCTTCCCTGGTTTCTGGCATATTTTCCACCTCCTGTGGCGGTGCATCTGCTTCATCTTGCTGAGCAACATATGCTCCCCTCTACCCAGTTTGTTCGTTTTCAGGACATTCAAAGGACCTGTGTCCCCACTTGTGACACTTGTAACACTGATAGGCATTTCCTCTACCTCTTCCATTACCTCTTCCTCACTGGTATGGCCTTCCTCCTCTGGTGTTACCTTCCCTTTCACTCTGTCCCGAAGTCTTCGAACTACTACCTTCTTCATTGTTGTTGGCAGTCCTACCTCTGCCAAAGGTCTGTCCTCGACCTCTACCAGAACCACATCCTCTTTTGGCATTTTGTTTCCTAGCAATATTTTCCTCTGCCTTCAAAGCACTCTGATAAGCTTCCTCCATGGTCTTAGGGGAAAGAATGCTAATTTCATCCAGGATCTCCATCCGTAGAAAATTCACAAACCTCGTTGTTTTCTCAAGGGTATCTTCTACATAACCAGCTGTCAGGTTAATTTTATAAAATTATTCAATATATTCCTTCACAGTCATCATTCTCTACTTCAGGTTTTGTACCTGTCTATAAAGGGCAATTTGATAATCTTTAGGCAGAAACTTGCTCTTCATTCTAGCAACCATCTTGTCCCATCTTTTAATCAATGGTTTGTTTAATCTCCTCCTTTCTGCCTGTACACTGTCCCACCACAATGTTGCATGTCCCTTCAATTTGGTGACAGAAAACCTGACCCTCTTATCTTCGTTGATTTCTTCATACTCAAAATATTTATCTAATTCATTTATCCAGCCTAACAATGCCTCTATGGATAAACTGCCATCATAATTAGAGAGCTCTGGTTTTGGCTTGCTGCTAGCCAACGAAACTGAACTCAATAGCTTAATTTCTAGTCCTTCATCATCTAACCCATCTGTCGTGGCTACGTTTTCCTCCTCACTATCATCCCCACTTTCCGGATCTCTACACCTCCCTGCTTCCACCGCTGCCAAACGTGTAGTTAAATTTCTAATCTCTTCTCTTAACCCTTCATTTGCTGCTCTTCTGACGGCTCTTCCTTGTCCCCTTATTCCTACCTCCATCTTTACTTAGAGAAGGTAAAAACTTGCTCTGATACCAAGATGATGTCGTCAAATACCTGTGTGCACCAATCTTCAAACCTTAAAGGCTATATCCCCTTTAACTAGTCTCTGCAGAATGATTCAATTCAGTAACCCAGTCTTTCCCTTCATCGATTCTTCCTATCGGAACTCTATAACCCTTTAAGTCCTTAATCCCGCATATATATAACTACTCCTCTCTAACCTTGGTTATCTTGGACTTACCACATAAATCCTTCAAATCAGCGCTATAATTATTATAAAACCTTTATAAAGGAAATACGCATAAAACATGTATAACACACCTTTTCCCACTTTTGTCATAGTCTTTGCACATTTCTCGAGGGCTCCCCTTTATCGCTAATCGCAATCGGGGTTGGCCGCGGTCACACAACACATAACTCCTTCTCCTCCGATATGCAATAACGTCGGATTCCAAACGATATACAACGATACCTATTCCTTATCGGTTTCGCTTAACTTCGCATGTTGCATTCACTCTTGGCTGATACATTACCATGGGGTTTTGCGATGCGATCACTTTGTTGATCCCATCAATCGCAAGTTGCAATCACTACCACCAATGTCAAATCCCTCCCCCTTGGATTGTTGCGATGTGATACTCCGTGAAGATCTTCCATCGTTGATCCAACCTTTCGATCCAACGGTTAGCGATGATATCACTCGTCGCAAATCGCTATCGTTTGTTCCAGTGGCCCAAGGTTCGTTCCTTTTGATCGAAACATTGCGATGTGATATCTCAATTCTATGTGACTGAACCCTATCCGTTGATCTGATAAATCCAACGGTGTATGTGCATCATCACTTTGCTCTTCACTCTTCCTTTTGATTTGGGGTTTTATATCATTTCTTCAATGTTTCTCTATGACTCAGGTTATTTCATGGTTCTTCTTCCTTCATTGTTCCGCTGCGCGACTCCGCCTGCATTCAACTATTACACAAAATCTCTGATACACACATAATTTAACATTTCAAGTTTGAATCACGCACTTATACAGTTTGGAATTGAATCTACGTATAAATATACATTTGCATAATTTCTCTATCTTTGGCCCGATCTTCCGTTATCAATGGCCTCTACTTACAACTTTCCCGTAGGCTTACAATCACATTCTCATTTGGCTAACTCCCTACTCTTCTCTCTTGTTTTCCTTTTCAATACATCATTAGCAGTTTCTTTTACAGTTCGAGGAACTGTTCCTCAGTTATGAAACAGTTGCTCAACAGTTTCTTCAAACAGTTCTTAACTAATCCTAACTTAATCTATTTTCCTAATTTAAGAACTAACAATGGTTGATTCAGCCTTAATTTAAAATGACACAAAATGAAATTGAATGAAACAGAAACTTGAAGTGTTTTCCTCTCTATTTGTCAAAATAAAACGAAAATAAAAATAACAAGAAACATCTCCCAGATGTCACCTCTTCTTTTGGATGCTCCTGCATCATATAGAAAAGGGAAAGCATATGTATCCATTAACCTGACCAAAACCCTAACCCTTCTACTTCAAATACTTATCATAAATGTTATAAACCTTGGTTTAAGGGAAAAGACTGTACTACCCAAAAACATTTTTTGGATAAATACCTACCCTAATCTAACTTAGATTATGAACATGTTGAGCAGAATTTTCCTAAAGAGTCTATTAATGACTCCAATGCACAACAACTCTCTACTTTTCCCTTGGAAATAGAGAACCTCAATGTATCTTACAACAATGATTAAGTTGGGTCAATTTGATACATTCAAATTTTATAGCTCTATTAAAAAATAGGGAGTCCTTGTTATAATTTACCCTATAAGTGCATTAATAATTATCAATAAGAAATAGGTTAAGCATATAAGCATCCATTTAGATAATTCAAAATTCTTCCTCGTCGATACATCAAGCCATAAACATATTTAGTGTGAAGATGCGGTGCATAAGGTGGAATTTTTTGTGCAATAGTACAACCTCAAGGATAATTTTCATGTGGGTATTAAATAGTTTATTTATATTAGTGAATATTTTGCTCACCAACAACAGTAATTCCTCTATTTTAAAAAATATGGCCTTGAGGTATTATGAAGGGGCCTGAATCTAATAGTATCCAAATTATGGACTTATAGTACATGTTGAAAATGTTAAAGAAGGGTCACTTTGGTTTCATGGCCTTATTGAACTCCATGGAAGCAAAATCCTCATATAAAACTTATACTATTGACCTCTCTATAGTACTTCAAAAGTATAAGATAGTATTCTTGGAATTACCTACAAATAACCCTCCAAATAGGGGCATGGAACATGTTATTGATATGAAACTTAACAAAGGTCCCACAATGGTATTCCCTTATTGATATGTGAATTTCCATATGTATAAATTGAATGCATGAAGGATATTTTAAGATATAGCATCATCACTTCTACCAAGGTCCCTTTTGTTACCCCAATTGTTTTAGCAAGAAAAAATTATGGTTCTTACCACCTATGTATTCTCTATCAAGCATTCAATTGTGTTACCATCAATAATTATTTTGATTCCCTGTATTGTCAATTTGATGGATGAACTACATGGGCCCTAGATATTTTCTATGATTGATCTCCATTCTAGCTAATACCAAATACCTATTTGGATCCATGACGAAGAGAAGACTACATTTTCGACTTGTTAAACAAACTTGTAATTTTAGGTGATGCCATTTAAACTTTACAATGATCCCACTACTTTACAAGCTTTAATGAGCAAGTTGTTTGGTACATATCTCTATAATTTTATGCTATTTTCTAAAATTAAAAAATCATATATAGTAGAAAATCCATAGAGAATATAGAGCATTTAGATCTTTCTTTCTATACATTTTCCCATCATTTGCTCTATGGAAAGGAGTCCAAGTGTGAATTTAAGAATAATTTTTTGCAGTATCTTGATCATATTATCTTTGTTGAGGTTGTATATATTGATCTTACCAAGATTTAAGCCATGAAAGAGTGGAAAATTCACAATGTCCCTTAATAATCTTCATGGATTTTCAATATTGGTAGGTTTTATCATAAAATTTCCCACAAATTATTTGTTATCACTGACCCTCTTACTAGCCTCACAAAGAAGGATTTCTTTCAATATTCCACTACAACACAACAATATTTTCAGAGTCCCAAAGAAGCCCTTACTTTAACATGTATGCTTACTACCCCTAATTTCATGTATCCCTTCATTATTGAGTGTGAATTGTATGGGTTTGTTTATAGTGAAATGCTCTTACAAGACAATCACCCCATTAAGAGTCACAAGTTGAATGTCAAGAAGAAGTGCATGTCCACATACAATAAAGACCTATTTGTCATACTTGATGCAATGGATAAATGTGATTAATTCCTTTTAAGTTAGAATTTCTTCATTAAAATGGATCATCTTAACCTTAATCACTTATTAACATAGAGTAATTTAGTAGGGGAACAACAAAATAGGAATTATCATCTCCAAGCATATGACTTCAAGCTCTTGTATAATAGCATAACGAGATTATTATTGTTGATGTGTTATCTCAACATGATGAGCTACCCACATTTAACTCCATTTAAGTTATTCATCCTTCTTAGGTATAGTACTTATCCATTTAATACATATAGAATCCCCTTAGAATTCATCTTTGGTAGGACATTCTTGGTTACAAGTGAGCCCAACCTTGAAACTTCCAAAATGGTGTTATAATATTTAAAATTGTATATATTTTAGCCCCAACTCTCCCATTTTTATGTAGGCTCTTAAGAATGGACTTTCCTCTCCCTTGACTATTTATATGGGTCTCCACAAAATTTATCAAGATGTGTCCTATAGTTTTTACTAGCCAAAATTGAATTTGAGGTTGAGCAATTTGTGACTTAGTGTGACACTGTTTAATGGAACAACGTGGAAACTATTCTTTGTCCTAGTCTTTTTCAACCTACTTACATTCATAACTAGAAGTGGGAAGATGTATCTATGGATTTCACCATTAGATTACCACTCTCCAAATGTAAGGATGTTATATTTTTCATGGTCAATCATTTAACCAAGTACACCTATTTCATTCTCTTAACTACTAAGTTTCTAGCTTATGGAGTTGTTGATTTATTCTTCTACATTGTGTAGAAGCTCAACAACATCCCTCATTTCATAATATATGACAAAAATCCCAAGTTTATGTATCACTTTTGGCAAGAACTATTCAAATTAGCAAGGTCGCCTTTAACATGATTATCAGTGCATGTCGCCTTGAAATATATGGGAAACTAGGGTGGTTAATAAGTGTTTAGAATGATACCTTCAAATGTACATTGGGAACAAGAAACAAAAATGGGTGGAGTGGTTACATATTACATAATATTACTACAATACCACCACTCTTATATAAAATGACCTCTTTTAAGGATTAATTATATGAATATGGCAACTCCTAAAAAATATACACCCATAGATTGGATCATACAAACAATGAAACTTATTGATGTTGCTAACATTATATAGGATATACAAATCATACTTAACATATTCAAGGATTATTGTCCATGGTTTTGAATCAAACAAAGCAATAGGAATTCCATTCATGGTGAGCGATATGGTGTTTGTTCAGCTAAGACTTTAGAATTTGAAAACCTTATAGAATCTACAACAGTGTTTCTATGGGCCCTCCCAAGTGTATGTGAAGCTCAAATGAGCGGCATACACATTGGGAATTCTAAAAAAAGGGAAGACTTCATGAGGTATTCCATGTTTCTATCTTAAAGAAGGTAGGAGAGGATGTAGTTACATAGATATATATTTTATTGGTGGATGAGGAAGGAAATTTAATATTGGAACTTGAAGGCATGTGAAAGGAATGGGTATAAAAGATCCATGGGAATGAAATTGTAGAGTATGGGATAAAGTGGAAAGGTTTGTATGAGGTGAAAGCCATGTGGGAATCAAGGGAATATCTAGCCAAGCACAAGTATCTAGCCTCATTAACATGAATAATTCTTCCTAAGGAACCATTGAGGAAAACAAACAACCTTTCTCTTTTAAACTTTCAATATAATTATGTTTTAGTTCAGTTGGTTCAAATAGTACTAGTCTAATAAATGGTCTTAGGTTCCAATCCTACTCTCTATTTTTTAGGTGACAATCTGATAAAGTGCATGTCACTTTAAGTGGTGCGGGGGGGGAGGGGTGGGCTGTGTGTTGGTGGTGTGTTGAGTAGGGAAGGTGTCATTTTTGTATGTAACCACAACATCTATATTATGTATTAGGATCTATATACATATTAAACATTTTACTTATAAGCTCATTCTTTCATAATAGTGTTATATTGGCAAAAGGGCCACTTTAGTAGAATAAGGGTATAATAACTTATTTAGTGCTTGAGTCTTTAGTTAGGGATTTATTAAGGTATTTGCCTCTCTATGGATTTAGATAGGTTTTTTTCTCCTCTATTATATATCTTTATTATTTTATGAATATGAACCAACTAATTACCAGTATGTCTTGGAGTAATATTCCCCCATTACTTGGATCTATGGGGGAAATTCACACATAAGTGCGTAGGTGCCCTCATTTTTCTCACCTATTTATTATTATTGTTGCTCATTTTTCATTTATGTTGCAATAGTGACCATATGTAGTTATCAAGTAATACTTTATTACCCCTATATTGAAAAAATGATGTTAATTATGACATTAATTTTCACACTAAAGATATTTAGCATTTTAAGTGTTGAAATTCATTGCATTTGTACTTTTGTTTCCAATGTTTTATTGAAATGTCAAAATTTTGGCATTAGATAAATGTTAGTTTACCGTGTTGAAAAATAATTGTGCATTTTAGTGGGCATTATTTCATAAAAATGTCCATATTTCTAAACTTTTCAAAGTCAACTTTTTCCACATCAAAATTTCAATGTTTATTACTTTTTATTTTAAAGATCTAAATCATCACATAAACTTCATTAGGATATTTCCAATGGTGTATCATGCATCTAAAATAGCTCATGGAAGTGGACATTTGGTTTTGCTTATCATGGCCCCACCTTTCCACCTATCCATATTTTAATACTTTTAATATATATATATATATATATATATATATATATATATATATATATATATTATGTTAAATATGTTCACGGTTCCTTAAACTTGTATTATGTTTATGCATCATAGCTCACAGAGAAATAACAATAAATATAGAATGGCATTTTGAATAAAAGGAGAAAATTCGTTTTTAAGCAAATTGAGATAATCAAGGTAATTTTGGCAATTGAGATAATTATTCGTTGACACATTAGGGAAATTGAGATAACTTGGGTAATTGGGGAAATCAATATTGTAGCAGTAGGGATAAGTGGAATTGTTAGGAAATTTGGGATAAATTGAGGTAACAAGGAACAATGGATCAAGTGTGGATAATTAGGAAGATTAAGATAATTGGACTTAGGTTAATTAGTGAGTAGTGTTCATAGGATGGAAACTTTAGGCACACTTTATAGTCCATTGCATAGGTGTTTTCCTTCAAGAAGTCCGAAGATGAGGCTGTAGTTCTAAAAGTTGTCCATCATTCCTAAAATTCCCGCTAACATTGAACTTAATACAAGAGTTTTTAATCCATTTTTACCTTATGTCAAAGATGCAAGCCAATATTTCTCATAGGTTTGACCTCAACTTTCTACATGATTATTGTCTCTAGTACCAGAAATTCACACCACTTATATTAGTCAAGCATCAACAAATTAGAAAGTAATTTTAATAAGACGCACAACTTAGTAATGTTTCTCCAAATGGGATTCTCATTGAGTTTTCATTAGTAGGAAATAAATTATAAGACTTGCCTCTAGGGTTCTTTAGTCAAGTCCAACAAGAAGATCTCTTGAATATGCCTTTGAATATTGAAGTGGAGATCTTTCTCATTGCCATTGTCAATTTTCTAGTCTTCCAAGTTAGAAGACTTACAATGGTGTTATCCTAATGGAATCAAACTTAGGGTCACCATAAGGTATAGGGTTTTTGTCTTAGGCACTCTAAGCCAAGATTTTTCAATTGTGATAAAACATCACTAGTGAATAGAGGATGATATTGTGAATTTTGTGAATGAATGGTCTACTATAGGGATAGAAAATCTATTCTAATCTAGTGCATATTTTTGGATCTTATGAGCCATGCCCAGCCAAACCATTGGTGAAAGAGACCAAGCCCTTGAAGGAAACACTTGAAAAGGTTTGGGTGAGATAGCAAGGGATCAAATAGGATCTCAAACTATTGATATATACCAACCCACCCACCCCCTTCGAAATGGTGAATCACTAACTATAATCACATTGACATTCAAGCTCAAGATGGAGAAGGCTTTGTTGAAAAATGTGCAACAAGAAATGTTAAATTTAGAATGTGCTAAAAATAGCATGTCTAAATAGCAGTTTGGTCAGTGAGGTCATTGGCCACATTGGGTGAGAGGTGAAACTGCTAAAAATAGAAAGTTCTAAAAATAACATTTCTAGGTCCCTTCCTATTTATAGCAGTCCCTAGTCTATCTATAGGAAGTAAAATTAATTTTGGTCTTAACACCAATTGGAAATATTAATTAATTAATTCAGTTGAGTTAATTAGTTAAGGAAATTCGAATTTGAAGTCTTTGTGAGCATGCACATGAGTTGTCCCACTAATTGAGGGAATGAGTATGAGTTTTATATTGAGAGAATCAGTTGACTTAGTTCTAACTAGTCAAGTCCAGTTAGATTATTTTAACAAGTTGTTAAAATAATAAAATATAGTTTGTTAATACTTGCATGCATGTGACAACTATTATTTTAGATAATTGAGGATTCACTTATGGATAATTGTTGCATGTCAGTTCTGTCAGAGACCCAGTTGAGATCAGACGTGGGACAGTGTACTATCAGATGCTTGACTATTTCTAGTAAGCAGTTTTTGCATGATTGAGGAACTAGTGTCCTCAAAGATTGTGTAGTTGGACCATAGGTTGACTTGGTATGTTTGGAATTAATTGCATATGCTTTTGCTATTATTTCCTAAGCAAACTACGTAAGGAAATAGGGATTGTACATAGGTAAAGCCTTTATATACAGGGCTTGGTTGGTTCATGAGACATATCTTCATATCTTCATAGTTCATTGAGAACTCGATAGCTTGAGAGCTAATTCTTTTGTATTATGAAGAGGATTTCCACTTGATTGATAATACATGGTTGGGGTTTTATGCTGGTGCTTTCCCCTGGATATATCTTGTGTTATGTGTGATTATTTCTCTTGATCAGTTATGTATGTTTCTACTTGATGTTACTCATGAATTCAATTATGCTTCCACTTAATGTTTTGTAGAAGTAGAAAAAGTATTATGCTTTAGGACATTGCATATATTGGCTTGTTCTACGGGTGAAATTTCTACATGGTATCAAAGCTAGCTGATTTGTAGAAAAATTCTACAAAATTCTACATGCTTAGACACATACTTCTAAGGACCGTTGGGGTCAAGGAAAGCATCACTTGCATATGTACCCATTAAGGGAATTAATCCTAACATAGAGATCTATACTGACCCATTCATTTTGACATATTTGAATCCTCTTGATTTGATGTCAATTTCATTCCACTCTAAGTATAATGGATGAAACATTGATGGTTAGTTTATACATGATCAAGACTTCATTAGTAAGTTTTTAATAGATTATCTCATGAGTGATATTGTCTCCACTGAACTGAAGGCTTCATAATAGAAAATCTTGGGACTAGGGAACACTCAAAATAAAGAAAATGTATCAATGAAAGTTGGAAACCATCAATATACTACTTGGATATAGCATTAAGATCAATGAGATCATTTAATTATAGGACTACACTAGTCAACCAATTCCTAAGAAAACAAATGGGAGGAGACCCCCTAAAAACCTAGTTGATGGAAACATTTGGTACATTACTTGGTTATACTCCATGAAGTATGTTACCTATGAAAGGTTGGCTAGTATGAACATTGAAGATTGCAAAAGTTATGGACAAGGTCCCACAAAACAAGTGGAAATGGTGTTTAGAGGCATTATATCTTAATAAATGGCATATTTACTTTTATGCATGTAGTTCCTGTCTTGGATTTGCACTTTTTAGAGTAAGGATTCCAAGGCTCTCTCTAATCCTCTAATAAGAGGAGGCCTTTAAAGAAATTGGTAATTTGTCAGGACTTTTCTATGAAGTGGATAAATCATTCCACAAATATAGTTATATGGGGATGGAAAAAATTATTGGCAGAACTTGACATGTCCAAGGGTTTGGCTAAATATATAATAATTTGAACAGGCACTATGATTTTCTACCAAGCCCTTGATTACTGTGGCATTCCTTTCAAGCGTGATTTGTGCCTTGAATATTGATATCTAGTTAAGGACTATTCTCTCATCTTAAAAAATAATTTTAGGTTTATAAAGCTCCCCAAGGCACAAAAGACCCAATCCATTCTCATTCAAAAACCCTTGTTGGGGGGGAATTTGACATCATATACATTATCAAAGGAAATCAATAAGTCACAACAGTTGGTCCGTGCAAGAGGTATAAATTTACTCTCGATTACACTATATTTTTCCTCATTTTCATGCATTTGTGCCATGATGTAACAAGGTTTTGATAAGATTTCGATAGAAAATGAATGAAACTACTTTTGATGCGATTTGGCTGTCAAAACTAACTTTCGTTGCTTTTTATGTAGAAATTAGTGAATAGAACAGTTATTGTTCAAACTATTGAACATCAAAGGCTAAACAGAGAAAACAACGCGCGTCTTGTGCGGTCAAATCGAGAAGCGAATTAGGAGGATCAGCGCAAGATAGAAGACTGTCTGATAATAGTATTTGGTTGCGAATTCCTCAGGATCTCCTGATCCTGAGGAATCACATTTATCTCTTTTCCTCTTTGACTATAAGAGGGGAAAGACGAATAGAATAGGGGAGGGAACTTTTCGCTTTTTACCTCAGTTGTAATTTTAATACACAGAATGTTATTCTGAAGGAGACATCGTGTTGTAATGACATTTGGATTTGATGAATAATATATAATTTGTGTTGTTGTTCATTTGCAATAGTCTGAAGTAAACAAGCAGTAATCACTGGCGGCTTGGGCCCGGTCACTGGTGGATTTCACTGTTGTTCCCTATGTTATACTTTTACTTTTCTTTTACTGCAAGTTTAATTACTTTGTTTTGTAGCTTTACGATTGATTTACTTTCACCAGCATTGAGTTTATGTATCCATTACATTAGTTCTTATTTCTGTTGATTGTTGGGAAAATTTTAAGGATGGAAATTTATCTTAAAGATTAGAAACCTTGGCGAATCTTACTAATCCATAATATGAAAACTATAAAATGCTTGGTGATATTTTAGTAAAATATTCAAGCTTCTAATGATTTTATATACTCTTTATCATTTTTTGGCGATTTTGAATGTAAAACATTTTTTCTTATAAAATTTAGGCAAATCATTATTCAAAAAAAATGGGAATTGGCGAATATATTTTTTATAAAAAGCATTGAAAATTAGCCCATCTACGAACATTAGCCCCTAAAATTTTCCCTGGTTGATTGGTTTCATTTATTTAATGTCATAGATTGATTTAATCATTAGATAAGAACCATTTCTTGTTAATTGAAATCCAAAGTGTTATTTGTTATATCAAGCGTATTACTTTTATGCATAAGTCTAGATTCAGCTGAAAGAGCTCTGTTATCGCTACAGTGCACTTAGTTGATGTAATTGCAATTAGATTAAGATTGAGTTTGGTTTTGATTAAGATTGAGTTTTGATGTTTGAATAAGTTAATTTCCTTGAAGTTACAAGTTGGTAGTTTATGGTTTGATCCATTTACTCTTGTATTGAAATCAATAAGTTATTTTAAAGTATTACTCTTTGTAGATTCAACGATTTACATCACTTGCACATATTGTGTACACTCTTGAAACAAAAAGACTTACCCAGGTTGATAATTAATGTGAGGCATTTAAGAGTTCTAAAAGACACCTTATTTGCGCCCAACATTTTGGCATCGTTGCCAGGGAGAGTGTTTCCATTTCACAGAAGGTGATGTGTGTTTTATGTTTGTGTGCTGTGAAAAAACTGGGTATTAAAAACGGAAGGTAAGAACCTGCGTACGAGTAAGTAAAGTGCTTTATCCCTCGCCCACTTTTCAGCACAATTGCATAGGAATAGATGTTTGATATTTGTTTGTTGTGAAAGAACTGGGCATTAAAAATGAAAGGTAAGAACCTACGTACGAGTATGTAAAGTTCTTGCTCCCTTTTCCGCTTTTCAGCAAAATTGCGTAGGAATTAAAGTAGAAATAAATGTTTGAATTTATGTGTGAATGAGTAAGAAGAGAAGAGTATAAAAAGATTTAATTCCTCCACCCAGATCTGAAAAATCTAAGGAATTGGTGCCCCTTGGACGATCAACCTTCATTGAAGAAATCATAAGGAATGTTGAGTCTCAGTCATCAGTAGGACCCCGAATCGTGTCTACAAGAAATCCTACTATAACCCTTTAGGCCGCAGGATCACCATCTATAGTTGATGCTGAGATTCGCAGCAAGACTAAAGGGTCTGAACGGGGAGTTTTCAAAACACTGAAAATTTGTTGTTTAGCCCTTTACAAGAAGGGAATTCTTGCAATATCCGTGAAGGAGAAGGAGAAATAGGTAGTGTTGAGAAGATTAATTCATCAGAACCCAAATCTCCTAAAGTAGTAGTTGAACAGAGGACACCCAGTAATCCAGACCAAGGTAGTGTTGTTAAAATCATTTTAAAAGTCTCTTCTGACTCCCCCAGGAACAGATCTCCAGCCCCGGAAATCCATAAAGAATATTGGCATATTTTTTACCAGATGGCTAATAATCCGCAACATCCCCAGACCTCCATATTAGAATACCTTATTGTTGATACAGTTGTCAATGCTCCCATGAAATCTATACCATTACACAATATTCCTACCTTTCATGGGTTAACTTCATAGGATCCTAATGCATTCCTTTTTGAATTCGATGTTTTATCTAGGGGATATGATTACACTACTGACCCCGAGAAACTGAAGTTGTTCCCCTCTACTCTGAAGGGAGAAGGTCTGTGTTGGTTTATGGGACTTGCTGGAGGTACCATTAATGACTAGGATCAAATGAAAACAACATTTCTAAAAAAATACCAATATTTTTGCCAAACTAGAGAATTGAAGGATGAAATTTTTCAAATGGTAGCTAAGACTAACGAGACCCTTGAAGAATATGTAGAATGTTTTCAATATAATCTGCAAAGATCTCCTTATGCAAATTTGCCTCCTAAAGTTCTTAAAACTACGATGATTAAAGGTATGAAAGACGAATGGGTAGAAACATTAAATTTAATGGGGAAGGGTGATATTTATCAAGAGGATTATGACAATATTGTACAATTGTGCATCAGGTGTTCTAGAGGCAGTACCAGGCTGAAACCAATCGGGCATGATATGATTACCAGAGATAGCAAACCCTCAGAAGGAGGCATTACATGAATGGAAATCGGAAACCTACTGGAAGATTTCAAGACTGGTATCTTGGGGACCCTGACGACACAATTGGACATCATGCAAGCCAAACAAAAACAGGCTGAAGCATAATAGAACCTGGCCATTTTCTATCCACGTTGCAGAAAGAAACACAATCATAGAGAATGTCTGCTAGATATGATACAAACATGCGCCATTTTCACTAAGGATCATGCTACGAAAGGTTGTCCATCGCTTCCTGGATTAAAAGCAGTTTTCAAGGAAGCAGAGGAGGAAGCGGAACCAGTATATCTGATGAACCAGCGCCATCAATGGCAAGCATGTCCGACAGGTATTCCTACAAAACCCTCTTCGTTCTTTCCTTCCTCACAATTTAATTCTCAGCAGTATCCAAGGGCAACATGGCAGAACCAGCCACCTTTCTCTACTTGGCCACCTCAAGAATTTTCTATGCCATCATGGCCCAACCAATCAAATCCAAACAATAATTAGCCAAATCCCTCTTACCCTCCACCATTCTGGCAGAATAACCCCTACCCCTCTCAATGGTCTCCTTCTACGTCACAGAATCAAAATTGGCAACCGAATTGGAAACGATCTGCAAGCCAGCCTATGGGAACAGTTCCTCTGCCTCAACCAACCTTACCAACACCTTACACGTTGCAGCAAAATCCTCAACCTAATATATGACCGCAACTCCCAGCTCAACCAACTCCAAATCCTAACAACAGACCGATCCAGTCAGTACAAATTATTGAGAGTCTGGACCCTGAAGTTGAGATGAGAGAATGTAATGAACTTAAGTTAAGATCTAGACACGTAATTTCTCCAGATGAGGACAAAAATCTGCAACCTGAAGTTAAAGAAACACATCCGGATAAGCCTTCGACTGTAGATGACCAACAAATAAAACAGGGAGAAGATACAGTCAGGTAGAAAGATCTCAAGCAAATTATAATTACTTCTCCCCCGTTCCCAGAAAGATTGATAATACCTCGACCTATTGAATATCCTGACTTTGATCTTCTGGGTGAACTCAAAAATCTCTGTATAAAAATACCCCTCCTCCAGGCCATTCAAGACATTCTGATATATGCTAAAACCATTAAAGAATTGTGTGCAAAGAATTCTGTGAGGAAAACAAAAATAACACCAATTGTCCATGTCATCAGAACTTTGTCTGATTTATTACTAGGCAAAGAGACACCTGTAAAATATGAAGACCCGGGAAATCCCATTGTCACAGTACAAATAAATGGCCGCTCTTTTCCCAATGCTTTAGTCGACTTAGGGGCAGCCATCAACATTCTCACAACAGAAACTTGTGAAATGCTTGGCATCACAGCCTTAGAACCAACCACTACCTTGTTGGAACTTGCCAACCGATCAATCATTAAGCCAGAAGGAACATTACAGGATGTGATGGTCTCTGTGGACACTTGGGAATATCTGGCAGATTTCTTGATTATCAACCCTAGAAACCGGCTAGATGGACATCCCTTAATACTAGGAAGGCCTTGGCTAGCAACAGTTGATGCTTACATAGGTTGTCGAACATGTAGTATGACCATAACCAGAGGAAGTGATGTAAAGAATCTAGCTTTATACCCTCCTGCTCAGCCAAGCCTAACCATTGTAAAAACTAGGAAACAACCTGTAACATATTTAATAGAAAATATTCGTTCACTGTTGATTGTGGCAGATGCGCTTGAATTCAAAAACCAAACAGAAGATGATGTCATTAACACCTTTATCAATCACCCTGCTGCAGTGTCTAATTTGAAATGTCACATGATTAAAGCAGCCCTTGACAATGATAGTGAAGAAGATTCCTTGAGAGACATCAATGACCAACCAATACCAACAACCACTGTCTATAATAGCAAGCCTATTGAAATCAAGCCAGGGAAAATCCTGAATATTAACAGTAATCTGAGTGATGACCAGCAACAAAGACTCATCCAAGTCCTTAGGAAATACAAAGGGGCTTTTGCATGGGATTACCCAGACATGAAAGGGATTGACCCTCAATTATGCATGCACCACATCTACACTAAAAACGATGCAAGACCCATTTGACAACCGCAGCATAGGTCAAATCCTCATCTAAAGGATGTTGTGAAAGAAGAACTTCAAAAACTGTTAGATGTGAATTTTAATTATCCTACATCTGACAGTAAATTGGTTTCTCCATTAGTAGTTGTCCCCAAAAAGAACGAAAAATGGCAGATATGTGTTGACTAGAGAGAACTCAGCAAAGCAACGCAAAAAGACCATTTTCCCCTTCCATTTATCGACCAGGTTCTAGATAAATTGGCAGGAAAGAAGTTCTTCTCTTTCCTGGATGGCTTCAGTGGCTACAACCAAATTCAAATTGCCCCTAAAGACCAGGATAAAACTACTTTCACCTGCCCTTGGGGAACATTTGCTTATAGGGTATTGCCTTTTGGATTATGCAACGCACCTGCTACATTCCAAAGAGCCATACTCAGTATTTTTTCAGACTTGATAAATGAGGGATTGGAAGTGTACGTGGATGATTTTACACCCTATGGGGATGACTTTGATCAAGCATTACAGACATTGGAGAAAGTCCTAGAATGGTGTATTGCTACTAGACTTTTCTTAAGTCATGAGAAATGTCATATGATGATGACAGAAGGCCTGATTCTGGGTCATTACATTTCAGCAGCTGGAATTCAGGTAGATCCAGTAAAGATACAGGTAATCCTCTTATTAGCTACTCCATGCACTCAAACAGAGGTACGTAATTTTCTGGGATTTGTTGGATATTATCGCAGATTTATAAAGAACTTTTCACAAATTGTTGCACCATTATATGCCTTGACAGGAAATGTTGATTTTATATGGACTGATAAATGTGACATTGCCTTCACAGATTTGAAACAGTTAGTATCTGTTATCACTCAGGTTTTCCCAGAAGTTGTAAGAAGGGGAAAGGAGGCCGAGGTAACCACAGACCAATCTTTTAGATACAGAATCTAGCCCATCTGTATCCAGAGAGGGCTCTCTCTTTATGATTTAGCTTTGTTTTTAAAGGTATTAGAATAGTTATGAAGTTCAAGGGTTTTGTTTGAGTTTGGGCGGTGAGATTTGATATAACAGAGAGGTAAAACAGAGTAGTTCAGTCCATTGGGCTAATGGAGTCAAAGAAGATGGCTTTCTGGATTTGGTTTCTTAACAGAGGATGGCTTCACAGAGCAAGGTAGTCAAACAGGGAACAAATAGAGACTTGAAACAGATGGAATGGGCTCAAATTGGGTGAAGGGAAGTTAAGAATCCTTCAACCTATTTAAAGAGGGAAAATGGATGATTATTGATAAGGAGCAGTGAAGTATTCTTTAACAAATAATCAACATGAAAGAATTAGGAAACAGGAGCAATTAAGATTTCACTGCTTATTCTAATTCTGAAGAAAACACAGAGAACAATAAAGACTGAAAACAAAGTGCAATCAAGCATATTCTGAAATTAACCTTTTCTTTATCATTCAGATTATGAAACACAAATGATATAATAAACAAGAAAACTGTAAAACACAAGATATAGAGGACTTATTGGTCCAGAGGTTGATTCAAGAAATCTGTGACAAGTCCTCTGCTTCAATTCTTCATCTAGTAGGCCATACAACAGTTGATTCCAACAGCTCTTTATTCCAAAATTTCAATATTACAGCAGAGTCTAGGAATCCACCCTCAATACTCCAATGGAGGGGGTATTTATGCAACAAATTTGTACAACAAATATCTCATAACAGCTGTGAGATAATATCTAGGGTGAGTAATAATAATTTACAAGTAAAATAGAAACAGCTAGTCTTCTTACTCTACGCTAGCTGCCTGTCTTAACTGATACTCTTGAATTCTGATCTGTCATATTTTAATTCTGATCTGATACACTTTAATTATGCTCTGCTACTCTTTAATTCTAATCTGTCATACTTTAATTCTGCTCTGACACCCTTTGATCTGCTCTGATACACTTTAATGTTGTTCTGATACTCTTTAATTCTGATTTGACCCCTGCTCATCGTTGTCTGGTAAAACAAAACTGCTAACGTGTCTTATGATCATCTTTCCTCTAGAAATTCATGTCTCTAAAGGTCCACTGGTTAGGGTAGCAAATATCCCTGTATATCTTCATTTCTTTCTTCTGCAAACTCGGAAGTCCCTCTGTTTGGTTTAAATTGTGTATAAAGAGGAAGAAACTATAAAATGGCAGGTTGGTTGAGGTTGCGAGCTCGTTGTTGGAGTCCTTTCTGGTCAGGAGGCGATCGAGAGACTGGAACTGTGAACTCAATCGATTTTATTTTGCAGGAGAGCGTGGGGCGTAATGTATTGCAAAAATGACATTTTACCGTTTTATTCGACAAAATGAAGTTTTGGCAGGATTTTTTTATTTGATCGGGAGGATGACGTAATCAGTACAGATGACGTCAGCGGAAGTACAGCGGCAGATGACGTTGTAGAGGACGTGGTGGGTGGCGTCAACGAAAGGACGAAGGATGTCAGCAGATGACATCAGCGGGGTGGTGGTAAGCAGTTTTGCCCCGCACTGCTTTTGGGCTGGGCGGTTTCAGGCCGGGAGGGAGCGAACACCCCGGATGGGCGACACGTGGTAGAGGTACGGGGGTAAAACCGTCGGCTGGTCGTGTGTTAAAAGGCGGTCAAAAGGTGGGTTGCAAAATGATCGTCGACCGTCTGATGGTCAAGCCCAGATCGGATGGTGGACGGGCTTTGAACTTGGCGGAGCATTAAGCAGTGGGGTCGGCATGTTTCTAAATGATTTTAATGGTTTTCAGGCGCGTTTTGATGGGTTCAGGGCCTTGGTTATTAATTAACCTAGATGGTTAATTAACTCCATGATGGCGCGTCGGAAAGGTTATTAACAAGTTTCAATTAAACTCGTTAATCCCTGTTAAACAGTGATATGATCGTAATCGATCGGGGAGGGAATATTAATATTTTTGGAGTTTTTTATATATTTACATAATACGGGGAAGGGTATTAAAGCAGCAGTTATATATTACATGTTAAACGTTAATATGAAAAAATGTAATGAACCAGCACTAAGTTAAAATGTTTTTCGTATTAAAACTTAGGCTAAAGTGGGAAAAGGGGTTTGTAGGTGGCCTTATATATTTTCCCAAGTAAAGTAGGGATTTACTTAAGGAAATGAGTTTATGAAATGAAATGAATGGTTTTTTGGTGATATTAAGAACATATTCTTAATATTTTTAGGGGGGAAATTAGTAAATGATTAGGGAAAAGTATGAAGGGGAGTTAGTTATTCAACCTTGCCTCACTTGAGCTGCTTCAAGTATATGTCCGCCATTGCACTTGTGATAGAGGTGAAAGTTAACACTTTTTAGAAACATGATCCATCACAAGTATCACTCTGCAACACCATCTACCTACCCTGCCTACTTTAGTCCTAGCATTTTTCCTTCTTTCTTTGCGTGCATTTAAACTAGCAAACCCTCATCAACTTTTCTTTTCTTTGCATGGCAAGCCTACCTAAGTCTGCACTTATTACATCCAAGGGCTCAGATTTAACTGTTGAGCTCCTTTTTATTTACTCTACCTATCTACTTATCTGCCAAGATTAAATAGTTTGGTCAGACTTTATTCTCTATCTCTAAAACAGGAAATTCAAATATGGACCAGCCAAGATTAAGCTATTTGGCCATTCATCCATTGTGGCATAAATTAACAAGCTGCACACAATGCTTTATTTACAGAAAATGAAAAAGTAGCGACATTTTGGACTTGCACACTTTCCTGGTCTATTTTTGTTTGGGGTTCATTTCTTTCACTTTTTTTACCATTTTATTCTTTTTACCCTTTGATTTTTCTTTTAGGGCATACCCTCTTTACATTTTTTACATTTTTTGATTTTTTGGCAATATGGAAAACCTTTGCAACAAGGAAAGGGATGAACATATTATAGAGCTCAACAAGTCAATCATGAAATATGACACCTATTGGTATATGAGCATAACAGTATTAACAGCACCAGTATTACGAGGCCCGAATTGGGATATACCCTTCCAGATTTCATCAGATGCATCAGATACAGCTATTGGAGCATTCTTGGGCAAGAAGAAGACAAGAAACCCTATGCTACATATTACATCAGCAAAAACTTAACTCCTACCGAGTTGAATTACACGGTAATAGAAAAGGAGTTTCTAGCTATTATTTATGCTATCAACAAATTTAGACACTATATAACTGGATACCCTGTAGTTTTGTATATTGATCACTTTGCTATTAAATACTTAGCAAATAAACCCATTACAAATGGAAGAGTGACTCGCTGGTTACTACTTTTGCAAGAATTTGACATAACTATAAGGGATCAACCAGGGAAGCAGAACCTCGTGGCAGACTTCCTCTCCTGAGTGCCAAGAACAGACGATACAGTGGCGGTGGAGGATCAGTTCCCGGATGAACATTTGTTTGTTGTGGCTGTAAAAATGCCATGGTATGCGGATGTGGCGAATTACTTAGTAGTCGGAAAATTGCCCAAACATCTGACAACAAGAGAAAGGAAATTGATTGTACAGCGTAGCACTCGTTTCTCCTGGATTGGAGGATACCTTTTCCACACAGGAGCCGATATGCACATCCGCAGGTGCATCAGGGAAGACGAAATTTATGATATCTTAAAAGCCTATCATGATGGACCTTGCGGTGGACACTTTGCAGATCACAGAACTGGACATAAAATTCTACAGATGGGCTACTACTAGCCCACTATTTTTAAAGATGCTAAGAAATTTGTCTAGGCATGTGATAGTTGCCAAAGGATGGGCCGCCCTGGCCAATCTGATGAAATGCCCCTGCATCCACAGCTGGTGATAGAACCCTTTGAGTGTTGGGCATTAGATTTCATTGGGCTGATCAAACCATCA
The DNA here is from genome assembly GCA_031772625.1 of Pinus tabuliformis. Classification (NCBI taxonomy): domain Eukaryota; kingdom Viridiplantae; phylum Streptophyta; class Pinopsida; order Pinales; family Pinaceae; genus Pinus; species Pinus tabuliformis. The sequence goes on along the minus strand of CM062816.1, from coordinate 1,098,069,000 downwards.
TCCAACCAGAAATCGTATATATTGGTTGCAACAGAATATGTAACTAAGTGGGTGGAAGCAGTAGTGTTACCAAGAGCAACAGAGGAAACTGTTATTAATTTTCTTTTCGAAATTTTTGTGCGGTATGGCTTACCTAGAGAAGTAATTACTGATGGGGGGCCACAATTCATGGGTCACAAGATCGCTGCTACACTGAAGAATCATCACATCACACACAGAATTACTTCTTCGTATCACCCGTAGGCGAACAAGCAGGTGGAGAGCACCAACAAAGTTATCGAAGCTATTCTAACAAAGAAAGTCTCATCACATCGACGAGACTAGACTGTTCGACTGCCAGAGGCCTTGTGGGCGTATCGCACAACTTGGAGAAACATTACTGGATACTCTCCATATCAACTGGTATTTGGTAAGGAACCCATTTTTCCCATATAATTTGAAATACAAACACTAAGAGCAGCCCAGGAAGTGGGACTAGATTTAACTGAAGCCCAAGTTAACAGGTTATAGCAGATGAACGAATTAGATGAAATTCGGCTACTGGATCTACAGCATACTGCACTCATTCAACAGCAAAGAGCCAAATGGCACAATGCCCTGATTAAGAAAAAGACATTTCATGAGGGCGACTGGGCACTTATTTATGACTCCAGGTTTCAAGACTTCCCTGGCAAACTGCAGACTAGGTGGTTAGGCCCCTATCAAATAAAGAAAGTGCACGACAATGGTACTCTTACGCTGGCCACTATCGATCGATCTGATTCTTCTTTTAAAGAAAACGGGCATCGGGTGCGCATCTACCAAAAACCACTTACCAGAGAATCTTTCTATCAGCATATACGTGAGAACCCCACCATGCAAGTTTTAGCTGCAGAAGGCAATCCTTCGGCAGCTTCATCTTTATAAAATTTACTTCTTCTCTATAAAATATGTAAATATGATTGTTGATTTGATTTTCTTTTTCTTTTTCTTTTTCTTTGCTTGTTTTGCTATTCAATTTGATGCAACCCTAAGGCTACCACACCAATGCTTATAGAATTGTGTGTATGTTGTGTCTTTCAGCATCTTGTTCCTCTTTTTTATTGCCCTGTATTTGGAAAAAATATTAGGCTCAACAGTATCTTGAGCCAAGTCCCATGTTTGTGGTGTTTCTGGAGGATCTTGAGAAACAAAGGAAGATGGAGAGCCTAAAAAAACGCCCGCGTGTCTTATACCTACAAAGATGTCTTCTGATGTTGTTGAAGTATGTTTACCTGACATGGCTATGGTAGTCTTCCCTTCTTCCTCTTGTATAAAGACTGGTGGTGGATTATTTTTAGGCTTCTTAGTGTAGATTAAAAATTTCTTAGCTTCAATCTCTGTTACTAGAGAAGACTCTTCTTCTCTAGGCCTTTTATCATGTTTTTCCAGGGATGGGTGTCTGTGAGGTGGTTGTAGATAAAACATGCTCCTCTGCCTTCTGTAAGTTGTTTTCCTCCCACTAGTCTCGATTCATGTACTACTCGATATCTGGCTGAGGAGTATGTGTCTAGGGAGTAGTCTTCTACTCCACCCTCAACTTTGAAATCATGCCAAAAGGGTCATAAGACCAAGTGAAGCTTAGTTTGAAGTTTAGTTGCTTCAACAGGGAATCTGCTTCTTTACCAATTGTCGTGGTATTGCACACAAAAGGTCCTACCTATGCTTTGATTTTAAATTGTTTCGTTTTCTTGGCTGCCACAAAATGCAAGTCATCCATATGTATCATTTGTCTAATGTATTCTAATGAGAACAGTCTCATGGGAACAAATTTTGGTAGCCTATAGCGTGGAATTTCACACCCATAGACTCTGATCTCTGTGTAATTCTGGTGTAAATACCAGTCACATGTCTTCACCTGGTCACTAAGATGCAAAACCTTCTTAATATTTGCTCCTGTCCTAGGCTCCAAATCACTGTGTAGCAGACAAATAACTACATAAAGAAATTGATCCACATAGTCTATGAAATTGAATTTGGTGGAGTTTCTCCTAACCAGAGAGGTCCAATGTATAATCGATTGAGCAATACCCTGCTCATCCATCTTCTGTAGAATGAAGGGAAACTTGTCTACTTGATGATAAATAAACATATAAATTAACACAACAGCATATTTGAAATCTCCCTCTGTAGGAAACTACATCAATTTCTCATGCATTTCCTCTGCAATAAATTTACTATAATTAAAAACAACAAGTTTCTCACTAGTGGTAAAAATTGAGAGGAAGCCAACAATGGCCTCATCAACCCACTGATCAGAGTGATAACCAAGTAGGTATGGGATTATGCTTATGATATGCTTGGTTACCTCAGGGAACATAGAAGATGATTATAGAGGGTTTGTTTTAGGTAATTGGGCATGTTCGGGAAGAAATATTTCGAATATTTTCACTCTCTAAGGGAAGGTTAAGTTCTTGTAGAGATTTTTGAGAGAGTCTACTGAAAGTGGATTATAAGACTCCAGAATTGCCACTTGGAGCATTTGAGATATGGTTTCGGCGGTTATGGTGATCATAATTTCACCATTTCGGTTCATAATTGCTCTTTGGGAGGGGACATAGTTCAATTGACACCAGGAGACTAGTTCATGGAAGTGATGGGTATGTGGGAACATGTATTGAGGGAGGGTAGACTCTGATAGATTCAATTCATCACTTTGATCTAATAATTTATTCTTCAACCAACTGTAAAGTTCGAACAAGTCGAATTCACAGTTAGTTTCAATGATTTTATACTGCATATCAACTAAGGGTAGATGATCTAGATCAATAGGAGGGGGTAGCATGGGATTTTCCTTTGGCTTATTTCCCTTGTCCTTAGGGGTCCTTACCTTAGGAGGCATTGTCACTCTTTAAAAGTAACAGTGGGGGGATGATGACACTAGGATTACCTAGAACAGAAGGCTAACTCAAGATGCTGGAGTGGGGTCTCTAAAAGCGACTAGATCATTATCGCTGAGCAATTTTCTATTTACTACAATAGCGTGGAGGATGAGAGCTTGTACAAGTCGTGCAAAACAGGTGAAAGAAAGGAGTTTGTGGTTTTAACTGTGCTTAATAAGGCAATTTTTAAATTACCTTTGGCTTTTTACTGTTCGGCTTTTACCGCTACAAGAAGCAAATCCGTTGCAAAGGGAACGGGACAATTTAATGGGCGTAACGGTTTGCTGACGTGGGAAGGGGAGTGCCACATGGAGGTCTATGATTGGGAGTGATACAGATTCATGGGACGAGTTAAACGGAAAGGAAGGTTAGGGGAGTGGGGTCCACTATGCTGAGGTGGTGGACAGTGAGTGGGGTTGAGAAGGGTGTTGTGGCGGATAGGGAATGGTGAGGAAACAAATGGTCAATGCTGCACAACTTTTCGAGGGGGCAGTGGGGGTGATGATTTAAAAGGCTTGGGGGGGTCTAAAATGATGTGTGGGTGACACGTAGCGGGGATTTTGGACCCTCCCCCCCATGGATAATGTGGAATGGAGCTTGGGGGGGGGGGCGAAAATACTTCCCCGTCGTTGATCCGAGCGAGGAAGGTCTTGACAGTTTATTTGCGCACAGTTGATAATCCCGTCGGCGGAACTATTTTTTCATTTTGTCATCAAACCCAAACTTAGCGCCAAATGCATTATTACAAATGGTTAATCGTGATTAAATGACACTGTTAATTATTTTAAACCTAGTTAATTTATCCTAAGCATATCTAATCTATTCTAAAGGCACATTTTAATTTGCAAGCCCATTTATTGATTTTTCTAAGGTTTTGTGATTATTTTTTCTATGTATGTTAACCATGATTAAATAGTGTTATTAACTACACTAATCAAACTCAATTACAATTAAACTGTGTGATTGATTTATTCACTCACCTAATTAAATATATTTTGAAACTAATCACGTTTAAACAATGTGATTAGACTACCTATTTATAATTCTCCTATTCACAATGTGGCATTTAAACAAGTTGCACACTTTATTTACAAAAATTCTTGTAGTAAGCTTTCATGCAATTTTGATTTTTCTTGGTGGCATTTAGACTTGCTCACCTAGGGGGACATTTTCATATATTTTTATCTTTTTGTTTTTATTTTATTTTCTTTCATTTCTTTCTTTATTCTATTTTTTCTGTCCCCTACTATTTATTTTTCTTTTTCTTTTTCTATATACATATTTTTCATTTTCTTTTGGAAATAAATTTCAAACATGAAACAGCATTTACATTTTTTCAAATATAAATCATCAGGTCGAAATAACTCATCCTATGAAATATAGGACCCTAACATAGAGGTTGAGATAATTTAGGGACTTTCTCCCTACTACAAGAGGATCAATATTGGATAATAAATCAACAGGATATTATGAAATTATTGCACAAATTTTGGAGCTTCGGTGATTCAGAAAATCTAAGAATGTGTTCCTTGTCATTTAATGCAGATTCCTAGTGTTGGGAACCAAATCCACTATCTGAGGGATTTTGGAGGGTAAAGATTTCGTCTTTCAAGGAGATTTCTTCCTTGTCATTTTGTATGAGTACCAATTCGAATTTTCCTCTAGAGACATGTATTTCTTAGTCTTCTTGTGGAGAAAACTGGTATTTTTGTAGCTCCACTTCCATTTCTAGCAGGGATGTACTTGGATTGATTCAAATAATGAAGTCTAGTGCCATATTTAGTTTCTAAAGTTTTGTCTCCTTTCTAAGACTCTAAGTTTCCTTGGTTTTGGCCATCCCAGGAGCCTCAAAGCCCTTTTGTATATTTTTTTCTTCTTCTTTTCACTTCTTGTTCACATGCATCTCTTATTCTTGTTTTTCCTATTTCTGCATTTTGTATTGATGCTTCTTTTGTTATATTGATGCTTCTTTAGAACAACTTTGAAAATTCATCTTCATCATTGAGCTACTTGGATTGGTTTACTAGTTCATAAATCTAGAATTTCTGGAAGTCTCTTGTATCAAAATAGTAGTAATTTTCTGCTATTTTTTAGAACGTGTTAATGAGCTTCATTTGAATTGATTCCACTTGTATTAGGTCATTAAGAAATAAAAAATAAATAACTTAATAACAAAATTTAACCCATTTCATTTTCACTTTATTAGGTTAGGAATTTGATAGGTTAACTAGCTCACTAGTTTATAAATTTACAGTTTTTAGAATAGTAATTTTCTGCTATTTTTTAGCACGTGTTAACAGGAGTATTTTGGATTGATTCTGCTTGTAATGGAGACCTAAGACATCCTAATTAATAATAAAAAAAATTCCCATCACATTTTTATTTTATTTACTTAGTCGTTCGGTGAATTATCTCCTCCTATACCAATTTTGCTTCACTTGTAGTAATTATGTTTCGCCTATATCAACCTCTTGTAGCACATGTAAACTTGACCATATTTGCTCCAAAAGCTTGGTTTTTGTCTCTTAGGCTTGAATCATGACCCTAGGCTGTAAATCCATGATTTAGGAAGAATAAACACTAATTAGGACATGCCTTTTTGCAAAGTAGATTAGGCCTATTTATTTGAATTCATGCTCTTAAGATTTCAATTACAAACTGTTGTTCTTCCCTAGGATTAATTTCTTTTGATAGTAACATTTCCATTTCTGCAATTAGTTTAGGCTTTGATTTCATGACATTCACTCCATTACATTGTATCAACGAAAGAAGGACACATTGTATGTTACACATATAGTGTCGACACCTCTTAAGTTTGTATGAACCCCGGGTTGATAATTTAAGTTGGTAGCCTTGGGAGTTGCAGCATTCTTGTTTCAATACTGAGGCTCATCACTCATGATGAGACATATATATAATGTTAGAATGAGTATGACGAGAAGCATCAGATGGCCATGGTCACAGAGGAAAATTCACTAATTTTCATTCTCAAAATATTCAACAAGTGGGCGTCTAGGGCTTCTTGACCAATAGATCTTCCATTAATGTAATATCGATGAATATTAAGAGCCTTCAAGAACCAATGTTGGCATCAAATGCAACAGCATTCAACAATATCCCTCTCTTTCATTGATAGCAACACATACTCCCCCTGTGATCACTGCTCCCCCTAATGTCATGCCTTTGATCTTCTTTTCCTGATTTATATGTCCTTTTAACATCAATGGAAAAGGGTTACTCCCCTAAAAAAATTCTTGCAAAAACCATGTATTCCTTTAATTTTTTCTCTCCCCCCAACCAATTAAATTCTTTTGATGCTTGTTGCAGTAGACTACCTTTCTCCCCCCAAAATGATATGCTTCATGGGTTTCTACAATTGATTCCATTTGATTTCTTCTAGAATTCTATCCATGACTTTGCTTTTCAAACTTGTTGCTCCACAAAGTTGACTAATCTGTCCACAATGTTGATCATTGCTCTAGCGACTTCTTCACATTTGTTATCTTTCAACCTGTCAAAGGTTAGATATTCAAGTGTGTAATCACTGCTACATAGACTCCCTCTCTTCGACATTCATAGGGAGTCATCAAACTGGATTCTTCATAATAACATATGACCAAGCTCTTTGGTCAGATCATCATGAACCTTGACATCTTCCATTGTAGATTCATCATGACCTTTTGATTTTACAAAACCTGAAAGCATGACTGAAGATACTTTTCCATCCTCTTGATATTCTTGCTTTTGTATTCTTCTCTAGACCTTCTTGTACCTAGTGTTAGGGATGTATTTAATTTAAGATTCAATCATGTACCTGCAATCACAAGCTATTTGCCCATAGTTATGGAATTTGTAAAATTCAATGTTGGTTATGAATGATGGATCAGATGACATATACTTTCTAGTGGCAATGTCATTTTGAAACATGTCTTGTGATTCTACCGACTTGCTTTTAGGGTTTTTATAGTGCCTTTGATAATCAGCCCTGTCATATATTCTGCAATCCCTGGCCATATGCTCGAAGTTATAACATGAGAAGCAATAACCATTAAACAAACTAGGGTACCTGGACGAGATGTGCTATCTTCATGATCTTCTGTAGACATTCTTTCTTGGAGATGGTGCAGTCTTTCGTTGATCCTTATCCTTGAATCGTTCAACATTGCTACTTGGAGCCATAACATTTTTAACCATATTTTGTCCTTCATTTTGATTTGTCATTTGAGGGATCATGTTATCATTCTTCTCATCAATATTTCCCTACGAGGACTTGAAACTTGTTCCTTCTTTGCATGGAGTTTTACATACTTATTTTGCCTTCATATTGATCCATTTCTTGATCTTTCCTTTCAATATCCTGTAAATGTTCCTTTTGCCATTCCTTGAGCCTATTGGTTTCAGTTAGACCTATGTCAAGTTCCTTTTTCTTTTGATTGACTTCTGCCTCGCACTTTTGAACAAATTCTTCTAATTGGCTTGTCAAAAATTTTCCTTTCATTTTTTCTTCCTACCCTTGATGTCTTAGAAGGGAAACTTCTTCTTCTAGTGCCTTATTTTGCTTTATTTATTTCTTAATATCACATAATGTACTAAACAATTTTTCTTCAAAATATACTACTCCTTCTCCTCATCTGCTTCATCTAAATCATAATCACCATCATTATTTTCATCTTCACCTGCATACTTCTTCGAGTAGAGATCATGATGCTTCTTCCAAAGACTTTTGGTTGATGAGCACTGGTCAACTTTGGATTTTACAAGATCTGGAAAAGCATCAAGAATTACCTTCATGGATTTCGTACTGTACCTTCTAGATTCGTCAGCAGATGTGTCTCCAAAATAAACAAATTGTCATACATCATATCCATGAGCTTGCAGATAGGCTTCCATTCTAGATTCCTATATCTCATATTTGGCTTCATCAAATTCATGATTTAGTGAACCAACTTGATTCACTTCATAAACTACAAAACTGGAGACTTCCTTTGATTCATTTGAATGTTTGGCAGCTTGTTTCTTTGACTTTCTAATATCTGCACTATGAAATTTGATTTCCAGTTATTAAACTGCTATTGAAGGAACCTGCTCTGATACCAATTGTTGGAAATACTGAGAGGGGAGTGAATCAGTATTTCTCTTCAATTATATAATTTTTACTTTACATAGCATTAACTGACATTAGCATCAGATAAACATAAATCAATCATCAACACCATTCGACAATGGACAATAATAAATACAGTACACTAGAGAATTTCAGGTGGAAATCCTTCCAGGAGAAAAACCAAAACCACAATGCGCTTCTTTATATTTGTCTTCAATAGATTACATCAATTAGGAAGCTCCAAATTTCAATATTTTTAGCTCCAATTGAAGGAGGCCCCAACCCCCTTGTTTATAGGCTCCAACCTGAAGGATGCACCAACACCCTATTTACCAACTCCGACTAAAAGGATGCTCCAATTCCCTACACAAGCTCCAGCCTTCCCTAGAACCACCCTTCCACGATGAAGTGTTCTCGGACACAAACCTAAAGGAGAATCCATTCTCCTACCTTGCACCACTCTTCCACCATGCTCAACAATTTGCAACTTTCCCTGAAGGCTCTGACCTTCAACTCACACTAGCAGACCATGTTTCACAATTTTAAGATAGGATCCACCTTTGCTTAATAATCAATATAAAACAACCTATAATGTAATATTTGGTCAATCAAATCTTTCTCTACTCAATTTGTACATCAACCCCTAGCATTATCCAAATATGCTTCTGCACCAATCCCTAGTTGGACAACCTCAGCAACTTTGTCTCCTTTTTGTTCTTTGCCAACTATATTCTCTACTCACCAACTAAATATAAAACTCACTAACACAAAAAATTTATGTAATATTGTGATAATCATTCTATTCTCATACATCATCAGCATCTCAAACCCTAACAACATTTCTCTTTGACCAATAAGCTCGATAGCAGCATACACCTTTTACTATATGTTATCACTAGGTTGACACAGTAGGTTAGACAGGCTAACCTGTGTCAACCTAGTGATAACACTATCAACAAACAACAACATCAAACTAACTTGAATAGGGAAGCACATGACTAGAACATATATCGTATGCACATATAACTTGCATAGCCATTCTTAATAGTCATCTATGAACGGAATAATATATGTAGGCATCCATTTCGATTAATGCGTGGGTGTGTGCATTGACTTTCAACCACACTGTTATTTTGCACAGATGGATGAAAATTAAAACCACGACATACTATGCATCCATACACAATAGAGCTCAAATAATCGGTAGCCATTTTCTCATAATAAATTTGGAAATTTATCTAGTCTAGGTGTATTCTTTTTACACAATAGGTTGATCCATTGTTCCATATGTTGTTACATTTCCATACTCAATGCAGAGGTAAAACACATAACCATTCCTTGTGCATGCATCAGAACAAATTCAAACAATCATTCTACTAAGAGCTCACACGATAATCAATCTTCATTAATAACATGGGCCTTAACACAATGTCGAACTCATAATTCCATATACTCATCCTGATCAAATGAATATTAGTGACAATACTTTGTTTCTGAACACATATATTGTAATGCAACAACTTCAAAGAAATATATGTTTGTACAAGACTTTAGTTCAATGCATCACATATTTAGGTTGCCTAAAGATCTCTGCATACATGCATTTATTAGGCTTAGTTTCCCTCGCATTCTATCTTGCAATTAGAATAGCCACTGCTCAATTCCCTTACAAAAATGCTAGTGCATACATGATATCTATGATTACGAGCATAGGAATTTCTTATTTGTAAAAAAACACCATGTGCAAACTTTAACACATATCAAATCCATGGTCACTAATGCATCAAATCCATTAGATCAAGATTTACATGCATTGATTAGAGCACATAGCTACCATACTCATGACATATGCAAATACTCCATCAATGCATTTTGTTATAGATGTTATTTTGACACACTAATCACTCTACATCTAAACTCTTGCATTAATGCACAGGTGGTATTAGGATTCAAATCACATCTCCCTTTTAATTATAGTATAGTGTAATTAAATCAATTTCCCTAGCCTCTCTATGCATAGCCAATTTGATCAGCATACAAATTCGTCACATGAGAGAAAAATTACACTTGCATAAACAAAGTGTTACAAATTAACTAGCCATCGCACTAGTTAACTAGCTCGGATTGTGTTATATTACCACGAGACATAAATTTCTCAGGTTATGATCACATTCCCTTGTTTTCGAATGATACAATAGTGAAGTGTAATTGTACTCAGCTCCTAATCGCACTAAGTGTAAACTCATGACAATTTCACAGTGTATAATTTGCACTACTTCCCATAGATTGATATTGATCTATTATAATGCATTAAATGCATTTTTGACTCACACATACCATTGCATTTTGACATCTATCGAACTCACAATGTAAACCATTACTTACAGGAATTCTTTAGAGATGGAAATTTTGAGGTTCCAACAGATTTTTAACGGGTGATGGGAACCCAGAAACGACCAAAGAAACTATATTACAAAGCTTCTACCAACGTTTTGAATTCCAACTGCAATTAGAATGACGAGATAAGATCATAAGGAAATACAAAAAGAAGTGTTATCTCTTCTCTTCCGCGTTGCATCAAGATAGTAACATTCGGTCCATGGAAATAAACTATCCAAAAAATTTCATAGATACTTGTTAAGGGAAGGTCGAGTAGGCCTGGACAAATCACAGAAAATCCAACAAGAAATCATTTACTCAAGTAAAAGAAAAATAACCCAAGAACCTTATGTTTGGATTTGCGAGAATATACAAGGTCGTAGACCATACTTGGATGTTAATTGTGAGGGAACGATCCACTTTTTATAGAGGTGAGAGAAGGCTTCTTAAGGAGGTGACTTATGCAAAAGGAGGTAAAAATGAAATTTGAATTTCAAATTTCATTGTTTGGAGCCAAATCAAATTACTATATGAAATTTGAAATAATTTGCCTTTTGATCATTATCCCTTCAATCATAATGAATTTATTATATTCCAATGAACCAATGATAAGCTATCATGTCACCTTATTTGGGGGCTTTTACCACATGAGGGGGACTTTTAACTTTGACTGGGCATATCTCTCAAATGTGAGGAATCTTGTGACGAGCCATATACTATTAGAATCAGTATGATGAGGAGCATCATCTAGAAATGGTCATGGAGGAAAATTCATTGTTCTTCATTCTCAAAATATTCAACAAGTGTGGTACTTCTAGGGCTTCTTCACCATTGTAACTTCCATTAATGTAATTCGAACGAATATTAAGAGTGTTCAGGAATTGATGTTTGCATCAATGGCAACATTAGGTAACAATATCCCCCTTTTCATTGATGGAAACACATACTACCCCTATGATCACTGCTCCCCCTGACTTCATGCCTTTGATCTTCTTTTCCTAATTTCTCTCCCCCTTTGACATCAATGGCAAAGGGTTACTCCCCCTGGCGAAATTCTTGCAAAAACCTTGTCTTCCTTTAATTACTTCTCTCCCCCTAACTAATTATATTCCCTTTACGCTTGCTGCGGTAGACTACCTTTCTTCCCTTAACATTTTATGCTTCGTATGTTTCTACAGTTGATTCCATCTAAGTTCTCCTAGTATTGAATCCTTGACTCTGCTTTTCAAACCTGCTACTCCACAAAGCTAACCAATCTTCCCATAATGTTGATCATTTCTTTGACGACGTCTTCACATCTGCCTTTTGTCAACCTGTCAAAGGATAGATCCTTCAAGCATGCAACAATTACTACATAGACTCCCTCTCCTCAACATTCATACGGAGTCATCAAACTGGATTCTTCATAATAACATATGAACTCTCTCTTCGGGAAAATCATCCTAAACCTTGACATCTTCCATTGTGTATTCAGCATGACCTTTCGATTTTACAAAACCTGAAAGCATGACTACAAAGACTTTTCCATCAACTTGATCTTCTTGCTTTTGTATTCTTCTCTAGACCTTCTTGTACCTATTGTTAGGTTTTCCTTTCAAGAAATATCCCATCTTGTACCTACAATCGTGATCTATATTCCCATAGTTATGGCATTAGTAACATTCAATTTTGGGTTTGAATGATGGAGAAAACGACATATACTTTTTGTCGGTAAAGTCATTTTGAAATATGTCTTGTGATCCTGCCTACTTATTTCTAGGGTTTTGATAATGTATTTGATAATCAGACTTGATATAGATTTTGGAATCCCTAAACATATGCCTAAAGTTAGAACATGAGAATAAATAACCATTAAACAAACCACGATACCTAGATGAGATGTCTTGTCTTGATGATCTTTTGTATACATTCTTTCTTGGAGGTGGTACAATTGTTTTGGTGATCCTTGTCCTTGAATCCTTCAACATTGCTTCTTGGAACCCCAACATTTTTAACCATATTTTGCCCTTCATTTTGATTTGGTATCTGAGGAATCTCACTATCAGGGTACTCATCAATCTTGATATGCGAGGACTTGAAACTTGTTCCTTCATTTAATGGATATTTACCTGCTTCTTTTTCTTTCATCTTCAACTGATCCATTCTTGATCTTTCCTTTCAATATCCTGTAAATTTTCCCTTTTCCATTCCTTGAGCCTGTTCGTTTCACTTAGAGTTGCGTTAAGTTCCTTTTAATTTTGATTGACTTCTACTTCATGCTTGTGAAAATATTCTTCTAAGTCGATTGTCAAATTTTTTCCTTTCAGTTATGCTTCATGCACTTGATGTCTTAGAAGGGAAACTTCTTTTTCAAGTGCCTTATTTTGCTTTCTTGCTTTGTTAAGATCACATAAGGCACGAATGATTTTTTCTTCCAAATCTACTACTCCTTATTATTCCTCATCTACTTCATCTAAATTACAATCATCATCATTATTTTCATCTTGACCTACATACTTCTTTGAGTAGATATCATGGAGCTTCTTCTAAAGACTTTTTGCTGACAAGAACTTATCAACTTTCGATTTTACAAGATTTGGTAAAGCATCAAGAATTACGTTCATGGATTTCATATTGTACCTTCTAGATTCGTCAGTAGATGAGTATCTAGAAACAATAGATTTCCATACATAATATCCATGAGCTTGTAGATAGGCTTCCATTTTAGATTCCCATATCTCATATTTGGCTTCATCGAATTCAAGAGTTGGTCAACCAAATTGATTCACTTCATCAACTGCAAAACCAGATACTTCCTTTGATTATTTTGAACTTTTGATGGCTTTCTTCTTCGACTTTCCCATCTCTGCACTATGAGATTCGCCTTCCAGTTGTTAAACTAAAACTAAAGGACCCTACTTTGATACTAATCGTTGGAAATATTGAGAGGGGAGTGAATCAGTGTTTCTCTTCAATTAGCTAATTTTTACTTTGCAGATTATTAATTAACATTAGCATTAGGGAAGCATAAATCAGCCATCAACACCATTCAACAATACACAATAATAAATACAATACACTAGAGATTTTTAGGTGGAAACCCTCCTAGGAGAAAAACCACAATACGCTTCTTTATATTTGTCTTCAGTAGACTACATCAATTAGGAAGCTCCAACTTCCAAGCTTTTCAGCTCCAATTAAAGGAGGCCCCAACCCCCTGGTTTACAGGTTCCAACCTTAAGGGTGCTCCAACACCCTGTTTACAAACTCTGATTGGAAGGACACTCCAACGCCTTGCATAGGCTCTAATTTTCCCTAGCACCATCCTATCGCCTTGAAGTGTTCTCAGGATCCAACCTAAAGGATACAACACTCTCCTACCTTGCACCACCATGCCTCCCTACTTATCAAGTTGCAACTTTCCCTAAAGGCTCTAACCTTCAACTCACACTGATGGACCACATTTCACAATTTTCAGACTGGATCCACCAGTGCTCGATAACAAATACAGAACAACCTGCAATGCAATCTCTTGTCAATAAAATATTCCTTTTCTCAATTTGTACATCAAACCCTAGCATCAATCAAACTTTCTTCTGCACCAAACCCTAGTTGGACAACCTCAGCAACTCGGTCTCCTTTCCATTCTTTGCCAACTATATTCTCCACTCATCAACTAAATACAAAACTCACTGACACAAAAAAATTGTGTAATATTGTGATAACCATTCTCTGATCAAACATCATCAGCACCTCAAACCCTAATAGCATCTCTCTTTGACCAATAAACTCGATAGTAGCATACACATCTTACTACCAACAAATAACAACATCAAATTGACTCTAATAGGGAAGTACAGGACTAGAAAATATAGCGTACACACATATAACTTTCACATCCATTATTAGAAGTCATCTACACACACAATACTATATGCAAGTAACCAATATTATTAATGCACATGTGTGTGCATTGACTTTCAATCACATTGTTATTCTCCATAGATGGATGACAATTAAAACCACAACATACTATGCACTCATACGCACTAGTGCCCAAATAAATCAACCATACATAGGAAACCGCTTGCACATAATAGGTTTAGAAAAAAAATTGGTCTAGGTGCATTCTTTCTACATAGTATATTGATCCATTGTTCCATAGGTTGTCACATTGCCCTACTCAGCGCACAAGTAAAACACACATCATTTCTCACACATGCACCATAACAAATTTAAACCATCATTTTGCTAAGAGCTCATGGGGTAATTGGTCTTCATTAAGAATGTGGGTCTTAACACAATGTCAAACTCAAAATTCAATATACTCATCCTAATCAATTGAATATCAGTGACAATACTCTATTTCTGAACATGGATATTGTAATGCAACAACTTCAAATAATTATGTGTATGTACAAGACTTCAGTTCAATGCATCACTTTTTTAGGTTGCATAAGGATATCTGCATTGATGCATATATTAGGCTTGGTTGCACTCGCATTGTAACTCATAATTAGAACAACCACTGCTCAATTCCCTTACAAAAATGTCAGTGCATACACGATACCTGTGATTACGGGTATAGGCATTTCCAATTTGTAAAAGATACACCATGCACAGACTTTAACATGTACAAGACCCATGGTCACTAACGCTCCAGATCCATTAGATCAATATGTTCACACACATATTAGAGTGCACAACTACCATACTCATTACATATGCAAATATGTCATCAATGCATTTTACTAGAGGTGTTATTTTAACACACTATTCACTTTGCATCTAAAACCTTGCATTAATGCACAGGTGGTATTGGGCTTCAAATCGCATCTCCCTTTTAATCATAGTATAGCGTAAGTAACTCAATTTCCCTAGCCTCTCTACGCATAGCCAATTTGATCGACATACAAATCCATCACATGAGAGAACAATTACACTTGCACATGCATAATGTTATAGATAGCCAGTCGTCACACTAGTTAACTAGCTAAAATTGCATTATATTACCACGATCCATAACTTGCTCAGGTTATGATCACATTCCCTTATTTGTGAATGATACAATAGTGAAGCGTAATCATATTCAGCTCCTAATCACACTAAGTGTAGCCTCGTGAAAATTGCACAAAAAAATAACTCGCACTACTTCCCGTAGACTGATATCAATATTTTAGAATGTGTTGAATGCACTTTTGACTCGCACATACCATCACATTTGCACATATATCAAACTGACATTGTAAGCCATTGCTTACAAGAATCTTCTAAAGATGGAAATTTTGTGGCTCCAACATATTTTTAACGGGTCATGAGAACCCAGAAACGACTAGGGAAACAAGATTACCAAGCTTCCACTAGTGTTTTGAATTCCAATTGCAATCAGAATGTAATGAGCCAAGATCACAAGGAAATACAAAAACAAGTGTTTTCTCTTCTCTTTTGCGTTGCATCAGATGATAGGCACATTTAGTCCATGAAAAGAAACTAGCCCAAAATTGTCACGAATACTTGCCAAGGGAGGGTCGAGTAGGCCTAAATAAATCGGAGAAAATCCAACAAGCAACCATTTACCCAAGTAAAAGAAAAATAAACCAAAAAAATTATGTTTGGATTTGTGAGAGTATATAAAGCCGCAAACCATACTTGGATGTTAATTGTGAGGGAACGAGCCACCTTTTATAGAGGTGAGAGAAGGCTTCTTAAGGAGACGACTTATGTGACAAGGAGGGAAAAATGAAATTTGAATTTCAAATTTCATTGTTTGGAGCCAAATCAAATTAATGTATAAAAATTTTGAAGTAATTTGTCATTTGATAATTATCCCTTTAATCATAATGAATTTCTTCTAATCCCATGAACTAATGATAAGTTGTCATGTCACCTTATTTGGGGGCTTTGACCACACGAGGGGGGGTTTTAACTTTGACTAGGTGTATCTCTCAGACAGTGAGGAATCTCGTGACAAGCCATATACTGTTAGAATCAGTATGATGAGGAGCATCAACTATAGATGGTCACGGAGGCAAATTCACTGATCTTCATTCTCAAAATATTCAACAAGTGCATGGTGTCTAGGGCTTCTTGACCAATGGAGCTTCCATTAATGAAATTTGGACGAATATTAACATTAGAGAAATTTTGAGGTTTAAAATGGACCTCCTAAGGAATATTATAAAATAATAGTGGAAATAATAAAATAAGATTAGATTACATAATCAAATTTTAGAGGGAAAAAAAAAAACAAAAAACAAAAAAACAAAAAAAAACAAAAACAAAAAAACTATTTTTTTTAACTCTTATTTTTAACTTAAATCCCTATGGTTTTACTCCAATTTCAAGTGGGAGCACTTGTTGGATGTGAAATGTAATTCCTTATCCAAGGAGTACCCATGTTGCATACATTTGATGGACCCTAGTATATATGAAAAATGAGAAATACATGAAAAACGAGATTGCAATCATGTTTTTCTTGTATTTCTCATTTTTCATGTAGCAAGGTCCATCGAAAGTATGCAACATGGGTACTCCTTGGATGAGGAATTAAATTTTGCATCCAACAAGTGCTCCCACTCGAAATTTGAGTAAGACAATACCGAGATAAGTTGAAAAATAGTTTTTTAAATTTTTATTTTTTATTTTTTAATCTTGTTACTTTTTTACTCCAAAAATGGTGAATCATCCCCCATGGTTGACATCATCATCTTGATTCGTATTGGTTCTTATAAAGTTGATTGTGGTTGTAAGTTTTTGTTTTGAGACCCATTTTAGACCTCAAAATTTCTATAACAGAGTGTTCGAGAACCGATGTTGGCATTAATGACAACACCATTCAACTATTCAAACATTCTTCAATCATGGGATTAAAGAACAAATCTCATGATTGCAAAAGACATGAAAAAACACATTGAAATGCAAAAGTGGTGATGCAGCATAACCCTCCTTTTTTATGGGTTAAGATTCAAACATTTTTCACCCATGGTGTTAAAAACTAAATACCATGACTACAAAAAGAATTAAAACTACCTTTCTTTTTTTATTTATTCTTTTTTTAAATGCTTGTTGTTTGAGTGTTTTTCAAATTGTCTAAATTTTATTTTACTTTTGGGGTGAAAAATATCAATTAATTAACATTACAGACATGATCATTAGTACCATCAAAAATAAAAAATAAAAATAAAAATATAGATAAAGTGAATCTAAAAGTGGCATTACATAATTTTTATTTAATTAATTTTTCTTAATAATTTACAATAAAAAGTTTGAGAAAAAAATTGTAATTATTTTTTTAAGGGAGAAAATTCATTTTGAAAAATAAAATTTTAAAAAATCACCTTTCCAATAAAAAAAAATAAATAAATAAATAATAAAAATAAAAATAAATAAATAAATTTTATATATATATATATATATATTATTGAAAATGCTAATAATAAAAAAAATGAGAAGGGAAAGCAAGTTAAAAAAAAGAGAGAGAGAAAACATAAAATACAAAATTAAAAAATAATAATATTAAATAAAACAATGATTATAGAAAAAAAAATAATAAAAATAAAAATTGTAGGGTAAACATTCTATTTCCTTCTATACAAGAGTGTACATGGAAAGCTAGATGATTTAGATATGTCTTTCACTAGGAAGACCGGACCATGACCAAAAGTTCACTCTCCATACAGATGCATAGGATAACATAATGTTCAAAAAACCAGAGAAGACCATACACAAACTGAAAAGTAGGCCAAATTAGCCATGAGAATAGACAATGATACCAAAAAAAGATAGGATAATGAGCAAACATAAGGCTAAGCAGAGGGATAAGAATCTGTAGTTTCAACCTAGATGGGATCCTAGTTTTTGTCATGGGTGTTGCTAGCCTTGGGTGGGATGTTGAGATGTTACTCAATATGGTCTACTTTTGTATCCATGTCCTTCATGTGATGATGCAAATGATCCATAAAGTGAAGGAGGTATGGCGATGCTCGAATCGATCCACCAAAATTATGTTGAGGAGAAAATTCAAATGCTAGTATAAGTTCACAGTGTGCATGTACTAGTTGAAGCGTCCATGTGTATGCCTAATTTCTAGCACCCAAAATGTCATCTCAGCGAAAACCTCTATTCCCAAGAGACGGTACTGATGAGAAGCTCCTTCTCTCTCAATGTGAGTGATTACATCCTAGACGAGGCCTAGTGTAAGATTACGAGATTGGGTTGTTATCTCCTCTGGGCAGTGATGAGTACGTGTCTTTCCCCGAGTGGTCTATTCTTGGTACTAGGCTACTCCTCTATGAACATGTGCATGCTAAAAAGGCATTGTGGAGAGGCCAATGAAGACAAGAGAGCAAGCAACTAGGAGAGGAAATAAACAAGTGACTAGCACAAAGAGAAGAAACACATGTGGAAGGATCGGGGCCAGGTGACCGAGTGTCCAAGGAGGCCAAGAGTTGGAAAGGAGAACAATATCAACAAACAAAAAGGAAGAACCAAAACAAGAGGGGTGAGGAGGATGAAAACAAGCCATCCAAAAATAACAAGGGGATGGGAAAAACCTAGGGGAGCGAGCCAAAGGGAGGCCACGCAAGACCTAAAATTATCGGAATACCACAAGATATGCACCAAATGAAAATGATAAGCAGGGTAATACCATAAGAGAAATTTGATATGAAAATAAAGACCAGATAGGAGGTGCTACCTAAGCCTGAACTCATCAGAACACATCCACAAAAGGCATCTGAAACCAGAGTGAACAATCCTCTTGCATGCAGAAGGAGCTGAGATTGAAGGCTGCATCATGTGCTTTGAACTTACAAGGGGAAAGAAACAGTTGGGCAAAACTAATCTCCAAGTGGTCAAATGGAAATTGTTGCCATAGCTTCAATCTGTGCAGGGGGGCATTCTTTTTTGAATCCACAAATTCTAGACAACAACAGTAGAGCATTGCTAAACTAGGGCCTATAAGGGTGGACCAACAAGAGAACCCAGTAACAAACCATGAGAGCCAAATCCTACGCTTCAAGTAGGATACTTTGTTACCCAACAACAAAGATGTCAAATATGAATTGTGCCACAAGCATGGGTATAGTAATCCGCAATGGAGTTGTTTTGAGTTCTTCACAATTAAAGAGCCTGTGAGTTATCTGAAGGAGTGGCAGGCCTTCAAAGCTAGAGTGTGAAACATGCATGATATTTAGTACGATAAGAGATGTTTGCATGTGAAAATACCTTGAAATCATGGGCATCATAAACATTCTTTATGGGGGTGTGCTACCACGTCCCCCACCCTCGTGGCCAAGTAGAGCGGTGGAACCCCCCCCCCACCCTTTTTGCATCGTAAACACCGCATCCAAGACAAATGTATCTTTCTGAACAAGTTGTCAACATGTATCTTTAAGAGGGGAGTCCTACAAGTGGTTCCAAGTGGAGGATAGCGCAAACGAGTAGTCTAAAATTCCATGATTAGCACACATCTCAGTGGCTTTATTTCTTGTTCATTGCGCGTGTGATGGGACAATGACTAGAATGTTGGCAATAAGAGAGGAAGCCTTGCTTACGATTGATTATAAACACCATCTCTTGGATACTTTATGAATTGGAGTACCATTATGTATCTTGCAAAGCATGTTGATGATGAGCTGAGAGTAGCCCTCTACAAAAAAATTGGGATAGCCATGTACTTGTGCAATTTCCATCCTTGTGATGAGGGCAGTGACTTTTGTTCTATTATGGTTGTTAATGCCCAGAGTACCTAAGTATATATATAGAGGAAGGCCTTTGTGATATCTGAATATACCAATAAATCCAATTAGGCCTAAATTCCTTTTCGATGCAAACTCAATTTGAGGAAAGAGGGAAGGGGAGGGGACCATGCAGAGGGAACAAGCAGCAAAGGGGACAAGGCAAGGGTTGGAGAAGGGAGAGGAGCAAAGGGGACAAAATTCCAATGGTGAAGAAGCCTAGCTTCTTAACCGTGAGCCTGCCTATCATAGGGGGACCAAGGTAGGTCAATAAAGATTTCCTTGATGTTGGTAAGAGTAGAGTTACAGAGAGATTCCAAAGGCTTAGAGGAGCCCTTGAATATCAGTCAATTTCACTCTTTCCATATCACCCAGAGAATAAACCATGGGAGAGTGTCCAAATGTGATTAAAGATAGGGTTGGAGAAAGCACATTTTCACCAATTAGATATAATGTTGGGGATACCGAGGGGATCTTTGTCTTAGAAGGAGAAGAGATTGCCTAAACGAGCCCGGAGGCAAAAATCAAAAGGCGCAATTATTAAATAAATGCTCTATAATTTCCAAGTGAAGGAAGAAAGGACATCTCGATGGTCCTTGATAGTTTCGTTTTTTAATGTTGTCCCATGTGAGAGTTCTATTCTGAATTAGGGGCCACATAAAGAAGGATATCTTTGGCCAAACAAAAGCATACCATGTCTGGAGAAGAAGGATGTCTTTGGCTAGGTAAGTTTGAATTGGGAGAATAACCAGACCTCATCGATTAGTTGTGTTTGATTCCCTACTTCTAAACGATATGCTTCGTGTATGAAGAAAGTGCCTTTTATGGTATAGCCCCATCAAATCTTGCATGGCTTAGATGAGCATGGGACAATTTGTTGTTTAAGATTGCCCCATAATTGTTTCCATTGTTCTTTTGTTGGCTTGGGTTTCTACATTGCTTATGGTAGTCATTATCACCATTGTTGGCTTGTATCAGTGTTGATCCAATAGTTCGCTAGCTTTGTTAGACCCTAAGCAATCGTGTGCTTTCACATATTGTCCAGCTACTAATGTTCATATAATTTGGAGAGTTGTTGCCAAGAGTCTTCCCATAACATAGTGGTATGATTGTCTTTGATCTCCCAAAAGTAGTGTTGTTGGATTAAGTGCATTCCATTTTTTAGCTAAAGATTGTATGGAGGAACCATGAGCCATGGTGTGTATACGAACAAGGAGTTGTGATGGCATGTGGGGGTGCATTTATGATACCAAATGCATTTCCAAAGGTCGAGGCCTCGTTGTATCCATCTCCACCAATTTTTTGCGCCCAAGACACTCAACATAGTGGTGGGATCACGCGGGCCAAGTTCTCCTTTAAGTTTTGGTCTACAAAGTTTAAAAAATAAAACAAAAATAATAAATGATAAAAAATTTCAAAAAATAAAATAGTTTATTAACAATTTAAAAAATAATCATAATAATTTTAAAAAATAATTAGTATATTTTTTAATAAAAATAAAATTTGAAACTTTTTTATTTTTTAAATAAAATTAAAAAACAAAAACAAAACATATATATAGACAAACACACACACACACATACGTTAAATTAAAATAACAAAATTGATTAAAAAATTAAAAAGAAATAATAAAAAATGTGTTAAGGGTGATGCCCAACATTGCCCCTCCGCCCATGGGGTCATTCAAGGAACCGCCCACACAGCCCCACCATTGCCCCTCCACCCAAGGGGCCAACCAAGCAATTAGCCGCACCCCCTGCTCTCTTGTGGAGGGGATTCTGGCATCGCCCCACTGCCCACAGTGTCAGCTAAGTATTCCTTTGCACAGCCTGACCATTGCCCCTCTGCCTATGGGGTTGACCAAGCATCTGGCCGCACCACCCACTCTAGGGGGAAGGAGGATGATGTCTGGCATCACCCCTCCACCCACAGGGTTAGCCATGCAGCCAGCGTGAGTGGTGTGACCAGTAGTCTAGCCAACCCTATGGACGGAGGGGAAATGTAGGGCATTGTACCCCACCCAATCACAAGCTCACACATATTTATATTATGTTTTTTGTTTTTTTTAGTATATTTTTTATTATTTTAATTAAATTTTATTTTTTCTTTTTAATTTATTTTATAGTTTTTGGTTTTTAAGATCAAGAGTCATACAAACTATTGTGGAGTTGGAGGTTTTGGAATCTAGGGCTATCATCCTAGGGACCTAGAGTAAACATTCCTAGAAAAATATTGGGTGCATCATCCTATAGATTAATCAAATAATCTCAAGGGATATCATCTTGTAGGCTCATGAAATTTATGGCTTGCCATGCATTTCTTGGTTGTAAATTTTTGGCCTTCGCAAGCTGGGATGTTATCTCACCCCCAAGAATTAAGGCACGTCTTTCCTACAGGTAAGGGTTCTTTACAACTTCCAAGAGGGCATGAGGATTTTAGTTTCCCCAATTCATGTATGATATAAAAGTCTAGAGATGTTGGGGAGGTTTTTTGAGCAATTTGGTATCAAGAGGGGAGGTAGCTTTCTCATAATGGTGAAGAGAAGTGAGAATGGTAGAAGAGATTCTCAAGTTCAATGGAATGGTTGTCCCCTTACATTGGTTGTCCCCTTACGTTGGACTGAGGCTCATGGCACAACGCCACTAAACAAACATGATCGAAGGGGCAATCTAAAACACTTCGAACCTCCTCTACTTCATATGCTTCCTTTTCAATCAACTTTCAATTTATGTTTTCAAATTATTTTTTTCCTTTTTAATTTATTTTATCGTTTTGAGTTTTTTAGAATTTTTCAAATTTTTTTTATATTTTTAAGTTTTTTTAATATTTTTTAAATCAAATATGTTTTTATTTAAAAGAAAAAATTATTTTTAATATAATAGTTAAAATTTTAATTTTTGATTTTATATATATATATATATATATAGATATACATATACATATACATATTCCCTTTAAAAGAATATATTTTAAGGTTTTTTTCCTCCAAGAATATAGGTGTATTTTTAGGTTTTAATTGTTTTATTATTTTATTTTTTTCAAATTATTTTTTCAAAATTCACCTTTTTTTAATTTTGCTTTTAAAATTACCTTTATTTTTTTTGTTTGAATCAATTTTTATTGGTTTTTTTTTAACTTTAGTTTGAAAAACACTTTTTTTATTATATAATATATATAATTTTAAAAAATTGCATTACATCATTGTTTTAAGGGTGTTTTCATGACTTTGTGCATATTAATAATGATTTTATAAACTAGTTAAAAAAATATTGGAAATTTAATATCACATTGAAAATGGATCAAGTTGTCTTAGGCTAAGATATCAACTTTTGTTGATTATATATATATATATATATATATATATATATATATATATATTTACATTTTCTTTTAATTTACTTATTTTTTTAAAATTTGTTTTTTTTTCACATATATATATGTATATATATATATATATATATATTAAAAGAACTTAGCTTGAGTGGTATCACACGTTTTGTGTCCCAATTTGCATGGGTTCAAGTCTCTAGGGACATGTTGTAAGTTGTCTCTTCTGGCATTTATGAAATAGTTATTCTACTTGGTGAAATAGTGGCAGCCATATGAACAAAGTTACAAAATATATGTATTGCTCCAATTATGAATAAAGAATAATACATTATAGCATGAACAAAGATAACATTGATTTTCTCAATGGCCACATTTCCCTATACTTCAACAACAATAGCATTAAAGGTAAGCCCAACAACAAGTATAATGTATTGCTCCAATGATAAGTAATAGTAAGGGCATTGTAGGTTACAAGCTAGTGATCCCCAATGGAATATGTTGAACAAATATGCTCAAATGAGACTAGTGGTTTCCAAATGACTTTCTTCATTTGAAATTCAAAAATTGATAGAGGAATGACCATGTATTTGTTTTATATGATTGATTTTGTATTTTGGCTTTTTTACTTAATGCCCATTCACTTGCTTTGGAATGATCTCACCCTGAATGAATGTAGTATACCTAGTGGGGAATATGTGGTACCTAGGGAAATACCGAATTGAAATAAATATGTATTCATATATTGTTATGTATGGAAATCATTTTTAGTAAATAAATCTCATGTAGTAGTGTGAACACAACCAAAGTAAAAAGACCTATTTGAAAGTTCCACTTCTAGAATGTTCCAAAAAGGTAGATAGTATTATAAATAAGTAAATGCAATGTAATAGAGGCATGTTGAAGACTATTGTAATCGTGTCAACTATTGCTTGAGTAGTGCATTCCTTCCACAACGAATAATATATGGTGTCACCTTACCTCAAGGGCTTTGTCTACAACCTTGTGTTGACTATTTGTGTAAAATGGTTTCTTGTTGAAGTCAAGGGTTTATTCATATTTTATTGAGGAACATAATATTGATATCATAGTGTTTTCTTGGCCAAGAAAAATGAATAGTTTTTTTTCCACATTTTTCAAGGGAAAAATAGGGCAGCAAAGTTCCAATTAATTTATGAATCTTTTTAGGAAAAAATTCAAGAAACCAACTACATATTTGCAATCCTCTCAAAAAACTACCCAGGGTCTTAGAAAAAAAAACAAAACAAAAAATCATCTAAAACAAACTAACTCCAATAAATGGGGATATCACTAATTTAAAATCAACTATTTCAAGGTTTTTCCTAGTACAACTACATGATTTGTATAAGATCATATATCTTTTAAGGGAGCAACCTAGTTTTAGTCAAACCAATGTTGTCAGATTCATAGTGGGTGTGTTATTTCATAATTGTAACCATAATAAGTCCATGAGGTCTTGGATAGACGTTGATCGGGTGTTATGTTAATACACTCCTTGATGTGAAGTCATTGATTCAATTCCCCACCCCGACCGGGGTGATATATTAGACATGATGAAGATGTAGTCCTGCCAAGCTTACAAACAAACAAAAAATAAAATTGACACCATAATAGTAAATCAAAGAAGTATAGCCACAATTATGCCATTTTCATGCCACAAGGAGCTCCATTGAAAAGTAAGTGATTTTTTTTCAAACCCTAGTTCTATTTTTGGATTATGACAAGAAAGACTTATTTTATAAGAAAATATGATCATCCAAGTATTTAAGAATACATCAAAGAAATAAAAAATAAATGGCCAATGCCTTGCAAAATTCAAATCCCTGGTAATTTAACAGGTGATGAGGTTGTCTATGGAATTTGTTTAACTATGACAAGATGAAGGCACTATTAAATCAAGAATATTAAGTCAAGGGTTTATTCATATTTTATTGAGGAACATAATATTGATATCATAGTGTTTTCTTGGCCAAGAAAAATGAATAGTTTTTTTTCCACATTTTTCAAGGGAAAAATAGGGCAGCAAAGTTCCAATTAATTTATGAATCTTTTTAGGAAAAAAATTCAAGAAACCAACTACATATTTGCAATCCTCTCAAAAAACTACCCAGGGTCTTAGAAAAAAAAACAAAACAAAAAATCATCTAAAACAAACTAACTCCAATAAATGGGGATATCACTAATTTAAAATCAACTATTTCAAGGTTTTCCTAGTACAACTACATGATTTGTATAAGATCATATATCTTTTAAGGGAGCAACCTAGTTTTAGTCAAACCAATGTTGTCAGATTCATAGTGGGTGTGTTATTTCATAATTGTAACCATAATAAGTCCATGAGGTCTTGGATAGACGTTGATCGGGTGTTATGTTAATACACTCCTTGATGTGAAGTCATTGATTCAATTCCCCACCCGACCGGGGTGATATATTAGACATGATGAAGATGTAGTCCTGCCAAGCTTACAAACAAACAAAAAATAAAATTGACACCATAATAGTAAATCAAAGAAGTATAGCCACAATTATGCCATTTTCATGCCACAAGGAGCTCCATTGAAAAGTAAGTGATTTTTTTTCAAACCCTAGTTCTATTTTTGGATTATGACAAGAAAGACTTATTTTATAAGAAAATATGATCATCCAAGTATTTAAGAATACATCAAAGAAATAAAAAATAAATGGCCAATGCCTTGCAAAATTCAAATCCCTGGTAATTTAACAGGTGATGAGGTTGTCTATGGAATTTGTTTAACTATGACAAGATGAAGGCACTATTAAATCAAGAATATTAAGTCAAGGGTTTATTCATATTTTATTGAGGAACATAATATTGATATCATAGTGTTTTCTTGGCCAAGAAAAATGAATAGTTTTTTTTCCACATTTTTCAAGGGAAAAATAGGGCAGCAAAGTTCCAATTAATTTATGAATCTTTTTAGGAAAAAATTCAAGAAACCAACTACATATTTGCAATCCTCTCAAAAAACTACCCAGGGTCTTAGAAAAAAAAACAAAACAAAAAATCATCTAAAACAAACTAACTCCAATAAATGGGGATATCACTAATTTAAAATCAACTATTTCAAGGTTTTTCCTAGTACAACTACATGATTTGTATAAGATCATATATCTTTTAAGGGAGCAACCTAGTTTTAGTCAAACCAATGTTGTCAGATTCATAGTGGGTGTGTTATTTCATAATTGTAACCATAATAAGTCCATGAGGTCTTGGATAGACGTTGATCGGGTGTTATGTTAATACACTCCTTGATGTGAAGTCATTGATTCAATTCCCCACCCCGACCGGGTGATATATTAGACATGATGAAGATGTAGTCCGGCCAAACTTACAAACAAACAAAAAATAAAATTGACACCATAATAGTAAATCAAAGAAGTATAGCCACAATTATGCCATTTTCATGCCACAAGGAGCTCCATTGAAAAGTAAGTGATTTTTTTTCAAACCCTAGTTCTATTTTTGGATTATGACAAGAAAGACTTATTTTATAAGAAAATATGATCATCCAAGTATTTAAGAATACATCAAAGAAATAAAAAATAAATGGCCAATGCCTTGCAAAATTCAAATCCCTGGTAATTTAACAGGTGATGAGGTTGTCTATGGAATTTGTTTAACTATGACAAGATGAAGGCACTATTAAATCAAGAATATTAAGTCAAGGGTTTATTCATATTTTATTGAGGAACATAATATTGATATCATAGTGTTTTCTTGGCCAAGAAAAATGAATAGTTTTTTTTTCCACATTTTTCAAGGGAAAAATAGGGCAGCAAAGTTCCAATTAATTTATGAATCTTTTTAGGAAAAAATTCAAGAAACCAACTACATATTTGCAATCCTCTCAAAAAACTACCCAGGGTCTTAGAAAAAAAAACAAAACAAAAAATCATCTAAAACAAACTAACTCCAATAAATGGGGATATCACTAATTTAAAATCAACTATTTCAAGGTTTTTCCTAGTACAACTACATGATTTGTATAAGATCATATATCTTTTAAGGGAGCAACCTAGTTTTAGTCAAACCAATGTTGTCAGATTCATAGTGGGTGTGTTATTTCATAATTGTAACCATAATAAGTCCATGAGGTCTTGGATAGACGTTGATCGGGTGTTATGTTAATACACTCCTTGATGTGAAGTCATTGATTCAATTCCCCACCCCGACCGGGGTGATATATTAGACATGATGAAGATGTAGTCCTGCCAAGCTTACAAACAAACAAAAAATAAAATTGACACCATAATAGTAAATCAAAGAAGTATAGCCACAATTATGCCATTTTCATGCCACAAGGAGCTCCATTGAAAAGTAAGTGATTTTTTTTCAAACCCTAGTTCTATTTTTGGATTATGACAAGAAAGACTTATTTTATAAGAAAATATGATCATCCAAGTATTTAAGAATACATCAAAGAAATAAAAAATAAATGGCCAATGCCTTGCAAAATTCAAATCCCTGGTAATTTAACAGGTGATGAGGTTGTCTATGGAATTTGTTTAACTATGACAAGATGAAGGCACTATTAAATCAAGAATATGAAAAAGTATTTTTAAATAGGTGGACTCATACTAAAAAGCATAAGAAGAACACTTAGGATCAATATCCATATGACAACTTCATATTACAGGTTCATGGATCTATTCAAAAAGAAAAGGTCATTGTTTCTACTAACCCTAGTTACCAGCATAGTTTCATCAATGTCCATTTCACTAATAGATAGGAAAACCTAGAAAACTATCCATAAAACACAAGTTGAAGATGAGACTATACATTTTTTTAAATGAAGCTCACTATGATAAACATGTGTTGCTTTCTGGTTTTCATGGCATTAATACGAATGATGTGGATATTATTATTAGATATCCTTGGATGGAATCAAGTGGTACAATCAATATTAATGTACAAAATAAGTTTGTAAAACTTTGGTACAAGAAGAAGAAGAAGATCTCACTATAGTATATGTCTCTTGGTAAATAAGAAGGGTCCAAAGGGCCACATGCAAAAGTATCTACAAGGAACACAATGGCAGTACTTCATAAAAACTTAGAAGATGATTCCTAGATTGAATCCAAAATAGAGCATATAGAAGCAATGAAGAAAATCCAAAGGAAGGGCATCAACAGGGAAGACGAAGCTAAAGAACCACATGTCAAAGAGTCCAAGCAAAAGGAGTCAAGAGATAAGGTTGATGCCTATCGTCATCGACACCACTCAAAGAAACATTAATCATTAAGGCAAGGATGTTAGAATCAACAAGCTTACTATGGACCAACATGACACTAGAAAGAAAACCAATTGTGAGACACATGGAAGCATAACAACATTGCATAGAAATATTGTCATAGCATGGCATAGTGCAACCAGATTTCAAATCAATGTGGTAAGGAAACAATTAGACCCCATTTTCACATGTCACTAGGATGGATGGATGTTCATGCTTGGTCCCAAGTGGCTACATTGCGTAGCCAGTCATACTATATAGTTTCCTCACATGTTTCGGGGATGACATGCCAAGCAATATGGGATGCAATATACTTGTGGGGATAATATGTGGTAGTTAAGGATGTACCTAATGAGAATAATAATAAATATGTGTTGATGTATTATCATGTATGAAGGTCATTTCTAGTAAATAAGGCTCATGTAATAGTGTGAACACAACAAATGTAAGAAGTCTCATTAGAAGGTTCTACCTTCTATAATGTTCCTAGGAGGTAAATAGCATTATAAATCAGTAGAAGCAATATAATAAAGTTATGGTGAAGAATATTGTAATTGTATCAAGCAATGATTGAGGAGTGTATTAAGGAGTAATATATGGGGTTACCCTTCGTCAAAGGCATTATAAGAAGAAAACACTATTATAAATAAGTACAAGCAATGTAGTAGAGGTATGGTAAAGAATATTGTAATCATATCAACCAATGCTTGAGGAATGCATTCCTTCCATAAGGAATATTATATGGTATTACTCTACCTCAAGAGTTTTGTCTAAAATTTGTTTGTTGACTCGGTGTGAACGATTGGGCATATTATTGAAGTTTAAGGGTGTTTTTCATGTTCTATTTTCATATGTATTGAGGTACTTTACCTTTATAAACCCTTAACTTTAACAAGAAATCATTCCTAGAAAGAGTAACATGAGAATTGTAAACAAAACCCTTGAGGTAAGGTAACACCATATATTATTCCTTCGGAAAGGAATGTGTTGCTCAACCAATGCTTGATATAATTATAATATTCTTCATTATACCTCTATTACATTGCTTCTACTTATTTATAATACTATCTACCTCCAAGGTACATTCTAGAAGGTGGAACCTTCTAGCAAGCCTTATTACATTCATTGTGACACTATTGTATGAACCTTATTACTAGAAATAGCCTCCATATATAACAATACATAAACAGATATATATATATATCAATGACTCCATCTTTTAATATGAGAGACAATAAACTATCAAACGTATTGATAATAAGACAAACCCAACAAAGTGCCAATGATTGGTGTTGGAAACATGTCATTAGCAAAGGTAAGGTCCAAAGGTTAATGGAATGTGAAAATTAAAGCATATGTTACCATTTCAATGATTCATTTGTTGCCTACAAGCATTAATCCAATTGAACAATCAAAGGGGAGGAGACTTCCACATATTGCATAGCAAAGAAAGCCCTTACTAATGTGTATGGCCTCAAACTCCAAGAAATGACTATGAATAAGCCCACAACCCTTCATGAATTGTTTTGTACAAGCTTGTTAAAGAATACCCACAACTTGGCAAAGTGCCAACAATTTCCATAATCCACTTCTACTTGTTATATAGAAATAGAAATAGAAATTTGGGCAAGAAATTGCAATAGTTATACTATTACAACCATAGATCTCAATGAAAACAATTAACTAAAAAATCTAAGTTTCGCGATTGATGTGTTTAGAAAACTAATGGAAAACTTTGATTCTTAGTAGAATTAACCTTCAATTGTTTGTATTTTCCATAGCAAACAATTTAAACACATCTAAGAGTAACAAGACCGTCACAAAGTAGACACACAACAATAGAATATTCATAGTAGACATAGCAACCCATTATAAAGCTCAAATATCTATGGAAACCCAAACAAGAAAACCAACATTCAATGTTTGTTCAACTTTCATTTTAACAATCTTAGATTACAAAGCAATTCATGGCTCTATGGTCATTCTAACAATTCATGTAACTCCTTTGCTTTCTCTCCTCCTAACCAATAGCCTCTTTGAGAGTCAAGATATAAGGTGATATATGATAGTTGTGAGGTAATGGAAAGGCCAAGAAATTCCTTTCAATTCCCATTCCTTTCTATTTTCCTTTCCTACTTTATTCAATTCTTTATTTTTTCTATCTTTTGTCTCATTTAGTTTTTAACATTTAAACTATATTTCATTATTTTCCTACCTCATTAATTGTCAAATCACACTTAAGTGTCAATTTTTACAATCATTGTCTTGTGTTCATATCCATTTCATATCATTAGATTTTGGGAGAAACAAAGTGGGGAGAACAATTTCCTAGGCTCAGTTGCCAATAACATGAATACATGTGTATAGATATCCCATCAGTGGAATTTTAATTGGTTCAACTACTATGAATGAGCATGCAAAAAAAACAAAGTGCATTGTCAATTTAACACAACAAAATTGACTTGAAATATTTGTTTGGCATTGGGACCACAAGCAGACAACCCAAACTATGATACTCAACTAAGAATATATATGTTAATGAGTCTTTGTGTTAGGCTTGAATTGTTTGCATCAACAATGTTGCTATTGGTTTGACAATCAAACAAAGCACACTTGAATTTATAACAAGAATTGTTCTAGGCACCACAAGCAACCAAATTGACACTATAGGTATCCATTCATAGAATCACTCATCCCTATTAGATTAGTAATCAAAAAGGTTGGAACTTGGCTTATTAGTGAATGCAAAGATAAATACATTGTTTATTTCCACAAAGATGTTAGTGAAATGTGTAGATTATAAGTCTCTTATTTACATGGAAGAAGCTCAAAGGCTATGTGCCACTGAAGAAGAAAGATTAAAATTAGTATAAATTTGTGATCCTATAAAGAAAGGATCAACTTTGAAGGGTTGTTGATTCTCTACATAGCAATGCATTATTATATAAAAAAAGAATAATTTTCTAGTGAGTAGAGGTTATGGATCCATAAGGTGAGACACAAGTATGTTGATATGTGTATCATAAAGTAGTTAATGAGGCATTGACTTTGTAGCATAATGGATCTCTCTCTTGTATCTCCTTCCATGTTATGTGTTATTTAATTTATCATTAAATATGTTATGTGTTTGTTGCATGTTGAGCTAGGTTAAGTGGTCGATCATGCCCAGTCATTACATCAATTCTTCAAATGTTACACACACACTTTCATTGTAGAGGGTGTATTTAGCGGAAGCCATTTTTCAAATAACAAAGTTATATTATGTAAAATTCAACAAATAAATATATGTTGAAAACATAATTTATTTGGTCATTCAATACTTACGAAAAAAATGTTCAACAAAATGAGTTTTTAGGCCTTATCAACTACGTTTGAGAAAAATAGAAAAATATATATTAGGACCTAGAAGATAGCATGCACATTATGAAGTAATGGAACATCTTTATAGAGCCTTGTAACAAGATAATTAAATGAATCAGATCATCATCATTTTGGTGATTAGAGATCCATAGTTACATAGTTATATGTTATAAATTAAAAAAGTTATGACAGTATCTTTTAATGAAAACATGAATAAATAAGACATATTGGGTAAAAATATACACACTCATTTAAATGTGCATATAACCCATAAAAGATAGTTGAAAATGATGCCAGCAAAAAGGAGTTAGAATGAGAGAAATGAGTAAAATATTTTTTTCACATTGGAGATGTTTGCAATACATGAATACAGCAAAAAGAAGTAGAATGAGAGAAATGGGAAAATATATATATATATATATATATATAGATATATATATATTTGCATTAGAGATGTTTGGAATACATGAATTCTCTGATGATGTGCTCTTTGATAATAAAGAAAATGATGGTTCTTTACACTCTAACCAAACATTTTTTTTCAAAATAGTCTTTAAATTTATTAAATCTTTTAATTAAAACATGAAGAAATAAAACAAACTGGTATAAAAAATACACAGCTATTTAAATGTGCATATAACCCATAAGATAGTTGAAAATGATACTGGCAAAAAGGAAGTAGAATGAGAGAAATGAATAATATATTCTTTCTCAAATTGGAGATGTTTGGAATATATGAATACAGCAAAAAGGAGGTAGATGTAGGAATTTACAGGGTAAGTTCCTCAGACAAAACACCAAAGGACACCGCTCACAAACAGATCACAGATCAATACACCAGTATTTTGACGTGGTTAAAACCCTCAAAGAGGGAAACAGTCCACGGCCTGAGCCAACACGGCCACTTCAGGCAATTTATTAATAAAAGAATGAAAATTTACATATGCTTCTCTCATAGACGGATTACCCTACAAATGACCCTCCATGCTCTTTAAATAGAGATCATGGACCAATCGGGTGTTAAGCCACGGATCAAGTGTCGGTAATACCGAGGAGAGAATGAACTGCCGGATCACTACATATCGTGACCGTCGGATTGTAAGTTACAAAATGTACATAGTAAAGAAACACACTTTACCTAACTCTATACTAGACCAAGTTGTACTTAACTATTTCCTATGTGTCGGAATATCCTAACATCCCCCCTTAAGAACAACTTGGGATAGGATTGAAGGATTTACAAATATGACACAATAGGAGAAGGAAGGAGGCACTAGAGCCTATCCCCCCTTAGTGACAACTTCCTGAACTCCAACCATAAATCGAAGTTTAGTGAACTTCGCCTCTGTGAGAGCCTTTGTAAAGATGTCTGCAACTTGATCATCTGTTGAACAATATTGCACTTCAAGAAAATGGTCGTGAATGAGCTTTCTAATGAAGTGCATGTGCATTTCAATGTGTTTGTTGCGCCGATGTTGGACTGGATCTTTGCATAGCTGAATGGCACTTTGATTATCACACCAAAGTGTAGTCGGATGCTGCTGCTGAAAGCCTAACTCTGACAGGATCTGACGAAGCCACAAGGCTTCCTTACTAGCTTCTACGGCACCACGATACTCTGCTTCTGCTGAAGAAAGAGAAATGGCACCTTGTTTCTTGCAAGCCCATGTAATAGGTCCTGAACCAAGAGTGAACACATAACCTACAGTAGACTTCCGATCATCAGGGTCACCAGCCCAATCGGAATCAGTGAAACCAACCAATAGAGGAGCTGCTTCGGCACTGTAATGAATCCCAAACTGAACTGTACCTCGAACATAACGAAGTATTCTTTTAGCTGCTTTCCAATGACTTTCATGTGGGTTTTGCATAAACCGAGCAACAAGGCCAACGGCAAAGGAAAGGTCAGGACGAGTATGGGTTAGATACAAAAGTTTTCCTACGAGTTGACGGTATAAGGTAGCATCAACTTCAGGAGAAGTACAAGTGACTGAAAGTTTGACTCTAGACTGAAAGGGAGAAGGGGCTGGCTTACAGTCTTCCATCTGAAAATGGCGTAGAATATCACAGGCATACTTGGACTGAGAAAGGGAAATACCTTCCTTGGATTGCAAGACTTGAAGACCGAGAAAATAATGTAAGTGTCCTAAGTCTGTGATTTCAAACTTCCTTTTAAGGCTAGACTTCACATGGTTTATAAGGTTGGGATCACTACCAGTCAGGATAAGATCATCAACATAAAGAACAAGAATGATAAGAGACTTGCCCACTTTCTTGGTGTAGACAGTATTGTCAGAATGACACCTAGAGAAGCCAGATTCTAAAAGAAAGTTATCCATTTTGGCATACCAAGCTCGAGGAGCTTGCTTGAGACCATAAAGGGATTTCTTAAGTCGACATACAAGGCTGGAGTCTGTTTGTATAAATCCAATAGGTTGTTTCATATAGATTTCTTCATGCAAGTCCCCATGCAAGAAGGCGGACTTAACATCCATCTGATGGACTTCCCATTTGAAAGAAGCAGCAAGGGAAAGAACAAGGCGGATGGAGTTCATTTTGGCAACAGGGGAGAAGGTTTCAGTGTAGTCAATGCTTTCAACTTGTGAAAAACCCTTAGCAACAAGACGAGCTTTATGTTTATCAACTTTCCCATCTGGTCCATACTTGGTTCTGTAAACCCATTTGCATCTAACAAGTTTGTGTCCCTTTGGTAGAGGAACAAGATCCCATGTATCATTTGCCAATAATGAATGATATTCTTCATTCATAGCTGCTTCCCAATCTGGATGGCCTGAAGCTTCTGCAAAGGTGTCAGGATCATAATTCACTGAAGCTTGAGCCAGTAAAGAAGAGGCACTCTCGAACTAAGAACGTGTACGTCGTTGATCTGTAGGATCACCGGCAAGATCACTTGCTGCATCCCAAGTAGCACGGACCCATTTTGGAAGCTGAGGAGCTGAAGGAGGATCCTGAGAAGGTGGGGGAGGATTTTCATCCTCGCTTTCATCATCTGAAGAAGAAATATTTTCAAAAGTAGAAGAGATAGGGAGAGGTGGCACATCCGCCGAACTAGGCTCGCACGCCGATATATTTTCAGCAAACTTTACATCTCTTCTAATGATAACATTTTTGGACTTAAGTGGAATAAGTCTATATCCTTTGACATCTTCAGAATATCCAACAAAAATACATTTTTCACTCTTAAGTTCTAAAGCTTTATGTTTCTCATCTGGAATATGGGCCCATGCTTCACTTCCAAAAACACGAAAGTGACTTACATCTGGTTTAATTGAGCTCCATGCTTCTTCTGGAGTGATATTCTTTAAAACCTTAGTAGGAGTGCGATTTATTATGTAATTTGCACAGTTAATTGCTTCTGACCAATAATTAAGACTAAGTCCTTTAGATTGAAGCATACAATTAGCCATTTCCTTTAAGGTGCGATTCTTCCTTTCAGCTACACCATTTTGTTGTGGAGTATATGGAACAGTGTGTTGCATTTGAATTCCATTCTCAGTGCAAAAGTTGATGAATGTGTTTTTAACATATTCTCCGCCATTATCAGATCTTAGCTTAAGAATTTGATGTCCAGATTGTTTTTCAACAAACGCCTTAAAGGCCAAGAACATGTTAAATACTTCACTCTTGAGTTTTAAGAAGTATACCCAAGTGCGTCTGGAGAAATCATCAATGAAAGTTAAGAAATACTTGTAGCCAGAGAATGAAGCAACTGGAAGTGGACCACATAAATCACTATGCACAAGTTGTAAAGGGGCTGAGGCGTGCCAAGAGGCACGTTTTTCAAAACTATCCCGATGATGTTTTCCAAGTACACATCCGGAACAAACACCATCTCTGCAAGATACCATTGGAAGACCTGTCACCATATTTTCTTTACATAGATTCTGAAGAGAGCGATAGTTTAAGTGACCAAATCGCTCATGCCAGAGTTTTCTCACTTCATCATTATGAGCAACAAATACTGAGGGAAGATTTGATGACCCAAAGTTGTGAAACTTATACAACCTTGTAGAATCATCAGCAATGCCAGTAGCTAAAATCTGTCTAGGATCTCTTAGGTCCTTAATTACAACATCATAAGGTGAAAATTCAACGATTTTACCTTCACCTGAATGAGTTATCTCATATACAGATAGAAGGTTGCAGGATAAGGTTGGAACACATAATACATCATTAAACTGACCATTGTCTATATGAACAGTTCCAGTCCCTACAACACTAAGAGATCTATTATCACCAACATATATATTTTTGGTGTTACAATCATTTAAAGAAGAAAACATGGCTTTGTTTTTAGCCATGTGATAAGAAGCTTCAGAATC
The DNA here is from genome assembly GCA_031772625.1 of Pinus tabuliformis. Lineage (NCBI taxonomy): Eukaryota > Viridiplantae > Streptophyta > Pinopsida > Pinales > Pinaceae > Pinus > Pinus tabuliformis. The sequence continues at coordinate 1,098,032,598 of CM062816.1, read as the reverse complement.
AATGAGCCACTCATGAGAATGAGAAGAAGAAGATACATTTAGTGCATAGCCAGACCGAGATGCTTGACAACCACATGCAGAAAGTGCCATTCCCGAAGATGAAGTTGAAGTTGAAGAGTGCTCCAAATGGATGTTATGCTTCTTCATTGCTGCTTCCAAGGCTTCCATCTTCTTAAAGCATTTGGATTCTAAGTGGCCATCTCGATTACAAAAGTTGCAATGTCTATCAGTCTTCTTCCCTTTGTTTTTATTTGTCTTATCATTTTGTTGAAATGATTTTTCATTTTGAGGCTGAAATTGCTTAGGACCCTTGTTTGGTTTAGGACCATTCTTTTTAGGATACAACTTCTTAGGATTCTTTAGATTTGGTTGCTACTGGACGGCTAACGCTTTCTTAGAAGAGTTTCCAAGATAAAGAAGACCAAGGTGTAAGAGTTTTTCTTGTTCTCTTATTAAAGAATCACAAAAGGAATCAAAGGAAGGGGACTTGTAGGTTTGTCCTTGAGAAATGAAGGCTTCTCTTGTAGAATGGAAGGTGGAAACAAACACAGAATAGGCTGGTCCCAACTTAGTAAGAATGGAGTAGATAAGGCTACTATCTTCTTTCTTAACCTTAACACCTTCCAAGAGAAGTCTAAGGGTCTTGAACTTGGACAAAAAATCTTCAATGCAAGAAAAATTATTGGGGTCCAATGTAAGCAATTCATTTTCAAGTTGATGGGCTTTAAGTTCATTTTTAATTCCAAAGACTTTAGTAATCTGTTTCATTGCTTCATCAGGAGTATCAAGTTTTGCAATATGGAATCTAAGATCTAGAGAAATAGACATCCCTATCAACCCACGTGCTTGGTCTTGTCTATTTTCCCATTTAGCTACCTTGTCTTCATCTTTCGGTTTGGTCTGTTGGCCTGTGGCTATTCTGTAAAGACCTTTACTTCTAAGTAAATCCACAATGTAGGACCACCATTGGAAGTAGTTGGTGCTGTCAAGAATAACTTGGCATGGACTTTCCATTTAAAAAAAAAACTAAAGCTATAGATGCCGAAACTAAGTGTTGCAATGGAAAGATCTCGAAAAATTAGGCTGTTTCAAAAAAAAGGGTTCTGAAAACGGCTTCCGGATGAAGAAGTTATGGCTTTTTGAAGAAAATTTGATGAAGTCGCCGACGAAGTGCGGGAATGTGCGGAAATGAAAAATCCGCCCCCACAAAATGGAGATTTGAACCCAAGACCTCTACTCTCATAAATTAGCTTTGCACCAAGTGAGCTATACAAAAAGTTTGAGAGAGAGAGAGAGGGGGGGGGTTGATGCTTTGGGTTGCGTGCTTGCTTTGAGAAAGCTCTTTTTCCCTACAAAACAAAAAACACAAAACCCAACACGGACGTACAAAAAAAACGAACCTTGCGGCTCCAAGTTAGCTTTAGCCGGAAACTAAATATTTTCAAAAACGAACCTTGTGGCTCGAAGTTAGCTTTAGCCGGAAACTAAATATTTTCCTCAATGTTTCTGATTTTCCGAGATCACACTAAGGCGCAGCGGAAAAGAGCATACGCATGAGAAAAATCCTTCCTTTCTATTTGTGATTTGCCGAGATCGCACAGAGTCGCAGGGCAAAGAGCATACGCAGAAATGAAAGGTATAGATCCGGTAATAAAAAAATCTAAATAAACCGAAAACAGAAATAAACAGAGAGAAAATAACTGTAAACTGCAAATAAACATTGTATACCTCCAGATCTTAAAAATGACGCAGCTAGGGCTACCGGAAACCTTTTCGCGTGAAACGAAAGGGGTTCCTCACTGGAACAGATGCTCCCAACACAACAGAGCAATCCTCTCGGCCCGAAAGCAGTCAGAAACAATAGATCTAGGAAACGGTAGTCGGATGCAGTTCTACCAACTTCAGATTTGGATCACCAACGGACGCGGCCCTCAAATAGCTCTGATACCATGTAGGAATTTATAGGGTAAGTTCCTCAGACAGAACACCAAAGGACACCACTCACAAACAAATCACAGATCAATACACCAGTATTTTGACGTGGTTAAAACCCTCAAAGAGGGAAACAGTCCACGACCTGAGCCAACGCGGCCACTTCAGGGAATTTATTAATAAAAGAATGAAAATTTACATATGCTTCTCTCATAGACGGATTACCCTGCAAATGACCCTCCATGCTCTTTAAATAGAGATCATGGACCAATCGGGTGTTAAGCCACGGATCAAGTGTCGGCAATACCGAGGAGAGAATGAACCGTCGGATCACTACATATCGTGACCGTCGGATTGTAAGTTACAAAATGTACATAGTAAAGAAACACACTTTACCTAACTCTATACTAGACCAAGTTGTACTTAACTATTTCCTATGTGTCGGAATATCCTAACAATAGAATGAGAGAAATGAAAAAAATATTTTTTTCACATTGGAGATGTTTGGAATACATGAATACTCTAATAATGTGTTTTTTGATAATAAGAAAAATTTGCTCTTTGATACTAAAGAAAAATATGGTTCCTTTCCATCTCCAACTTAAGGTTTTTTTTCAAAATAGTCTTTAACTTTTTTAGAATCTTTTCTAAATTTATTAAATATTTTATCTTTAATTTATATTTATATGCTTTTAATATAAAGAATTTCATGCATTTTTTTTAGCTAATGTCATGCACTTCTACCCACAAAAAATAAAAATAAAATTGTGTGTCCAAAAATTAAAAATTATATGTCATGCACTTACAAAACAAATTGTGTTCAAATATTCATTTCTGTTTCAATTTAATATATTTTATTTATGTTATTAATAATCAAGTGTCTAAAAATAGAGAAATATAAATTCATATAGATATATGTTATACATATATATATATAAGTTATCATGCAATTAATATAATGATTTTTAATTAAAAATTATAAAATTATTTTAATTATATTTGAAAATGTGCAATCTAAATATTATAAGTTTCCTTTTTTCATTGAAATCCAGTGATAGAATTTTTTTAGAGATTGTGACTTTTTATTATTTAAAAGTAAGGTTGTCATTGTTTTGTTATTTAAAATGTGATTTTTTTTTAGAGATTATGAATTTTTATTATTTAAAAGCAAGGTTGTGATCTTTTTGTTATTTAAAATGCATTTTTTAGTTTTTTTATTATTTAAAATGTATTTTTGAATGCTGAAGAGATTCTAACAATTTGAAAATTCACTTAAATTATACAACATAACCTTACAATTCCAAAAACTTGTACAAAATCAATTGAAAAATATAACCAGAAAAAATTAACCAAGATTTCAAAAATATATATAAAATCATCGTGTAATCTCAATATTTATGATAATTTTATATATATATAATATATAAAATCATGGTGTAATCTCAACGTTTGCGAATATATAAGATCACGGTGTAATTTCAATATTTATTATAGTTTTATATTTATATGTATATCGTATATAGATGTACACGAGTGCATGGATCAATTGGTTGGGGCAGTCGGCTGCCACGCACCCCCCAGCGATCGAGTCCCGATTGAGGCACTACGTTGCAGAATATAAAAAGTTTCATTGAAAATTGTAATGAGATGCAATAGGAGAGCCAAGAGTTGATCCAGGTTTCAATCGATCCACTCGATGACAGGTGTTCATTCACTAGATACCGGTACTACATGTCCAGTGTCAATGCCAGGTGTTGATGCAGTCGATCCAAGCGTTGATGCTGCTCTCAATGCGGTCACAATCCAAGAGGCGATTCCAGAGTCGATGCCGCTACTCATACTGGTTGGTGTTGATGCTGGTACTAAATGCTGGTACTCTCTCGATGGCTGACGTCAGCTTTGACTGATATGTAATAAATGTACAAAAAAGAGGGCCCATAAATGCTTCTTCGGGGAACTAACGCTTCCCAATTTTTAAAATGTATATCGTATATAATAAGTATTCAATTTTATAATTAGTTAAAACTTCGATATTAATGTCAACAACCTTGATTTGAAAATATATATATATATATATATATATATATATATATATATATTATAGTGAAAGTACAAAACATACCTTGTTAATGTCATCATCTTGATTTAGAAAAATCTGGGATTACAGTGACAGTAAAAATTTCCATCCTATGACCGAATGTGAATCTACTGAACTTATTCTCCCAATCAATTTATACGAATAATAATGATGACATTTTTCAATTTTAAAGTTGTTATCTTTATTTTTTATAACGAACTTTTCGAAACAGAGCTCTAATCTCAATTAATAGTTTTTTGGGTTCAAAGTTAGCAATAGTGTTGATGAGTATTTGATCTGCAGTGAAGAGTTGGGTGAGTCTATTCTCTCATAGAGTGCCCCGCGTACAACCACATTAGATCTCAGTGTCATAATCTTTATTGTAAAACTGACCTTCCTAGCTTTTTAGGATGTCGGATGTCAAAATTATAGTGAATTTGGAAAGCTTCTCTCCAAACTTTTTGAGGATAGAAATAAAATCTTAAATTAAATTAAATAATTTGTTTCTTTAGATCGGATGAACCAAAGGTTGGTCTCAAGTGGAAGTCAATCACCATCATCATCAGAACAGGAAATTGCCCTATGGAAATTAAAGACACAACGCGAATATGGAAATTAAAGACACAACGCGAATTTGGTTGAGTGAAATTTAATCACAGGGGCAACGGGCTTCTTTTCCACGGCAGGAGAATTTCTCTACCGATGGAGTTCTGGTCAAGGATTACCCTACATGTAATAATAGAGTCGTTCCCTTACATAATTAGGGCAACAGGGGTTTTCTCTGCAACGGGCTTCTCTGCGGTGGGGTACTTCGGATTTCTCTATGACGGACTTCTTTTCGACTTAGTCTTTTCTCTGCGTTAGAAGCCCTTGTCTTGAGTTCAAGTCACAGATATATCCTCTTTTGCGTGATCACAGAAATTTCAAGACACGGCGCTCTTGGATGACTGGGGCATTTTAATCAAAGGCTGAAACAAGGTAGGTTTTATGGCCGACTTCTAAGTAACTACATTATAAGTTTTCCCTTAACATGCATGCAGAGTTTTGCTATAGTGCTTGGCCGTTTGCTATAAACCCCCCAGTGACCTTGGCTTTACGGTGGAGGAGGTCGTCGACTACTCTGACAACTTACTGGAAGGACATCAAATCTGCTGTCCTTTACATTTTAGCTTTTTCAGCTTTTTCCACCCAAATCCAGGAATACAATTTTTGGAATTATGATTTTTGATGGTTTGAAAAGCACTTTTGAATTCGTAAATAAATTGAATGTATCTTAAAAAAGTTGAAGTACTTGGGTCAAATTTATGATCAAATGAAATCTTCGCTGAATTTCTAACAAAATTTAACAAATATATATGTCCGAAAAAAAACCATAATTTTGAAAAGTTAAACTACTGAAATTTGTTCTATACGATGAAGCTGATTGTGCTCCCGATCAGATTAAGCAGTTTGAAGACCATTCGATGGAGGATGACACTAGCCATTCTGGCGATATATTATTCGTGACCTTGCAAACACTTGATCATCTGAAATGGATTCACTGGGGATAAATCGCCCGTTTTCTGTCACATCTGATTCTTCAGGCCGTCGTCTCCCCAAGGTAGCGAAACAGGGATTACACAGGTGGGAAGATCCAGCGGACCATGGTGCTCATTCACTGAGTTCAGATACAGACCAGCCGCGACTCGCCTCATAGGTTTTCAACACCTATTCCAAATGATGATGTCACAACAGCTCTTGATATAAGTTTCATGTATTTTACCTTCTCTGCCTTCGAATGAATTAGTGGAAGGGTTTGTTCGAAGTATATTATTTGAAGAAATGATAAGTGGGGGGACGACCTATAAATCTCTGTTTCCCAATCAGGAAGGGCTACGATTGGGAGGTTTGGAGAACACTGAGAACACTGTAAATGTATCCAAAGAAAAAGCGGAAACCATAAATTTAGCACTGGGTGAAGGAATAAAACTTTATAAGATCATCGACATGGAAGACTCAACCCCTGCAGGGAGATTCTCTAGCAAATGGATGAACTATGAAACTCCAAAATCCTGGACTTCGGAAAATTTCATAGGTTTGCTTGGATATGCTCTCCAAAGAATGACGCTAGTTAAAGGATCGTTGATTTGGACTCTCCACTCATAAGAAGATGAAAGAAATATCTTACAATCTAGATAAACATGGGGTCCAGAGCCCTATTCTCGAAAAAAATAGCAAATTGAATTTGAAGCAAGATCTGCCCACATTGATTCTCTCCGCTCAGGAGAATGATGCAAAAAAATATCTTACAAGTCAGATAAATATGGGGTCCAAAGCCCTACTCTTGGAAAAAAAATAGCAAATCGAATTGAAGCAAGATCTGACCACATTGATTTTGTCTCCTTGGGTCCCAAAATTTACCCTAATTTTATGGTTGGATGATGTCTTCACCGAAAAAAAGGGAATACACTAGGGCTTTTCAGTTTATATGAGAATGGCACGCAACCTAGAATTGTCAAGGTTTGGTAAAGTTTATCATTCCTCTGCATAGCATCACAACAAATCTTATAATATTCTGAAATCTTAAACTATGCAAACTAAATTTTCTGTAGAAAACCTTGTATATTCACAAGCTCATGTGATCTACTAAAACAAGAGACAAGAATCTACTTCTACTCTTTAAAGCCGAAGCTCATAAACATCGAGCAAACAATAATCAATAGAGAAAGAGAATCAAAGACACATAACACAATAAATATTCGAGGAAAGCCACAGCTCAAAACCCCACTATCTGTTTTGTATTAATCTGGAAAATCAAGATGAAATTACAATGCTTGTTCTCTTTAAAAAAATCTCAGCACTCAGCAAATTCAATTTCCAACTCATAAGCAAACTCAAGGCCAAAGCTTAGCCAATTCACAAGCTCTCCAAGTCTCTATTCCAATGTGTAATTCCTATGAAGGATAGCTTGTATTTAAAGGGAAATAAAGCCTCTAAAAATAGTGCAATCCCTCAAGGATCGGTTCTTGATTGCATGCATTATCAATGCAACTCAGAAAAATCGAAAACAAATAATACATTGTCCCTGCACTCTAGTCTCAACTGGGTCTTTCTCATAATCGACATGCATGAATTTCTGATGGTGTAATCTTCAGTTAATTAGAGTAGCATTAATTAGGTCACTAGTGTCCCAACAGGCTATTTACTCACTATCTTATTTAACTGAACTTAACTCAATAAACTGAGTTAACTAATTACAACTCATTCATAACTCATCCTTAACTCCTATAAGTTAGGGAGAACATATGCATGTCTTCTAAAAGACTTCCAATTCGAATTTCCTAAATTAATTAAGTTAATTAATTATTTTCAAATTGCTATGAGAAAAGAATTTTATTTTAATTCACAGTTTAATTCAAAGACAAATTACACTGGAATTTCTTGTTGCCATTTCTCAACAAGAAATGGATTATCCACTACCTTGATCCTGTCTCTGTGAAACTCGAATTTACATCTTGGCAATGCTTTTGTCAAGATGTCAGCATATTGCTCCTCCATGGGAATGTAATCTAACAACATGATCCGCCTCAATACACAATCTCCGAGATGATGATACCGGATATCTATATGCTTGGGCTGATCATGAAAAACTGGGTTTTCAGAGAGTTTGATATAACTCTAATTATTACAATAAATAATTGTTGGATCCATCTGTTGACCAAACAAACCAACCAGGATCTTCCTCATCCAGATAGCTTCACATGCTGCTTGACTTGCAGCCATGTACTCTGCCTCTGCCAAACTGAGTGCAACCGATCTTTGTTTCCTATTGTACCAAGAAACTGCAGTGAACCCAATACTAAAGATCCCCCCTAATGTGCTCTTATTGTCAGATGGACTCCCCGCCCAATCCGCATCGGTGAAACCTTGAAGCTTCACTCCCTCTGTTTGTCTATACCACAACCCAAACTGAGTAGTGCCTCTAAGGTTTCTCAATACATGCTTTGCCGCCTTCCAATACAGTGTGGTAGGCCTAACCATCACTTGACTAAACTGGTTAACTACATAACACATATCTAGTCGTGTGTTCACCAAATACATGAGTGAACCCACAAGTTGTCTATAAACAGTAGCTTCCACTACTTCTCCTGAAATAGCATCCTCCTTCCTCCAGTTACCAGCTAGAGGAGTCTCCATGGGTTTATTGTTCTCCATTCGAAATCTCCTGAGTATCTCATTGACACACTTGCCTTGAGAAACAAACAACTCCCCATCTCCCTGCCATACCTCCATGCTAAGAAAGTAATGCATGAGCCCCATGTCCTTGATCTCAAACTCTCTTGCAAGATCCTCCTTGCAAGATTTGATGAGCTTCTCATCACCTGTCAGTATGAGATCATCTACATAAAGTACAATGATCAACAACTTACCTTCCACCACTATGTGATACAGGTTCGCATCCACTTCACTCTTTGTGAAGCCCAACCCGGTGAAGTAGCTATCTTTCTTAGTGTACCAAGCACAGGGTGCTTGCTTCAGCCCATACAATGCTCTCTTGAGTCTGCACACATGTGACTCAAGGTCCAAGGTTTCAAAACCTTCAGGCTATTCTATGTACACCTCTTCTTCAATCATGCCATTGAGGAAGGAAGTCTTCACATCCATCTGATGAATACTCCAACCCATCTGCGCAGATAGTGCCAAAATAGATCTGATAGATGAGTACCTTGCAACAGGAGCAAAGGTCTCATCATAGTCAATCCCCTCTACCTATGAAAAGCCACGGGCCACAAATCTAGCCTTATGCTTCTCAACACTACCATTTGCAGCTTGCTTTACCTTGTAAAGCCAATGGGAGCTCACAACTGACTTGTCCTCCGGTCTCGGGACTACATCCCAAACACTGTTTCGAACTATGGAGTCATACTCCTCCACCATCACATCGGCCCAAACTGGCTGCTACACTGCTTCCTGAAAGGAATATGGGTCTGTCACAACACATGCACCCATACGTGTCATGTATCGAGTGTACCTCTCTGTTGACCTCCTCTGTGTACGCTGAGAAGAGAGTGCTCCCACATTCTCTCGTGGATCATCTAACAATCTATCAGCCTCTCTGGGACGCTTTCTTCACTCTTCAAACTTGACATCCCTGCGAACCACTGTCATCCGACTGGCTTGCATGTACACCCAATATTTGTGGAGTGTATAAGTGTACCCCACAAAGATCCCCAACTCTATTGTTGTCTCAAGCTTATTCCGTGCATCTTTGGTCACATGGAAATAAATCGATGACCCAAAAATCCTGAAGTGACCAACATCTGACATCTTAATGACCCAAAAATCCTGAAGTGACCAACATCTGGCATCTTGCCGGAATAAGCTTCCTCTGGTGTTTTACTCTCAAGTATCCGATGTGGCTACGGTTCTGAACATAAACCGATGTGTTGCATGCCTCAGCCCACAAGTGTAGTGGTAGGTCCTAATCATGCAACATTGCCCTTTCTACCCCTACTATGCTCATGTTCTTCCTCTCGGCAACCCCATATTGTTGAAGGTTATGAGGTGTCGTCAACTCTTGTTTAATCCATTCCACTGCACAGAAGTTCTTAAACTCATTGGAGACCTATTCTCCACCGTTATCACTCTGTAGAGCTTTACCCTTCTTGCCTGACTCTTTCCCGACCAATGCTTTGAATTCACAAAACTTTGTGAATGTCTGATCCTATCTCTGCATGAAAAATATCCAACATTTATGAGAATAGTCATCTACAAATGTAACATAATACCTGTGTTTGGCGGTGGATTATGTTGAGAATGGTCCACACACATTTGAATTAACTCTCTCCAGAATAGACTATGTTTGATTGTCTCTATCTCCAAAGGAAGACTTGGTATATTTTCCCAAAGTACAACCCTTGCATGTATCAACTTTCTTAAGCATACCTTTGGGAAGACCGGTAGAGATTTGTTGCAATATCTTCAAAGCCCCATGATGCAAGTGGCCCAATCGTCTGTGCCACAACTCGCCGACATCTCAGCTCAAGATCTTTTCTGCTTTTGAACTTAAAGCAGCACAATCCTCTACCTCTATCTTATAGAGATTCTGAACTTGAATCCCTATCTTCTTTATTTGACCCGTAGCTATGTGTCAAAGGAACGTCTTTCCTTTCGAAAAGATCACATCATAACCTCTATCCTCAAGCATGGCAACGGATACCAAGTTCTTCATCAGTCCGGGTACATCCATAACATTCTTCAAGGTGAGTGGAGCTGCATGCTCCCTCTGAAAAGTAATAGTGCTCACACCAGTAACACTATACTTACCGTCATCACCCATCTCGATGTGCATCTTGAGATCTTTCTCCTCTAATTCACTGAATAACTCTGTCGCCAGTCATGTGGAAAGAAGCTCCATTGTCTAAGTACCAGACACTTCCCATCATTGAAGACACCATGCATGCAATGCGAGAAAATTCCAATTCGAACTGGGAGGCCAAAGCCTCACCCACTACTCCTCTTGAGGAATTCTCCTTAGACTTCTTCAATGGACAATTTGTAGCGAAGTGACCTAATCTTGTGACAATGAAAGCATTTAACTTTCGTCATGTCCTTCTTCTTACCTCCATGATAAGAATCTAATTTGGAAGGAGAAATTTTACCTTTCCCCTTCCTCGCCTTATTCGCTAAGGCGCAGTTCTCTGCATCATCAGTCTTTGATGAAGAGCCATCCCTAGTGTTCCTCCTGATCTCATCCTACATCAAATCCGACCATAGGCATTCCCAAACTGGTAGCTTCTCCCGACCATTGACAGAGTCCTGATAACTATGCCAACTCTTTGGGAGTTCAAGAATAACAAGGCTCACCATATCCTCATTGGCAACTGTGATTCCAACACTTGCAAGTTCATCCCGACATTGGGTGAACTTGGGAAAGTATTTTGGAATCGTCTCGCCTTTCTCCATCTTGATTTTACAAAGTTTATCCTTCAGTGTCAACTTCCTTTGATCATTGTTATTCTAATACAAGTCTCAATGTTTTCTACATAGCATGCGGAGTTTCCTTTCCATGGAGACTCGAGGGAATGTGGTCTTGAACTCCCTCAAGGATTATCTACCTTGCCTTCGCCACAGAGTTCTTCCATTCGACCAAGTTTTGTGCATTCGTAGCTACTGTCTTGGGGACTTCTTGATCAATGAATTCCTTCAAGCCATTATCTTCTAGCACAGCCTCCATCATGTCCCTCCAAGCTATAAAATTCGCGCTGCCTTCCAAGTTATACTCAAGCCTCAACCCATGGAACGTCATATGTTCATCCTAAAGTATGTATGCAAATTTGACTTTCACTTGTAACCTAGAAACTCAACTTTGAAATCTCCTCTAGAGAGCTGATTTTAAATCAGCGATATCTCCCTAATTCGAACTTCAATTCCGCCGATTTTTTTTTGACTTTGGGTATCTTTTCCCAAGGAATCCAAATCTGCAATTTGTTTCTGAAAAATTTTGCATAGAAATTCTTAGAACTTCTCTGTAAACTCTCGGCCCAAAAAACAATCTTTCTCTAATACCATGTAAAAAATCTTGTAAATTCACAAGCTCATGTAATCTACTAAAAAAAAAGACAAAAATCTACTTTTACTCTTTACAGCGGAATCCCATAAACATCGAGCAAATAATAATCAATAGAGGAAGAGAATCAAAGGCACATAACACAATAAATATTCGGGGAAAGCCACAGCTCAAAACCCCACTATCTGTTTTGTATTAATCTGGAAAATCAAAATGAAATTACAATGTTTGTTCTCTCTAGAACAATCCCAACACTCAGCAAATTCAATTTCCAACTCATAAGCAAGCTCAAGGCCAAAGCTTAGCCGATTCACAAGCTCTCCAAGTCTCAATTCCAATGTGTAATTCCTATGAAAGATAGCTTGTATTTAAAGGGAAATAAAGCCTCTAAAAATAGCGCAATCCCTCAAAGATCAGTTCCTAATTGCATGCACTATCAGTGCAACTTGGAAAAATCTAAAACAAATAGTACAATGTCCATGCACTCTAGTCTCAACTGGGTCATTCTCATAATCTACATGCATGAGTTTCTAATGGTGGAATCTTCAATTAACTAGAGTAGCACTAATTAGTTCACTAGTGTCCCAACTGACTATTTACTCCCTATTAGTTCCTGAAACTGATTGGAACTAATTTAACTAGACTTAACTCAATAAACTGAGTTAACTAATTACAACTCATTCATAACTCATCCTTAACTCCTATAAGTTAGGGGGAACATATACATGTCTTCTAAAAGACTCCCAATTCGAATTCCCTAAATTAATCAAGTTAATTAAACTTAATTAATTATTTTCAAATTGCTATGAGAAAAGAATTATATTTTAATTCACAGCTTAATTCAAGGACAAATTAAACTGGAATTTCTTATTTCCATTTCTCAACATTTTCTTATATCCTAAATTAGTTAACTGTTATTGCTCAAATTTCTGAAATAACTAAAATAAGAAATGGAAAGAATAAGTAAATAACACATCATCCACACAAATGAACACCTTATTTATCTTGTGAAACCCAAATAGAAGAAAATCTAGCTTAAATGTGAGGAAAATGACTAAGGAGGTATCTTTTGACATTGTGGCATGAATGTCTACTACAGAATTCACTTCTATTATGCTCAGAAAATACCTCTAGGATGTTTTGCTCAACTATGGAACAAGATCCCTCTTGTCCTCCTATTACCCTAGCATTAACATAGCTCAAATAGTCATCTAGGGTTAGGATTTTGACTTTCCTCAAACCCCAATTAGCGATAAGGTTTTTGGACCTAAAATCTTCTTGAAAGTTCACACATAGCTCTCACCCCACATGTGACTAGTGGGTGATGATATGGCATCCACTAACACCATGATGGACAACCACGCCTACAAGAGGCATAACTTTCTCATATGAGCTTCAAGGCAACTCTTGCACCATTGGAATGGTCTCAATGTGTAGAAAATTGTTGCACTACTCCAAGGACTTTTTTGACCAAAAATGTCATCCAAGGCCCTAAAATGGCTCTAGAATGTTTCAAAAAGCTAAACTTAGCCTCGAATGGCCTTGCACTCTATATCCTCCAATATTTTTCCATGTAGAAAGTACCAAGATAGATGACAATTATATGATATTCCAATGTGGATCAGTCATGATTAGAAAGGGACCACCCATCTACCGCCAAACTCTAAACTATGAATAAATCCCTTTCAAATGTGGCCACAACCACTCGTACAAGAACCTATTGAATGACTATTCTTTTCCTCTCATATGAAAAGTATGGGTTTCCTAAGGATCACAAGGATGTTGAGGCTCCACCCTAATCACTTTTGAAACAAGGACAAAATGGGAAATTCCCATCAAACCATAGCAATTGGGTTTCACCTAAAATGATGGAACTATCTCAATATAACACAAAGATCTGAAAAACCACCCAATTGCAATTTGGATTGCTCGAGTAAGACAGTGCCTTTGCAATTTAGATTGCTCAAGTAAGACAGTGTCTTCTTCTTCTCCTATCCCTTTACAGAAATTCTAAGAATATGTGTTTTGGTTCATAAGAAGTGGCACTCCCTCCACAGGTGGAAGCCACCACAAGGAGACTTTATATATAGTCCCTCGAGGAATAAATTCTACCAACCCCCTCCCCTTATCCCTCTTCAAGGACTAGACCCTACATTTAAAAAATTTCCTTATCCATATATCTCTACCACCTCCATTGATCACCCCTTGGACACTGGTGATCATATGGACACCTTGTCCACTAAAGCATCCAAATATAACCTTCAATCCTAAGCTAGAAGAGCCACCCACTTTGTAGGTGGAGTTGCAAGGGGGATCTAGGGGAAATGGAAGAAAAAAAATTAAAGCCTACTTAGAGAAGGAGAAAATTCTACCTTTCTTAAGCACTAGAGCAAGCAACCTCAGAGGTTCGAAGTGAAAAGCAACAATCTCTAATTAAGGCTCTTAGAAACACCCAATGGGAGGGTACCAAATGATACCTTTCTCTCTAAACTATCAGGCAATGGCCAAATCCCTAAAAAGATTGGTGGATGCTCACAATCCTCAATCATACTCTTAATGACAAACTATGACAAAAGAAGACAAAGTAGTCAAAGTACTATCCACTCTATAGAACAATGGGATTTTCCTTTATCGATGTATTAGGTATAACCAGTACACTATTATCTAGTTGGAGGAAAGACTCCCTAGCCCTATCAAACTCTTGGTATTTTTCTTTGGCCTTGGAATCTCCATGTATTTGCTAAAATTGGCAAAGCAACTCATATGCATAAACATTTATGGCCCTTACTTAAATTGAAAATATTATTGGGAGGCACTCCTTCAAAAATCTTGGCTTCAAAATGGTTCATTGGTGTTAGGGATTGATTTAAATTTCTCCATAGGTGCCTTAAAGATTTGGGGACCTACAACTAGAATGTATCCTTTAGCAAAGTTCTTTATTGCTAAGCTAGAGATTGTTGATCTGCTCAATATCATAAATACAAAACTCTTGCCCACATGGAAACATATGATAACAAGGGAGGCATGTATTGCAAAATAAATTGATCGTTTCCTAATTTATGAGTCTTTCTCTAAGAGAACCTTCATTTCCAATAATGGGTCTCCACAAGAAGACATTCAAATCACAACCCAATTTCATTGGAAATAATCTCCATTAAATAGAGCCCCCTAAACATTTCAAGTTAAATCCTAAATAGTTGTCAAAACAAAAAATAATAATAATAAAACAATTGAGAGATGGAAATCTTTCAACTCCTCTCCAAATTCCACTCTCATTTAATTCCATCAAAACTGGGAAAAGAGAAAAACTAGTTAACATTAAGTGGTCTAGGGAAGGAGAAAGATGGTTGAGACACTAATTTCAAGAGCAAAACTAGTTAACATTAAGTGGTCTAGGGAAAGAGAAAGATGGTTGAGAAACTAATTATGGATATCAAAGCCCAACTAGAAAGTTGTTAAGATGGAGAGGGCCATAGATTCCTTATTGGTGACCAAAAAAATGAAATCAAGATGCTTGAGGATAAGTGGATGAAAATGCCACTAGATAAAGAAAAGGAATTGAGAATCAAAAGTAGGGCAATCTAGCTCTAGGCAAAATATGAAAATACAAAAATATTCCACCATTTGTCAATTCTAGGGAAAATATCAATATTGTATGAGGGATATATAAAAATGAAATAAAAATGATGGATCCAAGGCAATCACCTCTAAAATGGCATCAAAAAGGGTGCACTACAATTCTCTTTTCAAAGGGAAAAAAAAAAAAAAAAAAACAGAGCTACTATTGCAACGATTCTTAAGATAGTAAGTTTTTTTCCAAGTTTTGTTAATCCGGAGAAAATTAAGGTCTAATTGCTGAAATTATAAAAGGAAGGTATTCTTCAAACCCCTGAGATCTTTATGGGTTGCAAGTCATCAAAGAAGATCCTCCTCTAAAAGTGGTAGAATACTCTCACGTTACAACACAAATCTTAGCAACTTTCAACACTATTTTCATCGTGCTAATTCCCAAGATTGATAACCCCACATAATTTGAAAGCTTCTAACTCATATTTGCATCTACAAAATAATCACCAAAATTATTGCTCAAAAGATAAAAGGTGTCCTCTCAAGTCATATTTATGTGGATCAATTTGGTTTCCTAAAAAGGAAGACAAATTCATGAAGATGTGGAATAGCACAAGAAGGGATATGCTAGTTATATCTTAGACTCATTGCGTCAAGAAGCGCTCTGCAACCCAATACATGAGAGAGATGTTGTCACATAATGTTACATTAAAAAAATTAAAAAATGTGTCCGCTAATATATGTATATGCCAGAGATGTTGTGCTTAACATTACTTTTTTTTGTAAGCTTGGCATCTTCATCATGTCCAATACACCCCGATAGGGGTCACATCAAGGAGTGTCTTAACAGAGCACTGATCACCATCTATTCAAGACTGGGTGGAAGTGCATAAAGTTACTTTAAAAAAAATGTTAAGTTAAAAATCAATGTCAACCATAAATAATTAAATTAAAAAATAATAATAATAATAATTGAAAAAAAAAAAGAATAAAAATAAAATACTTTTTAGTACGAGGGATATATGTAATTCCTTCAATGAGTTGAGATCTAATGGCTATAATATGTTGTGTAACCTAATGTACTGTAAACATTTTAACTCGTATGGGAAAAAAAACTAGAAAAAAATGGAAAAAAATGTAGACATTTTAACTTTGGTGAAAATAAAATAAAAATAATCCTATAAAAAATAAATAATAATAAAAAACAAAAATGACCCATGGTATTCATGTGAAATATCTGTGTTGAGCATTTGCCGAATATGTTTAGAAAGTGAGGGAAATATTAGGGAAAATGTAATTATTGCATTTTATCTAATATTTTTGCCTACATCCACCACTTTTTACTAAGTTATATTGGGTAAAATATAATATTATAATATTACATTTTACCTAATATTTCCCCTCAAATGGTCCACTTCTATTGTAATTTTTCTTTATATTTGAAGTTTGAAAGTAAATAAACTCAAATATATTGCAAGGGTGAGGAAATATTGAGTAAAATGTAATTATTTACCCAATTCACTTTTTATTAAAAAACTTCTTTATATTTGAAGTTCATAAGTAAACTTAACTCCTATGTAAACATTTGATCCCAGTATGGTAGAAATGTAATAATATTTAACATTTTGACTTCGTAAAAATAAAATAAAAACATAAAATTAATAATTTTATTTATAATTATAATTAATAATTAAACTAACCTAGAGCGCCGAGAATTTATCAAATTTAATTCTTGAGACAAACATCTTTTAAAATGAAAAGAGATTTGATCCCTCTAGGTGGTTGGTAGATCCAAAGTTAAGATATTTCATCCCTCTCCGCGGCGCTTGGTAGATCCAGAGTTAAGATGGATCTTTATCATATAGTGAGTTTCTCTAATGCATTTGTCTCTTCGGTGCTAAGTTGTGAAAGCTTGACCTCCTTTGAAATTCCTATTAATGGATCTACATCTCCCTTCTTCAACTCTGAGCATGGAATTAGACATGGATGTCCATGTCACCACGACTATTCCTTTTGGTAGCCGACCATCTCGACAAATCATTGAAGGCAACATCTATAAACTAGCAATTGCATCGAGAGGTGCAAAAGAACATCAATAGGCGAAATATATGAACAATGAAATACAAAATTAGGCAGGTGAAATTTGGATAGGCGAAATATATGAACAATGAAATACAAAATTAGGTAGGTGAAATTTGGATAGGGATCGAGAGGAAGAGATTGTTTAGTGGCCCTATAGCCCACCCCAACTCCACAAAGGATTCAGTTTTACTCATAACTCTTGGGCAGTCTCAATAATGCATCGTGAATTATCGATTTGTAGGTTCCACTCTTCTATAGCACAAGGACCTGCATTGTGCATCCAACCAAACTAAACACTAAATGGTTGATTGGCAAGTGAAAAGTATAACCTTTATTGGTTGGAGAACAAGTGAAAAGTATAAGCCATAATTAAGGGAAGGTTTAAGAGTAACCAACCTATCAGCTAAGTCTTGCACATCTTCAATGGCCGGAAAGAAGGGATCGACCTCCCATTGACATAAATTAAAAGCCATCTCCAATTTCCAGATGCAAACAAGCTCGAAAGAGGCACTCCAAACAATTTGAAACCAACAATACAACAAAATTCCCATGCAATATCACAAGCAACAAAGTATAATATAGACCCGCGAATTGACAATTTCCAGAAAATATCTCAATTCCTTTTGCTCAGTATCTTGAGGTAAATTATTGTTGAAACCTATAAGAAACTTTCTTTGTCGGAAAATTTGCGAAAATTGTAATTTTCCCCAAGTCTTCCATTCTGTGAAAACTGAAAACTAAAAATTGAATAACATCGAACTAATATCATAAGAATTCAAGAAGTTCAACTTGAAATGGCTCATCATGCTCATATGGAATCACAGTGAAAAAAGTTTAAACCACAGGGGATCATCTTTCTATTTGAAATCCTATATCCCAACAAAAACCAATAAAAAAAGATAGGTATGACAAAATCTCTCAATGCTTAAAACTAGGACATCTTTCGACACACTTACCAAAGCGATATTGAGGCCTTTTCAAGTCGTATCTTGCATAAAAAAACGTCAATTTTCTTCAGATTTCACATTCAAAAGCTCAAGTTGAATGAGGCGAGAATATTGCAACGCATTCTCCTCCTGCTCCTCACTATTAATGACGTGAGGGTTTCAGCGCAGAAATGGCGTAGGCCGAAAAAAGAAGGGACAAGTACCTGACACACAATACAAAGAAAAACCGGAAATAAAGCGTGGCTAGATCCGCATATGAATGGGTGTCTAAAACCAGTGCATATTTCTAGGGCGATTGTGATCTCATTAGTTGGATTCAACCATAATTGTGCACTCTTCAATATGTCATGGAAATCGAATACAAGACTCCACTGCAGAAAGAGAAATTGGTTATGATTTGTCTGGAGACTTAATCTAGGTTCAGTGAAATCCTGGATTCGTTTACCAATTATCCACATACCTTCCCATTCGATGTCACACTCCCCTCTGCACCACCTCTGGATCTTCCTTATTGCGTTGTGGGCATTGCAAATACATGCAGATGTGAAAATATTTCACAATACCTGCGTTGAAGCCCTGATGAATGCAGTGACTAGGACAGAGGTATTCGTGCAGAACTCTCCCAGGATGTAGTGGTCAGTATTCATGCAAAACTCTCCCAGGACATAGTGTCCCTATCCACAATTGAAGGTAGCAAATCTAAAGTATCACAGTTCGCTTTCGTCTACGCTCTTCCTTCTCTTCTGTGAGGGCTAGAAACCAGAGCACCCCGCCCACCGAAAACTGCAAGGTAAGATATTGGAAGTTCGTTAAGCTCCCAAAGGAATCTGGCAGGGAATCCATTTCAAAACAGGTCCTTAAGTTCGCAAAAGAATTTGGTATGCAGTCCATTTTTAGATAAGGATACAAATTTGGTATGCAATCCAATCCTTAAGTGTTTCAACGTCTATAGATAGCAGAGTTCGTCTGGCAAAGTTACATGCAGAGAACACACGACCACAATTTATTCGAGATGCCTCAACTTCCCAATGGACTTCCCAAAATACAATGGCCTCAAGTGCTCTGGTGCCTGCAATGTTTATATTTTCAAAATGGGTTTGACCTCTAGTATGCTAACACTAGTAAAGATCAAAACAATTTCAAAAAAAGAAACATTATGTCAAGAATTTCAAATTACTACCTGCGATTCCTACATCCACAGTGTTTCAAGTTTGCTCCCCTTTAATCGTAGAACTCTTAAATTCTTTAGTGGAATCCAAGAAGGTAGGCAGTAGTACGAAAGTTAAGCCAGGAGAGAGCCATATTAGTGACATAGCAATGTTGAATATGTTTTTCGTGAATTCACTTCAAACAAAACAACCTTCATCCCTAATTAGCTGCAACCCCCTCACATAATTTGTGAAACAACTGCCTGCGAACTCCGTGAGGTTTTTGAACAATGGTTGAGCCCTTTCGCAGCCATGTGAGTGAACGGTGCTAATTATGCACACCTATATTGTTTTCTCAAGATGTTAGAATCAAGATTAAGAAATGTTTTGGTTAATAATTCAAAACATAAAGGACACAACTTTGAGAAAAACACTATTTTGAATGTCCGTCTAACGTTTCAAAATACAGACAAGTGATTTGTCCGATAGAAGACGAAGGTCGTGGGTTGGGCACAAAAGGCGAAGTGTCGATTCCGGAGGTTCATTCCCCGCAATATATATGGCTAGGTCTGTCAAGTTGTGCAATTTTAATGTCTACCTCCACCAGACACCTGCACTCCAAGGTCTGAAGACCAAGCCATCCTCCCCACTCTGTTGTGTCCCATATTCTTATAGCGATATCTTTTTCTTCTCCTATCAAGTATATCATCGGGAAGAATTTTGGATATTTTGTCCAATTGCACTTTCCCAAACTCCAAATCTTTTTCACGAAAAAAATCTCTAAGCACTTTAAGGGATAATGGCAATCCAACGCAGGAATCCACAAACTCTTTGAACACTTGCTTAAGTTCTATAGGAGGATACGCTAATCGAACGCATGCCTGCAAAATAGCTCTCATGAGTGATCTTGGTCGAGTCATGTTATATTGGAAATGGAAGACTCTACAATCCTTGAGCTTGTAAGTATATCCTGTGAGTGTTGGCCAGAGGTGTGGTAGGAATGGTGGGAATGAATTGGGCTCCCTTCACCCTGCGCTTTCAGCGGATGGTCGTCCTCGAGTTATACCGAAAATTCGGCCTCTACCATCCATCCGGAAATCAAGCAGGGAGCAGTTTTCTTTGGCAGCCCCTCCTTCGGCCCTGATAAGGCGAATGTGAAGCACAACTACACGTTTCTATAGGTTTCGATTCGTCCAAGCAAATATTTTATTAGAGTGAGCGGCATCACAGTGAACCAAAAAGATAGCAATTGAATCGATACGTGTCAGAATTTCATTAGAAAAAGGAAGACGAAAATGACGATTTGTGATTGGTTGGGGTGAACAATGTCTGCTCACCCCAACCCCGCAGTGAAAAATGCCGTGTGCATAAAGATATAGATTTGGATCCATCTTGTTTTGTTGATGACATACTCATTTTTTTTGTGAAGAATCAAGGCACATGATAGAAAAACTATCAGGTCATGAATCTCTTTGGTGAAGCCACCAAGATGAAAATCAATATGGTGAAATCCTCAATGTTATTATGGAGTCTCTCAGAGATTGAAAATATCTACATCACCTAGACCATTTTTATGAAATAGATGACTTCAGTTTTGGAATTAAATATCTCAGCTTTCATCTAAAAGCCAATCGCTACAAAAAAGCAAAATGGATATGGCTGCTGGAAAACTCGAAAGAAAAGTAATCTAGTATAACCACTTGCTATCTCAGAAAGGCAGATTGGTGCAAGCTAAGGCAGTCCTAAAAAGCCATCGCAATTTATTCAATGCCTTTAGTTTGCATCAAGAAAGGCCTCCTGAACAAAAGAAGACAACTATGTTTTCACTTCAGTTGGTCTAGACGACCAAGAAAAAAAAATGGTACTAGCCTCTTGGAAAAGAGTAGCTGTCCCAAAATCTTTGGGAGGCTAGGAAATAAAGAACATCATCTTATTCTCAAAGGGCCTTGCTGCTAAAGAATGTTTGGAGGCTCATACAGAGTACGAAGCAAACTCTCACTTGATATTGTTCTGTAGTACTCTAAAGAGGTACGGTAGGAAGCAGACAAAGTAACTGGGTTGAACAATACTTGGAAGAGCAATTCAATAGATGAGACTTGAAAGACTTAGTGTTTCAAACCATGAAGCTACAAAATACAAAATCTTAGATTGCCTGGAGAGTTTGGTTAGCAAGGAACTCCTCATTGTTTGAAGATAGAGAGATCATCCCACTGAAATGTGCTCTGCAAAGCATAAACATCCTCTCAGCCTTCCCTCAACTTTCAAAATCCCACTGTCCCACCAAGATCTCCCATGAATCAGAAATATGTACGTGCCATGGTCCTTTTTCAATGGTGCCTCTCAAGGGAACTCCATACAGAAGGAGGAGCTGGAGGGGTCATCCATCTCTGAAGGGAACACAACATTTCCCTTTCTACAGGCATGGGAAATTAAACAAATAAATCATGTGCATTGTTAGCTCTCAAGCTCACTTTATGCTTGGCCTAGGAAAAAGGAATTTCTCATCTGCAGATTTATAGGGATTCTCTACTAGTTATATAATGCATGAACAGAGTTTTCAATCTGCAAAGCTACACTTTGCCACCTCCAAGTCAAGCACAGCAGCACTTATATCACTTATATGATTTCACTTATATCACTTTTAAACATGTCTACAGGAGCACGAACACAGAGGCAGACCTTATATCCAACACTGCATTGGCATTGGAAAAGGGAACATAAATTACAAAAACTCTCCAAAATCACACCTCAAAATATTTTCATGAATCCTGGGTTTAAAATGACGTAATGCTGCTTACTGCTTTTTTATCCAAAGTCTAAACAGGGTTTGATGAACACTGATGAAGACAGACTGAATTCTGATACGCATTTTCTGTTTTGTAGAAGGCTGATAAAGAAAAAATCAGACCACTTTCTTTAATTTAATTTCGTGCAAAGTTCACTCTTGGATTTAGGTGGTGACTAATGGATCAGTCTTGTATAAGTTGGCTAAACATGCCTACTGGAATGCTCATCGTCATCTACTTCTTTAATTTGGTTATATATAATAAAATTATTAGAGTTTTTTTCCTTTGAAAAAAAATAATGATGCTAGTTTTATTTTTGAGGTGGTTCTTTTGGCTTTTTATCAAAATAGTGTAAACAGTGGAGCTCTAGCCTCAACGTAATAGTTTTTTGTCAATGTCCAAATATTGTTGATGGCAAGGGGATCACAAGACTGCACACAAAACAACACACACTACGTAATAGGGTGCAGAAGAAAGTCACTTCACTCAGCAAGAATCCATGAGCTTAGGCTGAAGACATTACGACAGTTTCAAGAAGTGGAATAGCCAGAAAAAAATTAGTTGCTGCAAAGAATAGCTTCACACTATTGACTCTCACCTGTATTAATATATAGTAATGAGTTTTTTTCCTTCGAAAAAAAATAATAATGCTAGTTTTATTTTTGAGGTTGTCCTCTTGGCTTTTTATCAAAATTCTGTAAAATCTGCAACTCTAGCCTCAATGTAATAGTTTTTTGTCAAGGTACAAATAGTGTTGATGGCAAGGGGATCACAAGACTGCACACAAAACAACACTTACTACGTGATTAGGTGTAGAAGGAAGTCACTTCACTCTGCAAGAATCCATGAGCTTCGGCTGAAGACATTATGACAGTTGCAAGAAACGGTGTAACCAGAAAAAGTTTCGTTGCTGCAAAGAATAGCTTCACACTATTGACTCTTCCAACCATGGTCACACCTACATTGCAACCATCCAAGCCAGGAAGGAAGCTGTGATTAGTTCTCTACACTATACAGAGATAACAGCTACTTCACTTCACAGTCAATGATGTGACGGTTTCTACACGCTCAGAAACTCGCAAGGATTGTCCGTGTCATGGCCACATAGGGGAAACACAAACCCATTGGATGAGTGAATGGGCAACCTGGGGAAAGAAACAACATTGATGCTTGTTATGAAATGTGTTTGAACCTCTTCCATGTGTTGAGAAGTGCAGCAAGAAAGTCTCAATTTGACTTTGCCTTGGTCAAATTGAGAAAAGTTGAATTTTCACATCAGCGGACAACATGGAGATAGTAAACTGAGGTGACATGGCTCTTGTCTCTCAATTAGCTCAATAAATTCGAGTTAGAGGGCTTGAAGTTCAGTTAAGCATGTGCGATCGCTAAATTTTAGTAATCCAGTTCAGTGATATCCAGTTGTGTTCAGTGAAACTAGTTCCAACAGTGGGAGGAACTAGTGGAAAGTTAGTGGTGCAATGGGGACAGCAGTGTAACTCGATGATCATCCAGTTAACTGATCAATCAACCAAAAATAGCTAGTGCATGCAGAGAATTCGAGTTCCCAGCTGTGGTGGAGATTCCAAGGCAGTGTAACAAGCAGTTGTAAACTAGTTTGAGTGTACAGGTGTTGCATGCAGTCAAATGATCAAGCCTTGAAAATTGCACAATCAATTGGAGGAAAATTCCTAAAAAATAGGGGCTAATTCTTTAGGAATTACAAGGAAATAGGGGCTCAAGCAGAAGCAAAAATTGAATAAGTCTGGGTCAAAGCTTCTCATTGAGCAGAGAGATAGGTTATGCGCTTGCAGGTTGTGCTTAGTGCGGACAAGCAATTGTAATACATCTCTATTCATTTGATTAATGCAAAGAGGCTTGAGGGGGTTTTCTCAGTTGGGTTCCCCTGAAAAAATCTTGTGCATGTATGTTATTTCTTATTGCATGTCTGAGATTGTTGTTCTAAATTGTGAATTGAATTCTGCAAATCAGTAAAGTAGAAATGTGTCTCTTGATTTAGATTAAAATTTCTTGAGCAGTTGCAATTCTATCACCATTATTTCTACATGGTATCGAAGCAGGATTCACATTAGAACAAGAATTTTGAAGTTGTTTCTCAAGAGGTTTGAATTTGCAGCGTCTTTGTAGCAAGATTTCTTCAAGATCGGGAAAATGACCTTCAACAGGCTGAAATTAGAGTATGCCTTGGAAGGCAACTCGAATTTCATTGCTTCGAAGGATCACATGGAGGCAGTGCTTGATGACAATGGACTGCTGGATTATGTCAAGACAGACATTCCAAAACCAGGATCAACTTATGCCCAAAACCTAGCCCAATGGAAGAAAGATGTAGCCAAGGCGAGGAGAATAATCTTGGAGGGAGTGTGAGACCACATTGTCTCAAATATCCATGGGAAAGAAACTCTTTTCGTAATGTGGCAGGCACTGACAGAGCTATTCCAGAATAGCAGCGACCATAAAAAACTGGCCCTCAAATACAAACTTCGAAATATTAAAGATGCAAAAGAATGATACTATTTCGTGGTATGTCAACAAATTTACACAAGCGCGTGATGAGCTTGGAGAGGGGTTGGTGTGAATGTTGCAAAAGATGACTTAGTGAGCCTAACTCTTCTAGGCCTTCCCAAAAGCTGGCATAGCTACCAGGACTCGGTGAATGGGAGGGATAAATTGCCGAATTGGGAACGCTTGTAGTCCAATTTGGTACAAGAAGAGATCAGGCGGAATACCAAAGATGGAACCTCATCGAAGGGAGAGAATGAAAAAAAAATTGCATTGGTTGGAAAGGGAAAGAAGGGCAAATGGAAGAAATCTCAAACCAAACCAAAATCCAGCCAAGGGGGCAAGAAGAAAGATTTGTCCAAAATTAAATGCTTTAATTGTCATGAATTCGAACACTATGCTACAAAGTGTCCACACAAAAAGTCTAGCAAGAACTCAGGAGGAGCAGCAGGTGAGGCATTGGCTTCACAGTTTGAGCTAGACTTCACCCTTATTGCATGCATGGCCAGCTCTGAGATGGGGAGTGTGTGCTACTTGGATTTTGGTGCCTCGTTTCACATGACAGGGTGTAAAGAGTTTTTCAATGACTTGGAGGAGAAAGATCTGCATATGCATGTTGAGCTTGGGGACGACGAAGAGTACAGCGCTACCAGGATTGGAACAGTAACCTTTAAGAGGGAGTCGAGATCCCCTCTTCGCCTCAAAGATGTCATGTTTGTTCCAAGCCTAAAGAAGAAACTCATCTCTATAACAGTTTTGGAAGACCGTGGTTATGATGTGATCTCAACAAAGGGAAAGCATTCCTGAGACACATAGCCACTAGACAGCTGAAGCAAATCAGGGTTCGAGTGAAGAACCTGTACAAGTTGGATGTAGAAGATTGTGTTGCATTAAGCAATAAGGCGGAGAAAATGCAAAGCCACGATGTCAGTGGACTTTGGAACAGGAAATTGGGTCATTTGCATCATGACGCCCTGAAAATTATGCAACAAATAATCACTGGTTTCCCGAAAGGAGCACTTGAGCAGCAAGATGTCTGCAAAAGTTGTACCTTGGGGAAGTATGTGAAATCCACATTCCATGATCAAGAAAACAAAGCACGTGCAGTCTTGGAGAGAGTCCACTCTGATTTTTGTGGACCCTTCTCGACAGCCTGCACTGCCAGACATAAATACTTTGTTATTTTTATTAATGATTCCTCAAGGAAGTGTTGGATCTTCTTCATGTGGAAGAAGGATGAGACATTCTAAAAAATTGTAGAATTCAAGGCACTAGTTGAGAAAGAGACCGACAAGAAGGTGAATGCTCTCAGGAGTAACAATGGAGGTGAGTATGTTTCAAATGACTTAAAGGAGTTTTGTGCGAAAGAAGGCATTCGAAGAGCACTAACAACACCCCACAACCCGCATCAGAATCGAGTAGCTAAGAGGAAGAACCAAAGCATTGTGGGAGCTACGAGAGCTATGCTACATGACCAAGGCCTACCACTGCATTTGTGGGCAGAGTCAAGTAACACAACAGTCTACGTGCAGAACAGGTGCCCTCATCAAATTATCGGTATGATTACACCGGAGGAAGCTTTCTGGAGAGAAAGTCGAATGTGTCTCACTTCATAATTTTTGGAGCCTTTGTTTACTGCCATGTCTCCAAAGATTCTAGGAAGAAGCTTGAGCCAACAACAGAGTTGGGAGTTTTTGTGGGTTGCATCGAAACTCCACACAATTATTGTGTGTACTTACCTTCCTTCAGAATGACAGTTGTGCGAAGGGATGTAAAGTTTGATGAGGAGAAAGTGACGCGATGCTCTCTTGAGAGGGAGCTTCAAATCCCACCAAAAGATGAGCTTTTAGCTCAAAAGGAGGAGCCTCGGGAAGTTGTGGAGCAACCACAAATAGAGGAGCAAAGAGTGGAGACATCCACTCAAGTAGAACCATCTAGAGAAGGCAGAAAAAGAGCCAGGGAAGCTGATAGACTTGTGCAAGATGTGAGGGAGAATGTGGGAGCTCCTTCCAATTTGCGCAGGCAAAGGTCACTTGAGAGGTACATTGGCTACATGGCTCTAACGAACGAGCTAGTAGAGACTGAGCCATCCTCTTTTGAGGAAGCAGTTGAACAACCTGTTTGGGTTGATGTAATGGTAGAAGAATACAAACCCATCATGAAGAACAGTGTTTGGGAAGTGGTCCCAAGATCGGAAGACAAATCAGTTGTGGGTTCGAGATGGATCTTCAAGGTCAAGCATGCAGCAGACAGAAGCATAGAGAAGTATAAGTCCAAATTGTGGTTAAAAGATTCTCTCAAGTTGAGGGAATTCACTATTGAGGAAACCTTTTTGTGGTTAAAAGATTCTCTCAAGTTGAGGGAATTCACTATTGAGGAAACCTTTGTTGTCATAGCAAGGTATTCATCCATTAGATCAATTATTGCACTGGTTGCACAAATGGGGTGGAAGGTCCACCAGATCGATGTAAAAACAGTTGTTCTCAATGGTGTTATTAAGGAGGAAGTGTACATGGAGCAACCAAATTGAGAGTCTCATGTGTGCAGACTCAAGCAAACATTGTATGGTCTCAAACAAGCACCCCAAGCTTGGTACACTCGGATCAATAGTTATCTCACTAGATTGGGCTTTACCAAAAGTGAAGCAAATGCGAACCTCTATCATATTTTGGTAGGAGGTAAATTGCTTATCGTTGTTTTATATGTTGATGATTTAATATTAACAGGTGATGAGCAACTAATCAGCTCTTGCAAGGAAGATCTTGCAAGGGAATTTGAGATGAAAGACATGGGTCTCATACACTACTTCCTCGGGCTAGAAGTATGGCAAGGTGATGGGGAATTGTTTGTGTCTCAAGGCAAGTATGCCACCGAGACACTGTAGAGATTTCACATGGAGAGTTGTAAGCCCATGGAGACACCTCTAGTGACCAACTAGAGGAAGCAAACTACCACTTCACGTGAAGAGTTGGATGCCACCATTTATCGGCAGTGAGTGGGTTCACTGATGTACATATCTTGTGAACACACGACCATATATTTGCTATGCGGTCAACCAACTGAGCCAAGTTATGGTTAGGGCGAAGGCAGCTAAGCATGTCTTACGGTACCTCAGAGGCACTACCTAGTGTGGATTATGGTACAGACGGACAGAGGGAGTGAAGTTGTGTGGCTTCACAGATGTCGGAGTCCATCCGACCAAAAGAGCACATCAGGTGGAATTTTCAGTGTTGGGTACAGAGCAATTTCCTGTTACAGCAAGAAGTAGAGGTTTGTGGCGCTCAACTCGGCAGAAGAGGAATACATGGCTGCAAGTCAAGCAGCGAGGCAATACTGATGAAAAAGATACTTGTGGGACTGTTTGGTCAAGAAATGGATCCAACTGTAATCTATTATGATAATCAAAGTTGCATTAAGCTCTCTGAGAATCCAGTATTTCACTATCAATCCAAGCTTATAGATATCCGGTATCATCATTTACGGGACTATGTGCAGAGGAGGATAATGTTGCTACAATACATTCCGACAAATGAACAAGATGCTAACATCTTGACAAAGGCCTTGTCAAAGGGAAGTTCGAATTCCACAAGCATTGGATAGCGGTGGTTGCTAATCCCTTTCTTGTTGAAAGGGAGTGTTGAGAAGTGCAGCAAGAAAGTCCCAATTTGACTTTGCCTTGGTCAAATTGAGATAATTCAAATTTTCACATCAGCAATCAATGTGGAGGTAGTTCACTGAGGTGACATGGCTCTTGTCCCTGAGTTAGCTCAATAAATTCGAGTTAGAGAGCTTGGAGTTCAGTTGTGCATGTGCAATTCCTAAATTTTAGTAATCCAGTTCAGTTATATCCAGTTGTGTTCAGTTAAACCAGTTCCAGTAGTGAGAGGAACTAGTGGAAGGTCAGTTGTGCAGTGGGACAGTAATCTAACTCAGTGATCATCCAGTTAACTAATCAATCAACCAAAAATAGCTAGTCCATGCAAAGAATTCGAGTTCCCAGCTGTGGTGGAGATTCCAAGGCAGTGTAACAAGCAATTGTAAACTAGTTTGATTGTACAAGTGTTGCATGCAGTCAGATGATCAAGCCTTGGGAATTGCACAATCAATTGGAGGAAAATTCCTAAAAATAGGGCCTAATTCTCTAGGAATTGCACAAGGAAATAAGGGCTCATGCAGAGGCAGAAATTGACTAACTCTAGGTCATGAGCTTCTCATTGAGCAGAGAAATAGGTTATTCACTTGCAGGTTGTGCTCAGTGCGGGCAAGCAATTATAATACATCTCTATTCATCTTATTAATGCAAAGAGGCTTGAGGGGTTTTTCCCAGTTGGGTTACCCTAGAAAAAATAATGTGCATGTGTGTTATTTCTTATTACATTTCTGAGATTGTTGTTCTAAATTGTGAGTTGAATTTCGCAGATCAGTAGAGTAAAATTGTGTCTCTTGATTTAGATTAAAATTGCTTGAGCGGTTGCAATTCTATCACCATATTTTCTACAGCATGGATCAGAGCAGAGCTTGCAATTATATCCATTGGTCTGTCCAAAGGACGAAGCATCACAAAAACTTGTAATGCTTATCGGAATAGCACCCAGAAGAGCTGCCATTGACAAGTAGTGTTGTCACAATCCAACCAACAAAAGAGAAGGCAAGAGCACTGGCACAAAGATGATAGCTTCAACATCTATTGAAAATAATATCTAGATTGTTGTCCTTTCTGTCATTGTTGTTTTTGCACATCTTAAAAACAACAACCAAATATAGTAAGATTATATCCAGAGGACACAATGAACTCAACCATAAAATAACCTTTCTATGGTGACACTTACTCCAAAAATTTCACAATAAGTTTGGAACACTGTTAAGCCCCACCAACAAGCCTGCGATGCTAAATGTGAGTACTGCAAATGATGCTAAGTTCACCAAGAGCACAATGGAAATCTTGTGAGTACTACCAATGATGCTAAGTTCACCAAGAGCACAATGGAAATCTGGTGGATGCGGATAGTCTGATACCACATGCAGAGGCTCCAAATGCCAAACAAGCCACTATCAATGGATGTTGAAAGGAAGCCCTTAATAAAATCCATCAAAACCAAAATAACAAGGTGAGGATATTTTCACACCCACAACTATTTGCACCTACAACACTGGGTTTTCCCTGCAACCCCTCTAAGGTTTACAGGAAAAGGCTTCCAATAATAAATGATAAATAATTGACAAAAATGGGTGGGTTCAGTGTGTACATCTCCCTATTTATATCAAGGGAAGCTCATCACACAAGCTTCCTCCCTTGACTAAGTACCAACCTAGATCCATCTCAACTCCAGATCTACCAAGCACTAAGAGGGATCAAATCTCTTTTCACTCTGGTTTGCATCCCAAGAGATTTGATCCCTCTCAGCGCTTTGTAGATCCGGAGTTAAAATGGATCTAAGTTCACTCAATTTCTGTTGAAAATAGCAACAAGAAATGTTAAATATAGAAGTGTTAAATTTAGCACTACTATAAATAGCATTTCGGGATACCTCCCTATTTTAGTTAGTCCCTCAACTAAAATAGAGAAGTAAAAATTCGAATTTGATCTTATCAGCGGTTTGTAAAATAATTTATTAATTCATCTTGAGTTAATTAGTTGTAGAAAATCAAACATGAAGTCTATGTGAGGACATGCAATAGTTATCCCATTAATTGAGGAATTTATCCATCAGTTAAAGAGATAAGGATGAGTTGTAATTTGAGTTGTAATTAGTTGGCTCAATTAACTGAGTCAAATCCAGTTAGATTAGTTCAAATAGTTTGTTGAACTAATTGTGAGTTCAGCATGTAACTGCTGCACTTCAAATAGCTGAATATTCTCTCATAAATAACTCATGCATGTCAGTTCAGACAGAGACCCAGTTGAGATCAGATGGAGGGACAGTCTACTATCAGTTGCAAGAATAATCCATTGTGAATATCTCTTCCATGCAAAAGGAATTCATTCCTTGGACATTGCGCAGTTACTTCTTCAGTTTAGTGAGTGTGTGCTGAGGCCAATCACACAGGTGGCATCATTGGACCCTACGAAAAACTACGCAAGGAAATAGGAGGCTTGGAGGGCTGAGGGAAGGCATATCTAGTGTCTATTCAGTCTGTGAGCAGTATTGTTTTAATCACAGAGAGAGCAAGATAGCTTTTGAGCTGATTCTTTTGTAATCTGAACATATTTCCACTTGTATGATAATACAGAGATTAGGGTTTTAGGCTGAGGCTTTCCCTGGGCTATTTTTCTGTGTTCATGTGTGATTGATTTATCATTCTCAGTTATGTGTTCTAATTGATCTTGCTCATATTCAATTAAGCTTTCGCAAAGTTTGTTGTAGAAGTAAATTTTGTATTTTGCTTTAGTATATTGCATAATCTGTTGATCTATAGTAGGAATTTCTACATGGTATCAAAGCAAAGGTGATCAAAACAAAGAATAGTGTACAAGAAGGGAGAAATTCGAAGTTTGAGGTCGAAATCGAGTTCTTATCACATCTCAATTTCACCAATGGCGTTCAACGGTTTAAGACTTGAGTATGCCCTTGATGGTAGCTCAAATTATATAGCCTGGAAGGATCACATGGAAGCAGTATTAGAGGATAACAATCTAAAGGACTTCATTGATCAAGAAGTCCCCAAGCCAGCAGCATCTGATGCTACAGAATTGGCGAAATGGAAGAAATGTGTGGCTAGAGCAAGGAGAATCCTCCTGGAGGGAGTTCGAGACCACATTGTCTCGAGCCTCCATGAGAAGGAGACATCGTTTTCGATGTGGAAAACATTGAAAGATCTATATCAGAACAACAGCGATCAGAGGAAGCTGGCGCTGAAAGATAAGCTTCGGAAAATCAAGTGTGAAATAGGCGACACGATCTCTACATATCTGAACAAGCTCACCACCTGTAGAGATGAGCTTGGAAGTGTAGAGATCACGATAGTCAATGATGACATGGTGAGTCTTGTACTCCTCGGTCTTCCTAAGAGTTGGCATAGCTACCAAGACTCTATTAATGGAAGAGAAAAACCCCCAGATTGGGAACAACTTTGGTCGGATCTGATGCAGGAAGAGAGAAGAAAAAGCAACAGAGATGGATCCTCATCAAAGCAAGATGATGAGGAAAATCTAGCCTTAGCGAGTAAGGCAAGGAATGGGAAAGGGAAGGTGTCCCATCCAAAATCCAGTTCTTCCCATGGTGGAAAGAAGTTTGACAAATCGAAAGTGTGATACTTTCATTGTCATGAAGTGGGCCATTATGCTACGAATTGTCCACGGAAGAAATCCAAGAAGCGATCCTCGAGGGGATTTGAGAAGCACTGGCCTCACAATTTGAGTTGGATTTCTCTCTTATCACATGCATGGTTTCATCCATGGTGGGATGTGTGTGGTACCTAGACAGTGGAGCTTCATTCCACATGTCAGGTGACAAGAATCTTTTCAGTACCTTGGAGGAGAAGGATCTCCAAATGCGAATCGATAT
Source organism: Pinus tabuliformis (assembly GCA_031772625.1). NCBI lineage: Eukaryota > Viridiplantae > Streptophyta > Pinopsida > Pinales > Pinaceae > Pinus > Pinus tabuliformis. The sequence goes on along the minus strand of CM062816.1, from coordinate 1,098,000,485 downwards.
GGGCGATGATGGAAAGTACCGTGTTTCAGGTGAATGTACGGTTGTGTTTTAGAGGGAGCATGGAGCTCCTCTCACCCTAACTAATGTAAAATATGTACCAGGTCTGAAGAAGAATCTTGTGCCCGTTGCTATGCTAGAAGATAAAGGCTATGATGTAGTCTTTACTAAAGGAAAGGTATTCCTGAGGCATATCGGCACTGGACAGACCAAGCGAATTGGGACTCGAGTAAAGAATCTCTACAAGCTGGAGGTAGACGACTGTGCTGCATTGAGTTCCAAAGCTGAGATGGTGTAGAGCCAAGATGTTGGCGAGCTATGGCATAGAAGACTGGGCCACTTGAACCATGAAGCCCTGAAGATCATGTAGCAGATTTCCACTGGACTTCCTAAGGGAAAATTGGGGCAGACGAATACATGCAAAGGTTGTACCTTGGGTAAGTATACGAAATCTTCCTTTCCGGATTGATACAGTAGAGTTGGAGCAATCCTGAAGCGAGTTCACTCAGATGTTTGTGGACCCTTCTCTACAGCCTCCACCGCTAAACAAAAGTACTATGTTATTTTTATTGATGATTTTTCTCGTAGATGCTGGATCTACTTTATGCAAAAGAAAAATCAGACCTTTTTGAGGTTTTGTGAGTTTAAAGCCTTGGCAGAGAAAGAACCTAGAAAGAAAATAAAAACCTTGCGTAGCGACAATGGTGGATAGTATGTCTCCCAAAAGTTTAAGGACTTCTGCGCTGCAGAAGGAATTAAACGGGAGTTGACAGCACCCCATAACCCACAGCAGAATGGCGTGGTCGAAAGAAACAGATCGATTGTGGAAGCAGCTCGAGCGATGTTGCATGACCAAAGCCTACCACTCAGGCAACACAGCAGTATACTTGCATAACAAAAACCCGCACCGTATACTGGGAATGAAGACACCTATGGAGACCTTTTCCGAGAAGCGACCAGATGTGAGTCACTTCCGGATCTTTGGATCATCAGTTTACTGTCATGTGACCAAAGATCCCTAGAAGAAGCTAAATCCAACAGCTGAGTTGGGAATACTTATGGGGTACACGGATACACCCCACAACTATCGGGTGTACCTGCCTACCAGTCGGAGGACAGTGGTACGCAGGGATCTAAAGTTCGACGAGCAGAAAGCCATGCGAGTATCACTTGAGAGGGAGCTCAAGTTGCATGCAGATGAGGAACTTTCAGTTCCCAAGGAGGAGGAGCCTCAGATTGATGCGGAGCAACCGTATGCAGAGGATCTGGGAGTGGAGACATCCACTCATGCTGAGTCTTACCAGAGATGGGCGGAAACGCTCAAGGGAAGCTGACAAGTTGACGCTGGATGTGCGAAAGAATGTGGGACAGCCATCTTCTCAACGCAGACAGAGGAGGTCACCCGAGCTATACACTGGGTACATGGCCCTGGTTGGGGAGTGTGTAGATACCGAACCTTCTTCATTCGAGGAGGCAGTGTAGCAACCAATATAGGTTGATGCAATGGTAGAGGAGTACGACCCTATCATTCGGAACAGTGTGTGATGTTGTCCCAAAACCTCAGGGCAAGTCAGTGGTGAGTTCCGAATGGCTTTACAAGGTAAAGCAGGGAACTGATGGCAGTGTTGAGAAACATAAGGCAAGGTTTGTTGCCCGAGGTTTCTCACAGGTCAAGGGGATCGACTACGATGAAACCTTTGCTCCTGTAGCAAGGTACTCATCTATCAGATCGATGTTGGCACTATTAGCTCAGATGGGTTGGAAGATCCATCAGAGGGACGTGAAGACAGCGTTCCTCAATGGGAAGATTGAGTAGGAGGTGTACATTGAGCAGCCAGAGGGTTTCGAGACCTTCGATCGTGAGTCACATGTGTGTTGACTCGAGAAGGCTTCGTATGGGCTGAAGCAAGCACCCTGTGCTTGGTACACCAAGATTGACAGCGATTTCACCGAGTTGGGCTTCACCAAGAGTGAAGCAGATGCGAACCTTTACCACATCATGGTAGAAGGTAAACCATTGATCATTGTTCTTTATGTCAATGTTCTGATTTTCACAGGTAATGATCAGCTGATCTAGTCTTGCAAGGAGGTCCTTGCAAAAGAGTTCGAAATGAAAGACATGGGTCTTATGCACTACTTTCTAGGCATGGAGGCGTGGCAAAAAGGTGGGAAAGTATTTGTGTCTCAAAGCAAATATGCCAATTAGATACTCAGGCGCTTTCACATGGAGAAGTGCAAGCCCATGCAGACTCCTCTAGCTGGGAACTGGAGGAAGGAGGATGCTACTTCAAGTAAGGTAGTAGCTGCTACTGTTTATCGGCAGCTGGTAAGTTCACTTATGTATCTGGTGAACACAGGACCCGACTTATGCTTTGCAGTGAACCCGCTGAGTCAAGCTATGGTTTAGCCTACCAAGCTGTTTTGGAAGGCAGCGAAGCATGTGCTGAGATACCTCAGAGGCACATCTCAGTTTGGATTGTGGTACAAACGGACAGAGGGAGTGAAGCTTCAAGGCTTCACAGATGTGGATTGGGCAAGGAGTCCATCAAACCGGAAGAGCACTTCTGGAGGAATCTTCAACCTTGGTTCAGCTGCAATTTCCTGGTACAGCAGGAAACAAAGGTCAGTTGCACTTAGCTCAGCAGACGCTGAATACATGGCTGCTAGTCAGACAGCATGTGAGGCCATTTAGATGCGGAAGATTCTAGTGGGATTGCTTGGTCAGAGGCTAGATCCAACATGATCTACTGCGATAATCAGAGTTGTATCAAACTCTCTGAGAATCCAGTTTTTCATGACAAGTCCAAACACATTGATATTCGGTATCACCATCTTCGAGACTGTGTGGTCAAGAGGATCATGTTGTCGCTATATGGTTTGACCAAGGAGTAGGCTGCAAAGGCTGCAGATATTTTGACGAAGGCATTGTCAAAATGCAAGTTTGAATTCCACAAAGACATGATTGGGGTTACTGATAATCCCTTTCTTGTTGAGAGGGGGTGTTGAAAATAGCAACAAGAAATGCTAAATATAGAAATGCTAAATTTAGCATTGTTATAAATAGCATTTCGGTATACCTTCCTATTTTAGTTAGTCCCTGAACTAAAATAGAAAAGTAAAAATTCGAATTTGATCTTAGCAATTGTTTGTAAAATAATTAATTAATTCATCTTGAGTTAATTAGTTGCAGAAAATCAAACATGAAGTCTATGTGGAGACATGCAACAGTTATCCCATTGATTGAGGAATTTATCCATCAGTTAAAAAGATAAGGATGAGTTGTAATTTGAGTTGTAATTAGTTGGCTCAGTTAACTGAGTCAAGTCCGGTTAGATTAGTTCAAATAGTTTGTTGAACTAATTGTGACTTCAGTTAGTTAATGCATGCATGCATGTAGTTGTTACACTTCAGATAACTGAATATTCTCTCATAAATAACTCATGCATGTCAGTTCAGACAGAGACCCAGTTCAGATCAGATGGAAAGACAATGTACTATCAGTTGCAGGAATATTCCATTGTGAATAGACTTGCATGTAGAAGGAATTCATTCCTTGGACATTGCGCAGTTACTTCTTCAGTTTAGTGAGTGTGTGATGAGGCCAATCACACAGGTGGCATCATTGGACCCCAAGAAAAACTACGCAAGGAAATAGGAAGCTTGAAGGGCTGAGGGAAGGCATATCTAGTGTCTATTCAGTCTGTGAGATGTATTGTTTTGATTGCAGAGAGAGCAGGATAGCTTGTGCGCTGATTCTTTTGTAATCTGAACATATTTCCAGTTGTATGATAATACAGAGTTTGGGGTTTTAGGCTGAGGCTTTCCCGGGTTATTCTTCTGTGTTCATGTGTGATTGATTTCTCATTCTCAGTTATATGTGTTCTAATTGATCTTGCTCATATTCAGTTAAGCTTCTGCAAAGTTTGTTGTAGAAGTAGATCTTGTATTTTGCTTTAGTATATTGCATAATCTATTAATCTACAATAGGAATTTCTACAATTTCCACCTTTAAATATGTTATATTCCACATGAATCCATGGGTTCTCATAAACTTGGAGTTCAAAAACCATCGGTAACTTGACCATGTCAAGTTTATTTTAACTACCCAATAAAAAATAACAATAATAATAATAACATAGAATTTTTAATTTTATTATTTTAGTTTGAAATTATTTTTATTTTAACATAGGGCTAAGTTGCACGAAACAGGGAAACAGGTACGAGTTTCCGAAACGGGAAGCGATACGAAACACAACCTCCCCAAATTTTGGAAACGGGGAAACACGAATATATATATATATATATATTGAAAATATTTAATATATATATATATATATATGTGCAATCATAAAGCATAAATGATACATTATAATCTATTACACTTAAACATTAAGATTTAATTTACATCACATTTACTCATGAATGATTACATAATGAAAATAAAAATATCAGAATATCCAAAAGCAACCTTTATTATATATCCAAATCTCAAAATCAGCCTTTATTTATATTAATATATGAGGCTGCAAGTACAATAAAGACTATAAGGCTGCAAGAGAGAGATCCAAATCAGGATTTTCTGCATCCACATCCCATTCTTTAGAAGGACCACTGTTGTATTGGGAGTTTCCTCCTACATAGTCGAACGACCTTAGTGCTCTTGATTAAATACACGTTTCATACCCTAGTGCCCTACATGATCTTAATTATTGGGAGTTTCCCCTGCATAGAGGGCTTGGTTCTCTTGATTAAATACAAGTTCCATACCCTAATACATGATAAAATCCAATGGAAACATTGCAATCCCTCCAATCCTGAAATCTTGAAAAACAAATAAGTCTGCTGGATTTTGAGTGAGATCTAAAATTCTACTTTCTCCATATGAAATCCAATGAGGGCGAAACCACTCTCAAACATCCTGAGTCATTTCATGGTAATGTTAAAAAAAAAACACAAGTTAATGAGGAAACGTGGGTCGTACGGCCCTGAAACGCGTTTCCGGCCGTACTGACCACGTTTCTGTTTCGGGAAATGTGGCAGTACGGCCGGAAACGCGTTTCACAGCCATACCAAACGCATTTCCGCGTTTCGTACCCGTTTCCGTACGGAAATGGACCTCTATACCATGTTTCCTGCAACATAGACATATGGTTATTCTGTTTTCGTGGGCAAAAACATTTGGGTTATTATTTTTTCCTGTGGACAAAAACAATAGGGTTATTTTTATTTTTATTTTTATTTTATTTTGACCAAGTGAAAATGTTTACAGGACATTACAACATCTCTAACACACTAGGCTGAAGAGCGCCTCTTAGCGCAATAATGTATGACAAAATTTGAGCCCCTAACAACCCTATGTGGTAACTTGAGAGCCCACAGTTAACCTTGTAATGCGGCATATAGCGTTGTCCCCATTTTTGTAATGCGGCATAATGCGCTTTACAACCTGTCGTATCTCATCGTACAACTTTATTATGGATTGAAGTCTTGGCTTCAAAAAAGCCAATTAAAATGAGTCTGGCCACAATTTATTATGCTTCAGAGCCGACAGTTAACCTGATAACATGCATGCCTGTGTCTGGGGAACATTTTGGCCAATATCATTGTAATTGTCCTCAACATGTTGCAGTAAACACACAACGGTATAGAAGCCCTTTTCCTTCCTATGCAAGGCTACCAGCCCACAGTCATTGGTTCTATAACAGAAATCCTTGCAAAATACCTCAATAGAATAAAAATTGCCTCAAGTGTGTTCAAGCACCTAATAATTCAAACAAAACTTCTCAAGTTACATTCAAACTGTAATGGCAGAATTTAAAACCATACAGAAAGGATCAATCATCAAAGCACACTGAGTTGGATGTCCAAAACACCCTCGCAATCCAAAGCTTCATATCCATTTAGGAACAAAAGAAATAAGCCTCAAATGCTAAAATATGCATGCTATCAACAGCAGAACAAGTTATACAAATGACACAAAAATAGCATATCCCAGACTGTCAAAGTCTGTTTCATACAGAAGCTAATGATTCTAAAGAGTAATGACTGAGAGAAAAATACGAAGTCCAAATTTATAACTTTAGATCATTGGCTTTAAACTGATCTACATGATTTAAGAATAGAATTCAATTCTGATCTATATTAGAAAACAGTAAATCAATTCTCCAAAATACAGCAATAATGCAGTATTTAAGTATTTCACAGCAGTTTTATCTACAACATGAACAACCTCACATTTCTTACTGACAGCCCCTTAAATGTAAGCTTCGGCTTCAGCTGCGGAAAGAACACGGAATTCTGACTCTGTTACAATTACATTAAGTTACAGGGTTCATGCAACTATACAAGTTCTAGCCGTAAAAATTGGACTGAATATTGTTGCCAATTTTCCAAGAAATTCAGCCCAAGTATGGGATATCCATCTCTAGAAATACCATCTACAGCTCTTGCAAACTATAATTTTGTGTACAAGATCCTGACTACATTTTATCAGGTATAGAAAGCCTCCTTAAATGTATGTATGAGAATTGGATGCATATGAAGAATGCATCTGTGTGAAAAAATGGGAAAATGTGACCTTATATGAAGAATGCATCTGTGTGAAAAAAGGGGAAAATGTGACCTTATGCATGTCCTAAAATGTGCTGAAATTTGGTGCTCCCAACAATGTACAACAGCCGTCTCTCTCCAAAAAAACCACCCAGGGTTCAAGCTGGCATCGGCACACTACAGTGTGACTCTGAGCTTGAGGAGGCAAATCCTTCAATGCGTACTGAAGGGTTTGCTCCAACTGAGGATCCACAAGAGGACTTCTGTGACACTATGACTGGAGATGGTCGTATTCCATTTTGAATGAACTGTACATCATGAATTAAAGGATTAGCAGAGCGGCTTGGAGGGGATCCACAGAAGTGTGGAAGAGAACTGCTTACATTTGCTTGGTCTCCACACCCACTCTGCACATTCAGATAAAAGCTTAAATGAATTAACATGTGTACTAAACATTATCACAAAAAACATTTTATGATACTAATTTCACCAGATGGCATCTACAAAGAGGATTCAACAACTAACAACATTAAATTCTACTTGCAAAGTCATTCTGAGGTCTTAATCCACTACATTTGTTTAGTGATCAAAAACCAAAAGTTGACAGCAACCATTGTCTTAAGCATAAACAAACCAATAAAGTATTACCTTGTTAAGAAAAATATCTAAAATCTCATAGCTTGGCTCCCCTTCACACCGTAATGTTGATTGGCTGCAAACATTATATCGAAGGGTGAGGAACAAAAGACCAGATAAATGATGATAAACACTCCAAAAACTCAAGATTCAATTTTCTCCTTAAAACCCAACCTCCTCCACAAAACCAACATAGCTATGTAATTGCACAACTGTATTCATCAGCAATATATCAATCACATGGACCATAATAGTAACAATTACTAATATACAAATCTAGCTTCCTTCTAATCATGAAATATGAAACCCCAATACACACTCAAAAATCAGGGGCCACAGCCAAGAGGTCAGCACTTAGAAGCCCTTGAAATAACTTAGAGATCCATGACAATAACATTGTCCAATTCTTAATCCTTCTAAGCAACCATTCCCAGTCAGGTTGCTTTAATTGTTGCTTTTCTAGACACACTCCCACACATATAGCTTATAAGTAACGGATTTCTGACGATAGAGAGAAATGGAGTGCAAAATTAAATAATTTTGTTCTTCAACCTATGATTTCTACATCCTGATTTTACTTTCTTCCATTCTGATCCAATGCATCCCAATGCCCCAATGAGTGACTTAGCAAAGAGCCCTCAATCTGCCCCACACATTCCATTTTACATGATCCAACAACCCTGCTAAACTGACCAATTTATCTGAGATAATTTCATCAAAATCCACGAGAGAAAAAATCAGTCTATGATTTCCCCACAAAAATCACCAAACAAATGTTGCCCTTGAAAGGAAGGACAATAAAATCAATAAAAAGTTATGGTGTTGGTTAATCACCTCAGATAGAAATCAACAAGGAGAAAAGGAAAGTACCCCAACGAAAAAGTCAATGAAGAGATGAATTTCTTCATGACGTGTGTCAGACCCCTGGGAACAATGACAGCTGCCCAATCCCATATTCTGCAGCATATTCCTAAACTACCCTTAGAAGAAGATAACTTCTTCCTTATAAAACCTATAACAGAACAAGAACTCCACTAGACAGTGATGACTATGCAGAAAGATAAAACCCTAGGCCCTGATGGCATCCCCATTGAATTCTGGGGAATCATTAAACAGGATCTTATGGCTGCTACTGAATAGTTGAGCAAATAAGAACATAATCTAAAAGGTACAAACTCAAATATTCTCACTCTTAGTCCCAAGAAGGATAATCATGAGGACTTCTCTAGATTTAGACAAATATGTCTGATATCTATGTAACACTACTCGTAAGGTGATCATTAAGACCATGGCCAATAGATCAGCTTCTCCTCCCCCTAAATACATCTTCCCCAAGCAAGCTAGTTTAGTGTGGAGTAATATGAGCTAGGTAGTCGTTGCACAAGAAACTGTAGTATGTACAATCATTTCACAAGAGTAAATCATGGTCCAAGTTCGATGGTGCCTCAAGGGGCATCCCAAGACATGCAAAGTACTGGGGGTCTCACAATACACAACCATTGTAATATAATCAAGGCTTACTCATGCTATATTGGGATAGAGTCCAATAACTGCACAAAGATTGAAGCACGCTGGTAACGAGGCTTCTCCTAGCTAAGGATTCAAGCCTCGCTCATCTGAAGGTCATCAGCAATACACAGATTGTAATCAACCTCCTTAACAAATAAGTTGGTAAAGCAAGCTCACAGCCATGATTAGCCTTAGCCACGCCAAAGCCCTCTCATAGTTATTGCAAAGGCATATACTTTATACATGTCCTAACAAAGTTTAATCAGCAAGCAAACCTTGACAATGTGGCAGTGGACCAAACATGGGGTTACCATCTCCTCCACAATAGTCATCCCCCCAAGATGATAAGAAGCTTTCAGGAAAACTAAAGAACTTGATTAACCACAATCAGAAGGCTAATCATTCAACTTAGTAATGTTAACACCTCTTAATTTTCATATTCTCCTTATGTGTGTTTGTGTCCTTTCAGTATTACTTATCTATAAGGCTCCCTAGTCCCTTCAAAATTAATGCATGTACATCGTAAGTTATGATGTATCTATAGGCATCCTATCTCATTCCTCCAAAGGCACTCACACATGCTAGAGGATCTACTACATGTATCCTCCCATATCTACCAGTCCCCCAGCCCCCATTGTTCCACTCACCATCAAGATCTTCCTTCTGTTTGCACTCATTTTGCTCCTGAGTTCTTTTGTTCTTCCCTCCCATTTCTCCTCTCCCACTGTTCCCCTTTTCATCTTTGCTTTCCGTGTCAACTTCAATCTGACCCCAATTGGCCCCTCTTCCATTAATAGGCATGCTTCAGAAGCAAGGCATGGGGGGGTGGGGGCAGAATATTTTCATGTATAGGGGTATCATGTCCAGCCCAGGCCCTGTAATCTCCATGCAGGGACTCAAATCTGTGGCCTATGTTTTATAATCAAATTGCCAATAGCTGTCATTCATATCGTTTACTCAAGCAATCAGGTTTCTTTGTAACCAATACAGGGGAGTCCCCTGGTTTTGGATGGAAACCTCCATGAACCAACATCATCCTCAGCTAACACCACGTTGCAGAACAGGTGGAATTTGTAATTACACTGTAATTTATGTTAATGTAATATAGCCAATCTTTTCTTCTGACCAAAAAAAACATAACATACAATTCGTAAGCCACTTCAAAAACACATCTATGAGAAATTGACAACTAAAAACTGAGCATTTCAGGAGGAGTTGAACAAACCCTATAACCTTCCTGCCATGTAGATATCACCTAACTGCCCAAATACACTTCATAAGAGAATCAATAACTGAAATGAAATAGGAAGTGAGGAAATGGTCCACCTAACTGGCACAATCTAATTCTCAAAGGATTACGTTCCTTGTTAAAGGATATTGTGTAGAATGGTTACATAGGTCCCTGTACTGTGTTCATACTAATAAGTTTGTCGAACTCTGCATGCTGTCATTCTCCTAAGGATTGCTATCATCCATCTAATACCCGAAATCTGTAAACTTCTGCAGATTACGTTTCTAGGACCTTGCCATTTGTATGCATATTTCACCCAGCTATTGATAAAACAATCAAGTGACCAATTAGGAAAAATCCATTTGAACTGTTTCATAGAAACATTACGAATGGACAAGTATTTTAATCCTTGGTTTTTGGGATTCTATTACTTCCGGTACAAAGTTTATGATTAAAACCTCTTATCATAAGTTTATTCTTTGATCAAAATATATAAGGGGTTGGACTTTGTGCGATGTTCAATAGATGTGCAAGTTGGTTGGAGAAGCTGACGAGATGTGTATGGCATTTTCTATGGAATCTATATGTTTTTGGGCAGTTTAGTTCAATTGATGTCAAGTAATGGCAATGTATCCATCATGTAAACAAGTGTACATTCCCGTATTCACCATTCCTCACTCTAATGTGTATTTTCTATTCTCCCGTATATTGTTAGCTTATGTATTATCCATCCCTCGTTCTTAATGTCTATGCCATCCATGATGACCTGTTGCTTCCGAAAAAACGTTTGGAAGATTGAAAAATTCAGATGCCCATGAATGCCGCTTTCATCCACGATCAGGCAAGCAAATGAACGGTGGAAATACTTATCACTGATAAGGAGCAATCTACAGACATATCTGACTGGATAAGCAGATTCCCTCGAAAGGATTCAAGATCTCAAGGGTCTTCTACATCAGAAAAAAAAATGGACTAACACGTGAGTGCAAATCCTAAATCGGAATAACAATATGATTCGTGAGATAAGACACTCTGAACTTCAGAGATGTAAAGTAGTTGAAACCTTGAAGCCCGTCTAACTTATAAAAAATCCCTGTAAATCCCTTTCAGCAGACTTGTACCGAAATCCAAAAAACGTTCGTTATAAAAAAAAGAGAAAAAAAAAACCCATCCCCCACTAAGCTTCAGAGAAAATAACAGGACCTTTGATGTGACAGAGCAAAGAGTAGAAACAAAAAACGAGAATAAAAGAAAGGGTAGTGAACTAACCTTTGAATTCGGCATCGAGATCTATAAATCTCCTTCGCGGTACAGGGGGCAACGGCCATTCTGAGAGGTTTGGGGCAAATGACCTGGTCGTGGCACACATCCTTGCCGATTATGCCACTCCTCTGCCTTGCTCCTCCTCCTCTCTCCTTCATTTGATCTGCAAAACATTCTACACTGCTCAACGCAGCCATCTGCATCTGCATCTGCATGCCGACCCCTTCCTTGCACAAATCCCCACTTTGGTAATGATGTTTTATAACACCCACTGAAAGAATCGATTCCCAATATGCAGCGAGAAAAGCCCTCTAGAAATGAATATCCCCTCAAAAATGTATGCACTGCAAAACACAATATCACGTTTGAAATTCTTCCAGCGCCATGGCAAGTCTACTTCGTGACACTAAATTACTGTAACAGCATAAAATGGGTCGTCAAACAACTAGCAGTGTAGCGAATTGATTTTCCGTGAGAGGGTTTGAAATAAAAATAAATGTACAAGAAGCAGAATATATGGAGGATATGTCTTACCACAAGCAGCCTCGCCTCGCCTCGCCCAGCCCAAAGCGCAGAGAGAGGGAATTATGCTCCTCATCCCATTGTGGACGACACCACCCACGCAACGGAGAAATATACAGCAAGGCCTGGGACTATTTTAGCGTTTTTTGGTGGGTTGGAAGGCAGATATTTATTTTATCGACCTTCAACAACCGCAAAAGAGATCCCGCTAGCGGAAGAGTTGCCGGAAGTCGGGAGACGCGGTGGAGCGATAACGGCGTTTCGCCCCAACCAATTGTACGCCACTCCATCTGGAAAAGGAAATGTGTGACTTTTGTATAAAGGTGGTGTCAGATAAGGGGAATCCTATTCCTCCTTGTTCTTCTCCGCCTCCCCAACGCCCATCTCTGTGTGGTTGGTTCACATGTAAACACGGAGCCATTCACCTTTCCTCCATTCCTTTCTAATAGCTCTCGAATTTTGTTGTGTGTGTGTGAGTAGTAGCTTAACTGTAAAAACAATATGCCTTTCCAAAACTGATACGTACGGAATATGCTTTGCTTCTTAATGGTAAGAAGGTCCCACGTTTAAGAGACATGTGGTGAGGGTGCCTAGCAACTCCAACCCTTCCATTTGCTTTGTTTTAACTCTTGTGTTGCCACCCTCAAGCTCCTCCACCCTCCTATTTCATAACAAACCCTTCGAAGAAGATAATTTCAGGCGTCAAGCATGGTGTTTAGGTTAGAAAATGCAAAATATAAACTCATTTAAAAAATATTTTGTTTAAATCATATTTTAAATAAAAAATTTGAAAAGTAGTATGAGGTAAAAGAGTGTCCCCCTAGGTTAATAATAAAAAAAATTAAATCAACTATATCAATAATATTTTACTTGAGTTTATGATGATGGGTGGTAAAGATCACTCAAACTTACTATATCAGTGAATTCGTATATAGCATATATCCATAAATTTATATCAACATCAAAATGTTTATAATAACAATAATTCATGGGGCAGCTCAATTGGCAATAGTCGTGAAAATGAAGTGTTATGTGCGAGGAGGTAGTGGTGAAAATGAAGTGTTATGTGCGAGGGGGCATAGGTAGGCATATAAAAGTTATAGTGGTAGTGGTTGAAATGAAAATGAAGTGTTATGTGCGAGGAGTGTAGAAATTCTCACTGTAGATCAACAGATTATGCAATATACTAAAGCAAAATACAAGATCTACTTCTACAACAAACTTGCAAAAGCTTAATTGAATATGAGCAAGATCAAATAGAACACATATAACTGAGAATGAGAAATCAATCACACATGAACACAGAAGAATACTCTGGGGAAAGCCTCAGCTAAAAACCCCAATCTTTGTATTATCATACAAGTGGAAATATGTTCAGATTACACAAAGAATCAGCTCACAAGCTATCATGCTCTCTTTGCAATCGAACAATACAGCTCACAAACTGAATAGACATAAGATATGCCTTCCCTCAGCCCTCCAAGCCTCCTATTTCCTTGCACAGTTTTCCTTGGGGTCCAATCTTGCCACCCATGTGAATTGGCCTCATCACACACTCACCAAACCCAAAAGTAATTGCGCAATCTCCAAGGAAAGAATTCCTTCTGCATGCAAGAGATATCCTCCATGGAATATTCCTGCAACTGATAGTACATTGTCCCATCATCTAATCTCAACTGGGTCTCTGTCTGAACTGACATGCATGAGTTATTTATGAGAGAATATTCATTTATCTAAAGTGCAGCAGTTACATGCATGCATGCATTAACTAACTGAATTCACAATTAGTTCAACAAACTATTTGAACTAATCTAACTGGATTTAACTCAGTTAACTGAGCTAACTAATTACAACTCATCCTTATCTCTTTAACTAAGGGATAAATTCCTCTATCAATGGGATCACTGTTGCATGTCCTCACATAGACTTCATGTTTAATTTTCTCCAACTAATTAACTCAAGATGAATTAATTAATTATTAATCAAACAGCTGCTAAGAACAAATTCGAATTTTACTTCTCTATTTTAGTTCAAGGACTAGCTAAAATAGGAAGGTATTCCGAAATGCTATTTATGTCAGTGCTATTTTTAGCACTTCTATATTTAGCATTTCTTGTTGCTATTTTCAACACTCCCTCTCAACAAGAAAGGGATTATCAGTAACCCCAATCTTGTCTCTGTGGAACTTGCATTTTGACAATGCCTTAGTCAAAATATCTGCATTCTGTTCCTCAATCGAAACATACAGCAACAACATGATCCTCTTGACCACACAGTCTCGAAGATGGTGATACCGGATATCAATGTGCTTGGACCTGTCATGAAAAACTGGATTCTCAAAGAGTTTGATACAACTGATTATCGCAATAGATCGCAGTTGGATCCATCCTCTGACCAAACAATCCCACTAGAATCTTCCGCATCCAAATGGCCTCACATACAGCCTGACTAGCAACCATGTATTCAGCCTCTGCTGAGCTAAGTGCAATTGACCTCTGTTTCCTGCTATACCAGGAAACTGCTGCTGAACCAAGGTTGAAGATTCCTCTAGAAGTGCTCTTCCCGTTTGATGGACTCCCTACCCAATCCGCATCTGTGAAGCCCTGAAGCTTCACTCCCTCTGTCCATCTGTACCACAATCCATACTGAGATCTGCCTCTGAGGTATCTCAGCACATTCTTCGCTACTTTCCAAAACAACTTGGTAGGTTGAACCATAGCTTGACTCAACTGGTTCACCGCAAAGCATAAGTCTGGTCGTGTGTTCACTAGATACATAAGTGAACCCACAAGCTACAGATAAACAGTAGCAGCTACTACCTCACCTGAAGTAACATCCTCCTTCCTCCAATTTCCAACTAGAGGAGTCTGCATGGGCTTGCACTTCTCCATATGAAAGCACTTGAGTATCTAATTGGCATACTTGCCCTGAGACACAAATACTTCCCCATCTTTCTGCCACACCTCCATGCCTAGAAAGTAATGCATAGGACCCATGCTTTTCATCTCGAACTCTCTTGCAAGGTACTCCTTGCAAGACTTGATCAACTGATCAGAACCTGTCAAAATCAGATCATCCACATAAAGAACAATGATCAATGGCTTACCTTCTACCATGATGTGGTAAAAGTTCGCATCTCCTTCACTCTTGGTGAAGCCCAACCTAGTGAAATAGTTGTCGATCCTGATGTACCAAGCACGAGGTGCTTGCTTCAGCCCATACAAAGTCCTCTTGAGTCGGCACACATGCAATTCACAATCAAAGGTTTCGAAACCTTCTGTCTGCTCAATGTACACCTCTTCCTCAATTTTCCCATTGAGGAACGTGGTCTTCACATTCATCTGATGGATCTTCCAACCCATCTAAGCTGATAGTGCCAACATCAATATGATAGATGAGTACCTTGCTATAGGAGCAAAGGTCTCATTGTCGTTGATCCCCTCAACCTATGAGAAACCACGGGCAACAAACCTTGCCTTATGTTTCTCAACACTACCATCAACTGCCTGCTTTACCTTGTAAAGCCATTTGGAACTCACCACTAACTTGTTCTGAGGTCTTGGGACAACATCCCACACATTGTTTCGAATAATAGAGTTGTACTCCTCTACCATTGCATCAATCCAAGCTGGTTGTTGCCTGCCTCCTCGAATGAAGAAGGTTCGGACTCTACACACTCCCCAACCAGGGCCATGTAACCAGTATACCGCTCAGGTGACCTCCTCTATCTGCGCTGAGAAGATGGTTGTCCCACATTCTCTCGCGCATCCAACGTCAACCTATCAGCTTCCCTTGAGCATTTTCGCCCATCTCTGGAAGACTCAGCATGAGTGGATGTCTCCACTCCCGGATCCTTTGCATGCGGCTGCTCCGCATCAATCTGAGGCTCCTCCTCCTTAGGAACTGAAAGTTCCTCCTCTGCATGCAACTCGAGCTCCCTCTCAAGTGATACTCGCATGGCTTTCTACTCGTAGAACTTCATATCTCTGCGTATCACTGTCCTCTGACTAGTAGGCAAGTACACCCGATATTTGTGGGGCGTATTAGTGTACCCCACAAGTATCCCCAACTCAGCTGTTGGATCTAGCTTCTTCCAGGCATCTTTGGTCACATGGAAATAAACTGATGATCCAAAGATTCGGAAGTGATTCACATCTGGTCGCTTCCCGGAAAATGCCTCCATAGGTGTCTTCGTTCCCAGTATACGGTGCGGGCTTTTGTTATGCAAGTATACTGTTGTATTGCATGCCTCAACCCACAAATCCAGTGGTAGGCTTTGGTCATGCAACATCGCTTGAGCTGCTCCCACAATCAATTTGTTCTTCCTTTCGGCCACCCCATTCTGCTGTGGGTTATGGGGTGTCGTCAACTCCTGTTTAATTCCTTCTGCAGCGCAAAAGTCCTTAAATTGTTGGAAGACATACTCTCTAGCATTGTCGCTACGCAAGGCTTTTATTTTCTTTCCAAATTCTTTCTCTGTTAAGGCTTTAAACTCACAAAACCTCAAGAAGGTTTGATCCTTCTTTTGCATAAAGTAGATCCAGTATCTACGAGAAAAATCATCAATAAAAATAACATAGTACCTTTGTTTAGCGGTGGAGGTTGTAGAGAATGGTCCACAAACATTTGAGTGAACTCGCTCCAGGATTTCTCCAGCTCTACTGTCTCAATCCGGAAAGGAAGATTTCGCATACTTACCCAAGGTACAACCTTTGCATGTATCCGTCTACTCCAGTTTTCCCTTGGGAAGTCCGATAGAAATCTGTTGCATGATCTTCAAGGCCCCATGGTGTAAGTGGCCCAATCTTCTATGCCATAGCTCGCCAACATCTTGGCTTTACACCACCTCTGCTTTGGAACTCAATGCAGCACAGTCATCTACCTCCAGCTTGTAGAGATTCTTAACTCGAATCCCAATTCGCTTGGTTTGTTCAATGCCGATATGCCTCAGGAATACCTTTCCTTTACTAAAGACTACATCGTAGCCTTTATCTTCTAGCATAGCAACAGACACAAGATTCTTCTTCAGACCTGGTACATACTTTACATCAGTCAGGGTGAGAGGAGCTCCATGCTCCCTCTAAAACACAACTGTAACTTCACCTGAAACACAGTAATTTCCATCATCGCCCATCTAGATCTGCATCTGGAGATCCTTCTCCTCCAAGGTACTGAAAATATTCTTGTCACCTAACATGTGGAATGAAGCTCCACTGTCCAGGTACCACACACATCCCACCAAGGATGAAACTATCTAGTCAATTTAACGTCTTAAATTGCTCTACATAAATTATCAATCCGGGTATCGTAAACTGATGAAGTGTGGTGCATCATATGTGCTTAGTTAACCTTTTTCTTATTTCGTTGTTTTATAGTTTATATTTTTTTGGGGTTTTGTTTTTGTTGGTTTCCTAAAGTGTTTAACGCAAATGGAAATCCTATTTTAAGGTCTTAAGAATACTTTTAAAGGTCAAGTATGGATGTAGATTTCAAGACAAGGTTTATGTCCCTTATGGTAACTTCCAAAACTTAGCACTTCAAAAGATCTCAAACCATGCTATTAATACTTGAACAGGAATGTAAATATGCAGCTACTCAAATCAAACAAAAGATGAAATACTGATCATGAAATCATTGTCTCTGGTGCCCATCTAATTACAGAAATAAAATCTAAACTATTGCACTCAAACAAACCAAAAATTGCAGACTAATGAAAGCAAAACCAATTTACTTCACTTATAATCCAATAGCTCACCAAGTAGCTTTTCCGGGTTAAGCCATGGCTCCGGAGATAACATCAATAACATGAAGAATTGATATCTAAATTACCTACTTGCAAATGAAAGTAAAATCAAGTCACTTCACTTATAATCTGATAGCTCGCCAAGTAGCTTTTTGGGGTTAAGCCATGGCTCTGGAGATAACGTCAATAACATGAAGAACATGATATCGAAATTACCTACTTGCAAATGAAAGTAAAATCAATTCACTTCATTTATAATCCGATAGCTCGCCAAGTAGCTTTTCGGGGTTAAGCCATGGCTCTGAAGATAACGTCAATAACATGAAGAACCTGATATCTAAATTACCTACTTGCAAATGAAAGTAAAATCAAGTCACTTCACTTATAATCCGATAGCTCGCCAAGTAGTTTTTCGGGGTTAAGCCACGGCTCTAGAGATAACGTCAATAACATGAAGAACCTGATATCTAATTGCAGAGATGAAAGTAAAATCAAATCACTTCACTCATAATCCGATAGCTCGCCAAGTAGCTTTTTGGAGTTAAGCCATGGCTCTAGAGATAACGTCAAATGACATGAAGAATTTGATATCTAAACTAACTAACAACAACAAATAAATAAGACTGAAATCAAAGCATAACTGAAATTGAAAAGCTTAAGAAAAAGTTCAGCAGAGAGGCAAATCTCATGTCACTATTTGATGCAAAAACATGTAAAGAAAAACTAATCTACAATCAACGGGTTGAACACACCTGCATGAATTAAAATTGCATGAATGGAAAATCTAATCTATCAAACTTGAAAGCAATCAATTGACATAATGAAATCAAATCAAAATTACAAAATAAAATCTACTCTACCTTACATTCTAATGTGCTCCATGACATCTACTTCACATCTCCTTCCATGTTGAGAACATCAAAGCTTTATTCAAATTCTTCAAAATTACAAAGTACAACAAAGCTTTCTAAAGCTTTCCAAAGCCATCAAGGAAGAACTACAAACTCCAAGCTAAAGAACTAAAAGCCAAGCTAAGCTAAGACTAACAAGCAAACAAATGAAGGAGAGAGACCTCCTATTTATACAAAAAGATGAGAAGCCATCTCATTAATGAGAGTCCATGAATCTCTCCCTCTACCTCTAGAGTCCTAATCAAAATAAGAACTGATAAGACACATGTCTTCTTAGAGTTTCAATACAATTAGGAGATGTGACACATATCCTCATGATCCCATGATACTTTCCACTCAAATTCGACTTTGGCCTTAGGGTGCCACATAAGGGTCTTCTAGAAGCCTCCTTTTGACCTACACATGTCAACAATCTCAACCCACTTGTTAGGTATAAGCATATGCACATTATTTTCTAATTTTTAACCACAAATTCACTTTAAAAGGCTAAGAATTAATAAAGTTTGGAAAAACATAAATGTAGTCCAATGATAATGAAAGTGGGATGAATGTGGTGACATAGTAGTGAAATGGAGGTGATATAATGGACATAATAGTGAAAGTGTAATGGAAATGAATGACATTTTCAAGACCCAACATACCCCCCAACTGAAGTTATTGCATGTCCTCGTGCAATATATATTACATTAACTTTTTTTTTATCCTTGAGGTTTGGCTTAACTTTGCATGATATCATTTGATAACTTCATATTTTTGCAAAGTGTTTTACTTGAATTGCAACATAGTTGGTTCTTGTGTTACAACCAATTTTTTTGTTGTTGCATTCTATTTTGATCTTTGAACTTTGTATAATGATATTTTGATTATTGTTTGCAAATTATATCTTTATTAGATTGCATGATGGTTGGTTCTTGTGTGACAACCATGATTTTGTTTGTATCCAATTTATCTTTTAAGCACTTTTTGAAAAGCCATTATATGCTCATAATAACAATGTAATAGTTAATATATGTTGGGAGTATGTGGGCTCCTGAGTATGACATGGACATGGAAATATATGAAGATGAATATATTCCCCCCCCCCCAAACTGATGGTATTGGCAATTTTATGAAATGAGGAAGAGAAATGTTTTTCCAACAATTATCATTCTAGTTGTTTATGGAATTCTATGGTCAAAAGTTAGAAAATGGTGTACCTTAACTTATCCTTTGGAATGGATGAGTTGTATGTGTGGTGGCTGCAAAATTCTGATCATATTTTTCTTCAAGTGGTTGAACAAGAGGAATCATGGATAAAGAGTTAATATAACTTTTTATTGCTTCTACTAAAACTTGTTGAATCTGCTCCAAAATGCTGAAAATGATAGTCTTCATGTCTTCAAAACTCATTGGTACAATTCTTACTATGTGAAAAGATGTTCTGATGTCGAACATAACAGGAAATTGTTGACTTAATGTCCATTGATGGATGCCACTAGTCAAAATGACAACTCTCACCATTGATGATAATGAGAGTCAAGATGCCCAAACACATCTTGCTAGGTACGAATAGTTTTGCCGATGTTGAGTCACCTAGAAGATCTGATGAACAAGGGACATTAATATATTTCCATTGTTTGTCAGCATGAGAACTTTTCATTAAGGCATGCAAGCCTCAAGGTGTCTTTACAGGAACTTAGACTCAAAGGACTATGGACTCAATAATTTTCATTGAAGCAGGGCTTATTTGCGAAATGAAAATGACAGGAAATGAAAGATGAAAATGGAAGATGACAATGGAGAGCAGAAATGGCAATGGGCAATAAGCATGTGAATGAGTCTCTTGCTTTTATTTGTGGGTTATGAATAGACAAAAAGATATGGAAAGTGTATGTGAATGTAAATGGAAAATATGCAGTGAAACGAGGTGAATGGTTTATTATGAGGTATGGATGTGATGGAGACAATAGTATTTGAAAGTTTTTCAAGTGTTTGGATCTGATTTTGCATCAACATATTTCCTCTTTGTTTTTTATCATCCTCTTATGAAACAAATTGGTCTCTTAAAGAAACACCATTCTCTTGTAGTCATTTGTCCTTCCTCCTGGAACTCGCAAAAAAAACTAATACTTATTCTGCAATGGAATGTAAGATTATCAAAGGAGAGAGGTGATCAATCTCTCTAGTTATGATATTTACACACAAAACTAAGAATTTGTATTAATGAAACAAGTTCTCAAAGGAAAAATCAAAAGAATTTATACCTGCTTTGGAATTGGTGCCCCAAGTTGAATGTTGCTTCTTTTCAGCAATTTATTTCATTATTTACCGTTTCAAACTCTAATGATGGATTTCTCATTGTGTAGATCTTGTTGAGATCTTTCCAACGATGCTTGAATCATCAAAATCTGATTTTGTATGAAAAAGTTAGTCTGATTTGAACAATGAGGTTTTTCAGCTGCAAATTGATGTTTCGTTGCGGAATTGGACTTTAGCTGCAGAATGTGCACAGTTTCTGTAGCTAAAAATCTTGAATAAAAAGTTAGTCATTCATCTTTCATCATCAATCCAAAATTAATCAATATCTTCAGAAAACTGAGTAAATAACTTTATTAATTTCATTGATTCAAATTTTATTTTATTTTTGACATGCAACGACTTAGTGATAACACACACTTTGACTTCCCTTTGACCGAAGTCTTTTTCATCGACTTGGATCAAATGAATAGGACACCATCCATGTACTGACATTTTCTAAGCTACCCATATGGTTTGTTTCGTCTCTTGATACCTATAACCTATAGAAGTATGAAAATGGTTGCGGAATTGCCAGTTAGCTGTGGAATGAGGCTGCATTCCATAGCTAAAAGACAGTCAACCATCAGTTTTCTGATTTAAGTTATTGGAAAAGAGATTTTATGCAGGCAAGTACCAGGGAGAGAGAGCCTAAGATCACAGCTAGTGCACAGGATCAATCATTCGTGAGCCTTTGTTCTCTACTATTTTTCAAATTTCCTTTCACTATTTGAGAAATGACTGTGTATGTACAGTGGAACAACTGGTTAAAAAAAAAAAGAAAAATATGGATATGGAATGACAGAAATTATGAGTATGGAGTAAAACGGCTATACATACACAAAAGCAGAGAAGCTGTATGCATGAAATACGTGAAAACAGAGTGTAGAAGATACTGTGAAATGGAGTGGCTGCCCATGTAAACAGAGAAAATCAGAAACATAATGAAAAATCGAAGTGCTTGTATACATAGGAAAGCTGCGGAGGTGTAAGAGAGAAGCTCAGAATAATACGGATGTAAAAGAGCCATATCCAACCAGTTCAAGTGATGGAATTAACCGTTAAACAGGTGCTTGGAGAAGTATCGTATTCAATTGGGATACGTCTCTGCTGTCAGTTGTTAAACTGAAGTACATTCATGGAGGTTGCATGAGACTGTTAGTAATTAAAGACGCGTAAACAAGATTGAATGCCAGCTCATACTAGGTTCCCAAATTGGTTTTGTCTTCTCCAAGCACACTGAGTCAAAACAACAGACTGTTCATCAATTAAAATCCGTTTTTCTCTCCCGCGGCCTGCAAAAATGGGCTTCAAAGAACCGAGAAGATCTCCCAAACCGCTTCAAATTCCTTAAAATGATTTCTGGGTTATCTAATTGACCCTATTTCCAAAAAAACCCATGTTTTATTTTTCTCAAATTCGTCTCCGTTTGGCCAAATCGTGCATTTGAAGTTTGACGTTTTTCTCTGTTTTGCATTTTTGTGGATTACTGTGGTTGAATTTTTTCATTTGCAGGTTCATGAGCATCTTGGAAAATTCTTGCAACAGTATTATGAGCAGCCACAGTAAAAACCTACCACATGGAGCTTTGCGTTGATTTTATGCACTTGGAGATAGCAACTGTCCGTCAGACTTTTCCTAAATAACACACTGTTTTTTATCTACTGAGTTTGCATTTTATAATCTGAAATTGTGTTTTTTTTTTCTCTTTGCTATATTAACTATACGCATAGAAATACCATATTGAAAAATAAAGAAAAAAACAGAAGTTTCACTTGCAGTGCAGCGTCACACTCTCTCTCAATTCTAACCTTTTCATGCTCTAAACACTGACCCTTCCAACTCTCCTGAAGAAAGAAAGCATGTAGATAAATTTGGAAGAAAAAATAACAGTGATTTCTTTGTGGCTTGGCAGGCCATCTTGCACCTTAGTAACAATCTTCCTATTAGTTTTGTTTAGCAATTTCTGTAATCCATTGAAAGCTCTCCATATGAGTAAAATACATGATTCAGATGAATGCAAATGGGTTGCTTACAAAGGGCTGAAGATTTTCACTAACATTGGCCTGCTGCTGCTGATTACAAGAGTCAAGCAAACAACTAGAGAAGGCTTTTGCAATTTTATTTTTTTTAAATGTTTTTGCAGGTTCATTTTAAGCCAAAGCTTGAACAGGGATGCAGATTTTCTATTGAGGCCACAGTGGAAACTGGAATTGGGGATGGCCATTGATTTTTTCCTCTGAAATTGTGAAATTTTATAAGAATGATTAATGATTTTCAATTTCAGGCAGCAAAGACTTCAAGTGAAATATACTAAAAACTGGACTTTGACTGAGGTCTTACGCTGATTTTTTTTATCAATTTGGGCTGGGTGACTAGGATAGGATCCATGTTGGGACAATTCTGGAGATGCCCATGTGGTTGGTTTCTTCATTAGATGTTTGTAATCTACTAAACCTTGAAATTAGCTGCGGAATCAGGCTGCATTCCACAGCTAATTTGCAAAATCTTATTAAAACAGGACACAGAGTTTTGAGGACCACTACAAACCATACCTAGTCAATCTTGAACAACTGAACCTATCAAAGCAGTTGGGTTCCATTTTTTTTTTTATTGAATCAAATGAAATGATGAAGTTTATTTTGTCCCCCCCCCCCTTTTTTTTAACATAACAATTTTTTTGTTTTTTATTTATTATTATTATTATTATTATTATTTTTTTTTTTTTTGATCCTCCAGATTACACAAAATGAGAGCATACTCAAGAATTATTAAATTTTTTTTAGATGTAAGAAATAAGGTCTCCTAATTACACTTCCCCGGCAACGACGCCAAAATGTCTAGTCAATTTAACGTCTTAAATTGCTCTACATAAATTATCAATCCGGGTATCGTAAACTAATGAAGTGTGGTGCACCATATGTGCTTAGTTAACCATTTTCTTACTTCGTTGTTTTATTGTTTATGTTGTTTTTGGGGTTTTGTTCTTGTTGGTTTCCTAAAGTGTTTAACGCAAATGGAAATCATATTCTAAGGTCTTAAGAATACTTTTAAAGGTCAAGTATGGATGTAGATTTCAAGACAAGGTTTATGTCCCTTATGGTAACTTCCAAAACTTAACACTTCAAAAGATCTCAAAACATGCTATTAATACTTGAACATGAATGTAAATATGCAGCTACTTAAATCAAACAAAAAATGAAATACTGATCATGAAATCATTGTCTCTGCTGCCCATCTAATTACAGAAATAAAATGCAAACTATTGCACTCAAACAAATCAAAAATTGTATACTAACGAAAGCAAGATCAATTTACTTCACTTATAATCCAATAGCTCGCCAAGTAGCTTTTTTGGGTTAAGCCATGGCTCCGGAGATAATATCAATAACATGAAGAATTGATATCTAAATTACCTACTTGCAAATGAAAGTAAAATCAAGTCACTTCACTTATAATCTGATAGCTCGCCAAGTAGCTTTTCGGGGTTAAGCCATGGCTCTGGAGATAACGTCAATAACATGAAGAACCTGATATCTAAATTACCTACTTGCAAATGAAAGTAAAATCAAGTCACGTCATTTATAATCCGATAGCTCGCGAAGTAGCTTTTCAGAGTTAAGCCATGGCTCTGGAGATAACGTCAATAACATGAAGACCTTGATATCTAAATTACCTACTTGCAATGAAAGTAAAATAAAGTCACTTCACTTATAATCCGATAGCTCGCCAAGTAGCTTTTCGGGGTTAAGCCATGGCTCTGGAGATAACATCAATAACATGAAGAACCTGATATCTAATTGCAGAGATGAAAGTAAAATCAAATCACTTCACTCATAATCCGATAGCTCGCCAAGTAGCTTTTCGGGGTTAAGCCATGGCTCTGGAGATAACGTCAAATGACATGAAGAATTTGATATCTAAACTAACTAACAACAACAAATAAATAAGACTGAAATCAAAGCATAACTAAAATTGAAAAGCTTAAGAAAAAGTTCAGCAGAGAGGCAAATCTCATGTCACTATTTGATGCAAAAACATGTAAAGAAAAACTAATCTACAATCAACCAGTTGAACACACTTGCATGAATTAAAATTGCATGAATGGAAAATCTAATCTATCAAACTTGAAAGCAATCAAATGACATAATGAAATCAAAGCAAAATTACAAAATAAAATCTACTCTATCTTACATTCTAATGTGCTCCATGACATCTACTTCACATCTCCTTCCATGTTGAGAACATCAAAGCTTTATTCAAATTCTTCAAAATTACAAAGTACAACAAAGCTCTCTAAAGCTTTCCAAAGCCATCAAGGAAGAACTACAAACTCCAAGTTAAAGAACTAAAAGCCAAGCTAAGCTAAGACTAACAAGCTAACAAATGAAGGAGAGAGATCTCCTATTTATACAAAAAGATGAGAAGCCATCTCATTAATGAGAGTCCGTGAATCTCTCCCTCTACGTTTAGAGTCCTAATCAAAATAGGAACTGATAAGACACATGTCTTCTTAGAGTTTCAATACAATTAGGAGATGTGACACATATTCTCATGATCCTATGATTCTTTCCACTCAAATTCGAATTTGGCCTTAGAGTGCCACATAAGGGTCTTCTAGAAGCCTTCTTTTGACCTACACATGTCAATAATCTCAACCCACTTGTTAGGTATAAGAATATGCACATTATTTTTTAAATTTTAACCACAAATTCACTTAAAAAGGCTAAAAATTAATAAAGTTTGGAAAAACATAAATGCGGCCCAATGATAATGAAAGTGGGATGAATGTGGTGACATAGTAGTGAAATGGAGGTGATATAATGGACATAATAGTGAAAGTGTAATGGAAATGAATGACATTTTCAAGACCCAACAGAAACCATGCATGCGATAAGAGAGAAATCCAACTCAAACTGTGAGGCCAGTGCCTCACCATCAAATCCCTTCTTGGATTTCTTCCGTGGAAAATTCGTAGCATAATGGCCCACTTCATGACAATGAAAGCATCGCACTTTCGATTTGTCAAACTTCTTCCCACCATGGGAAGAACTGGATTTGGGATGGGACACCTTCCCTTTCCCCTTCCTCGCCTTACTCGCTAAGGCTAGATTTTCCTCATCATCTTGCTTTGATGTGGATCCATCTCTGGTGCTTCTTCTTATCTCCTCCTGCATCAGATTCGACCAAAGTCGTTCCCAATCTGGAAGTTTCTCTCTTCCATTAACCGAGTCTTAGTAGCTATGCCACCTCTCAGAAAGACGAAGTAGTGCAAGACTCACCATGTCATCATTAGGTGTCGTGATCCCTACACTTCCAAGCTCATACCTGTAGGTGGTGAGCTTGTTCAGATATGTAGAGATCGTGTCGCCCTTTTCACACTTGATTTTCCGAAGCTTGTTTTTCAGTGCTAGCTTCCTCTGATCGCTGCTGTTCTGATATAGATCTTTCAATGTTTTCCACATCGAAAACGGTGTCTCCTTCCCATGGAGGCTCGAGACAATGTGGTCTCTAACTCCCTCCAGGAGGATTCTCCTTGCTTTAGCCACACATTCCTTCCATTCCGCCTATTCTATAGCATTCACTGCTGCCGGCTTGGGGACTTCTTGATTAATGAAGTCCTTTACACTATTGTCCTCTAATACTGCTTCCATGCGATCCTTCCAGGCTATATAATTCACGTTGCCATCAAGGGCATACTCGAGTCTTAAACCGCTGAACACCATTGGTGAAATTGAGATGTGATAAGAACTCGATTTCTATATTCAGGAACCTCAAACTTCGAACTTCTCCCTTCTTGTATATTGTTCTTCGCTTTGATCACCTTTGCTCTGATACCATGTAGAAATTCCCACTGTACAAATTATGCAATATACTAAAGCAAAATACAAGATCTACTTCTACAAAAAACTTGCGGAAGCTTAATCGAATATGAGCAAGATCAAATAGAACACATATAACTGAGAATGAGAAATCAATCACACATGAACACAGAAGAATACTCTGGGGAAAGCCTCAGCTAAAAACCCCCGATCTCTGTATTATCATTAATCTGAAATTGATCTAAGACAATTAAATAAGGTATTACAGACTCATGTGCATGGATGTGCCTATGTTATTTTATGCAACAGATCGATAAGATTGCAAAATACACAGGCAATGAAGTAGTTAAAGAAAACATAACAGGTAAACATATGAACACAACAAGTTTAATAAGGAGTTCACCTAATACTCCTGGGCTACGTCTCCTAGTCCAGCCTTCAGTGGTGGCCTCTATATTATGTTTTCAAAGCAGATTTTTCACAACAGTGAGCTCAATTTGAGTCTCACAAAACAGATAAAAATTAGCAAGACTGTACTTGGATGCCCCAAGTCCCTGGAGTACACAGACTCTCCTTACTGACTCTCGACCTCCATTGGTCACAATAGTATGAGCCCCATCTGAGACTCATACATGACAGACATTACAGAGGAGTGTGCTTGAACCTCTCAAGCCTTCTCTGGAGCACACAGACTCTCTAACTCTCTCTGTGTTTTTCTTAACTCTGGCTCGATGTTGCCTTTGCTTCTTTAGGTCAGCTCGGCTTCTTCTCTCTACTTTCGGCTTACTGCCTACTGCTCTTAGCTTTCTGCTTCTGCTTTTTTCTCTCTCTATCAGTTTGTGGCTTTAACTTCTTTGAGGGGTTTGCCCTGCGATATGTGATTAGCGACTTGTCGCTAATCGCATATCGGAAACAACCCTTGTTTCTTGAAATGACCTCTGGATTTGCTAATTTGTGATAGCGCGCGTTACCATGGGCCGATGGTTTGTGCGCTTGACTAACGGTCCTTGTTGCTCCGCGCTGATCACAAATTGCAATAGTTACGAGGATACCTCTGATAAGCTTGATCTTCACAAGATTTGTAGCCTTTGGCATAATTTTTGAAGAGTTCATGAAAACTTAAAGAGTGTTCTAGGATCCAATTTGGATTACGACCTTCCCACTGAAAAAGCTTTTGGACCACCAAAAGTTGGTTTTTAAGTATCAATCAAGTGAGGATATAGATTCCTCACTTGCCCAATTTTTATCCATCTTGCACTGTTTGGTTTTGAACCTTTGAGTCCAATCCTGAGGTACTCAACATCCCCTCTGCGCGTAGTTCTCACCTTCTTGTCCAGAACTGTCTTCATGCAATTCATTGAGATATTCAAGCAATAGATCATCAATAGAAGGCAATCGACTTTGCTCTTCAAGATCTTCAATCAATGAAGGTTCAAACAATCTCAAGCTTTTTGCATTAACTACTGAATAGATTTGCATGTAAGTTGGCAAATCAAGGCGAAAATCATTCTCACCGATTTTCTCAAGTATCTTGAAAGGTCCATACCTTATTGGCTTCAGCTTCTTACCTTCACCTTGCATTCTATCTTTGCTGATATACAGCCAGACTTGATCACCAACTTGGAAACTATGCTCAATCTGATGCTTATCATGCCTTGCCTTGTACTTGGCTTGGCTCTTTTCCAGTTGTTCCTGTACTGCACGGTGAATCTCTTGGATTTGTTTAATGAACTTGGTTGCCTTGTCCACATCACTGTCTCCATCAATCGCTATGTCTTTACCAAAGACAAAATCCAAGGGAGACCTTGGTGTGAAACCAAAACAGGTCTCGAAAGGAGATTTCTGTGTAGAAGAATGTTTAGCCCGGTTGTAAGCATGTTGCACATAACACAAATGTTCATCCCAAAGCTTGGGGTGCTTGCTACAATAGCCTTTGAGCAACTGGATCACTGTCCTGTTGACCACCTCTGTTTGGCCATCTGTTTGCGGATGAAAAGCTGTGCTCTTCTTCAATTTGGTGTCCATCAATTCCCACAGACTTGACCAAAATTTCCCAAGAAATCAGGAATCTCGATTAGATACAATGGAAGTGAGTAATCCAAAATGAACCCATACATGCTGAAAGAACAACTTTGCTATTTGTTCAGCTGTAATTTGTTTTTTACAAGGTATTAAAATACACATTTTGCTGAACCTATCCACAATAACATATAAATAATCATGACCTTTTCTATATTTAGGCAGTCCCCCAACAAAGTCCATGGAATCACTTTCCCAAGGATGAGAAGGAACTGGTAGTGGAGTGTTCAAGCCTAGTTTTCTATTGTTGGGCTTGCTTTTAGCGCGCATGGTACACCTTCTTACATATCTAGAAACTGTTTCATTCAGTTTTGGCCAATAACAAAACCTTTGCAGCTGTGCAACTGTTTTACTTACATCAAAGTGACCTGATATTAGAGAAGTGTGTGCTTCTCGAATTATCTTTACTCTTTTGGTTTGAGGAATGCATAAATTTCCAAAATGATACAAGAGTTGGTCCTTAACATGATAATCAAATTCTTCGACTTGTTTACCATGACTTAAAGTTGCATATACATCTTTGAAATCTATATCTTGAGCATATTGTTCAATGTAGCTTTCATGCAATACTGAATTGTGCTTAAGTATAGTAGATGCATTTATGATTGGTCTAGACAACATATCTGCAACTTTATTGTGTATGCTCTTTTTATATCTGATGACAAGATGAAACTGTTGTAGAAAACTCATCCACCTATAGTGTCTTGATTGTTGCAACTTAGTTTGTGAGTGTAAATATTGAAGTGGTTGATGATCAATATGTATAACTGTCTCTTTTCCCACTAGATAACGTTTCCATTTTTTCACACTCTGTACTAATGCATACAATTCTTTATCATATGTGGGATAATTAACTACTGCAGAATTAAATGTCTCAAAATGATAACATATGGGTTTACCATGCTGCATGAACACTGTTCCTGTTGACACCTAATCCTCATGATTGGGTGAATTTATGTAAATAATTAAATTAGGTATGTGAACAGTCATCAGGAGATGAACTGAACAGTCACTCCCTACAGTATATAACAAAGACCTACCTAATGGAATAAGATGAATCAGTTTTCTGCCTAATGGAGTTACTGCCTGGCCTGACATGGTATTAGAGCCAGCTCCTTGTTTTAGCTCTTATGCTCCTGTAACTCCTCTGTCTGCCATATCCCCTCTGTCCTCTGCCATATTCCTTTCCAGCGCTGCCTCTGTCCATAACGCATTTGTCCATATTCAAAAAAAAAACCGATGCCAGGCGCTGCAAACTCACTATCGACCGCCCATTTTTTACTACACCTCATTATTGAACGTTGTTTTGACATTATTGAAACACTGTGCTGCTCTTTTCATTATTGAAACATTGTGCTGCTCTTTTCATTCCATCTCAAATTTAAACGATGTGCTACTATTTTCAATCCATTGAAACGTTGTATGCACCCCCGCCTGTCTGTCAGTCGCACCATTTGCAAATCACGCCATTAGGTTGGGAGCTGGAGACTCGACATCATTGACAACGCTGTATTTATGCCTTGATACCTTAAGCTCATCTCTTGAATGCTTAAGCTCGTCTATGTGAACGTTGTCTATATGTGAATGTTGTCTATTGAACGTTGTTCTATATGTGAACGTTGTCTATATGTGAACGCTGCTCATATATGTGAACGTTGTCTATGTGAACGCTGCTCATATATGTGAACGCTGTCTATTGAAATCAGAGGAGACTACCATCTTTATTAGCCAAATCCTGGTTTACACACAGCCCCATTCCTCTTGTTGTTTTGCGGTGGAGGATTTTGGTACCAGAATGTAAGTTTATGGTTTACACACAATCCCATTCCTCTCGTTGTTTTGCGGTGGAGGATTTTGGTACCTGCGCTTGCTCTTTTCCTCTCGTTGTTTTGTGGTGGAGGATTTTGGTAGAGCAAGTGTTGCACTGACATCTTTGAGGTGTGTCCCTACTTGAGCCACGGGTGTGGGGCCTTCCCGACCATGAGTTTTGTGGTCTTCTCTTTGTTCGGTGCGGACTGTCGATGAAAACAATGTGAATGTGCTTAGCGATTTTCCATATGTGACCATTTCATTGTCTCTCGGCTATATTTATCTCTTATTGAAAGTTAATGGGGATTTGATTTTCACATGGATAAAGGCCACATGGACTTTGGTGAATTTTAAACTCGTGTGAAAGGATTGGGCATCCCATGCTGTATACTGCGCATGCATTGAATGATTTTTATTGGTAGCTGTGAAAGTCATTTCTTGTCTGTGTATTGATGTTGTGATGACAGTGATTCAATGGGTACATGAAAATCTTATGTTAGAAATTTTAGTGGACGATAATACCCTTTGAGAATGCCCTTTTGAGTACATTTTTACTGTATATTGGCAGAAGTATTTTTTTCTATCAGCATTTTTTTTTTTTACAGAATGCATTCAATCATATCCATGGTAGGAATAGTTCTCACTGGCAAGGAGAACTATCATGAATGGTCCCGGATGATAAAACACACCCTCATCTTCAATGAGTTGTGGAAAGGAGTGTGTGTCGGAGAAGGAGACAATGACCCAGTACAGCCTACCTCAGACAAAGAGCTCGCAATTTGGGAAAACAAGAACAGAAAAGCCTATGCATTAATCACAACATCTGTAAATGAAGAGGTGAGTCGCCATATTTCGTCATATTCAACTTCCTTTGAAGCCTTACAAAAGCTGAAAGAACTCTATGACTCACATTCTGCACTTGAAGTTGTTCAACTCATGATTAAACTCTTCACTCTTGAACTGAAAAATAATGATCCTCTTGTTCTTGCATCTGAAGTAAAGTCTATAATGCATGATATAAATTCCACTAAGGTTGAGCTGGATATCCCTCTTATTGCTTTTCTCAAGGCACTTTATCCTACTTACTCCAATTATCTTGAGTCTTTGCAAGCAGATGGAAATCTCAAAGATATAACCTTTGACTCTCTTGTGAAAAAGTTTGTTGAAAGAGAAAAAGCTTTTGGAAAGAAGACAGCCCCTGAATATTCTGAAGAGACTGTGTGCCTTGCTCATAAAGAAAAGCATCCTGCTCAAGTTTCTACAAGAGGAAGAGGTGGACGAAGAGGAAGAGGAATATATTTCAGAGGTAGGGGGGTAGACATTCTCAGGGAGA
This sequence comes from Pinus tabuliformis, assembly GCA_031772625.1. Lineage (NCBI taxonomy): Eukaryota > Viridiplantae > Streptophyta > Pinopsida > Pinales > Pinaceae > Pinus > Pinus tabuliformis. Next base: position 1,097,968,807 of record CM062816.1, on the reverse strand, counting down.
AAAGGCAGATTTGCATTGCATTCGCTGCAAAAGAAATGGATCACATGATGCCTCTACATGCAAGCTACCATGGGACAAAATTGAGCAGAAAAGAAATCAACAGAAAGGTAAAACTGATGATACAGACAAAGGTAAAGCACCTGAATCGGCTCACTATGTTGAGGCATAATGTAACATTGGGGTAAATGAAGATTTGTTTAATGCTTCACTTGCTTCCTGGAAAAATGATTGGTTGCTTGATTCAGGAGTAACCTGTCACATGACTCATAGAAAAGATTTTTTTGAAGATTTTACTGACAATGTTGATGGAGCAGTATACTTTGCAGATCAATCAAAAATCAAGCCATCAGGGCTTGGCACAATCAGGCTTAAACTACCTGGTCTTCCATACTTTCTTCTGGATCATGTTCTATATCTCCCACAGCTCAAGAGAAACTTGTTGTCCTTGGTCCACATCCGCCAGCAAGGTCACTCCATTCATATGCTTGATGGCAAGCTTGAGGTAAGAAAAGCATCTGACCACTCACTTGTCATGAGGGGAATAGAAGAAGAAAGGCTTCTCAAACTGCAAGGAACCTCTGCTCATGCACAACATTTCTCATATATTTCTCATCATGAAGAAGGTACACTTCCATCAAGTTTATTATGGCATGCTAGATTTGGACATTTAAACTATGACAGTCTCCGCTTATTGAAGAAAAATGGTGTTGCTGGTTTGCATACAATTCCTAGGAAACTTAAGCAATGTGATGCTTGCATTCTAGGAAAGAATAGCAAACAGTCTTTTCATGATTCACATTCAAGAGCACATAGGAAGATTGAACTAATTCATTCAGATTTATGTGGTCCAATGCCTGTTCCTTCTGCAAATGGAAATAAATATATCATGACATTTATTGATGACTACACCAGAATGTGTTGGGTTTATTTATTGAAGAACAAATCTGATGCTTTTCAAACATTCAAGAATTTTCATAAATGGATGAAAATGATGCACAGTCTCATATTGGGTCTATTCGCACTGATAATGGAAAAGAATACACATCAAATGAATTTGAAAACTATCTTCGCCAACAAGGGATCAAACATTAAACAACTGTGCCTTATAATCCCCAACAGAATGGTGTAGCTGAAAGAATGAATAGAACAATCTTGAATATGGTACGATCCATGCTTTTCTTCAAAAATGTAAAGATAATGTTTTGGGTTGATGTTGTTCTATGTGCTGCATATATAAAGAATAGATGTCCATCTAATGTTATAAGAAACAAGACTCCTTATGAATTGTGGTATGGACATGTTCCTTCGATAAAACATCTCAGGGTCTTTGGTTCCACCTGTTATGCTTTGATACCAAAGGTACATAGAAACAAACTTGGTGCTAGAAGTCGTAAGTGTATCTTCCTGGGGTATTCAAACACCTCCAAAGCATACCGCCTCTATGGTGAAGTAAATAAAAAGTTTGTTGTATCTAGAGATGTAATTTTTCTTGAATCATCCAAAACTGACAATGTTGTTGAGCGGCAACTTGATCGCTTGGATAAATTCGCAAAAACAAAATCATTTCAAGAATTTGATAATCAGATTCCACATCTTGAAGGGGGGATTCCTATACTAGATCAACATGTGGAATCTTCTTCTGAAGAACAGTCTCCCCCGCATGAAACTCCAACAACGAATGATGCTTTAAGTGATGTAATTGATAGAATTGGGAGACTCAATCAACAAAGCAGCCTGGACCATCTCAGAAAGGTCCCCCAAAGTGGCTGATGAAGACACTTGAAAGTGTTCATCCTGATGAAATTGGAAAAACATGAACCAGAAATTCAAACCGACAAAATGGAGGTGATGTAGATGACTCTAATTCACCTGTTGATATGGATGTTTCTTATGCTTGTGAATTGAAATTGTCTACAGATTTTGAACCAACTTCCTTCAAAGAAGCTGCTTCTCATGATGAATCAAAAGAAGCGATGCAAAAGGAGTATGATGCCCTCATAAAGAACGACACTTGGAAGCTGGTTGATCATCCATTTGGAACCAAACCAATTGGCTGCAACTGGGTCTACAAGAACAAGTATAAAGCTGATGGCTCACTTGACAAGCACAAAGCTAGGCTTGTGGCAAAAGGTTTTGCACAAAAGGAAGGGGTCAATTATGAGGAGACCTTTGCCCCCACAAAAAAATGGGCCACCATCCGGACACTCTTTGCACTAGCAGCTCAGAATGGTTGGAAAGTCCATCAAATGGATGTAAAAACTGCTTTCTTGAATGGAGATCTAAAAGAGAATGTTTTATGTCCCAGCCTTAAGGATTTGCTGTGAAAGGACATGAACATAAAGTATGCAAACTTGTGAAGTCCTTGTATGGCCTCAAACAAGCACCGCGAGCCTGGTATGAAAAACTAACTGAGCATCTTCTGAAACTCAATTTCAATCATTTTGATCTTGATGATGCAACTTTATTTGTCAAGAAAGTTGGCAAAACAGTTGTATATCTTGTGGTATATGTAGATGATCTTTTAATGACAGGGAACAATGAAAGCTACATTGCATCCATAAAGAAGGAATTGGGAAAAAGTTTTGAAATGACTGGTTTGGGCTATGTTCATTACTATCTTAGCATTGAAGTAACCCAACATCCAAAGTCCATATTTCTTTCTCAAAAGAAATACATTGGAGATTTGTTGAACAGGTTTGGCATGACAGAGTGCAATCCTCTTACTACTCCAATGGAACAAAACTTGAAGCTCACATCTATTGAAGGAAAGGAATTTGAGGATGCAACAAAGTATAGACAGCTTGTAGGAAGTCTCAACTACCTAACTACCACCAGACCAGACATTTCATTTGCTATTGGAATCCTCTCCAGGTTTATGCAAAAGCCTTGTGAGGGACATTGGTCTGCTGCAAAAAGAGTTCTAAATTACTTGAAGGGAACTCAAGACTTTGGAATCAAGTACACACAGGTGGATGAATTCAGCTTGATCAGATACTTTGATTCAGACTTCGATGGAGACAAAGAAACTGGGGTATCTACTTCAGAATATGCTATGAGTCTTGGATCAGGAGCTGTCTCCTGGAGATCATGCAAACAATCAGTTCCAACAGATTCCACAACAGAAGCAGAATACGTGGTAGCAGCTGAAGCAACAAAAGAAATTGTGTGGCTCAAGAAAATTCTTGAAGATTTGCAGGTAAAACAAGCACAATCAACTCCACTCATGATTGACAACACCTCTGCAATAAAGTTGGCCAAGAACCCAAAGTTCCATGATCGAACAAAGCACATCAATACTAAATATCATCTGATTCAACATCATGTTGAGGCCAAAACAATCCATCTCCATCATTGTTCCACAAATGAGCAAATTGCAGACATCTTCACCAAAGCGCTTGGAAGGGAAAAGCTTGAACGATTCAGAATGATGCTTGGACTCACCAACATCCCTTCAGATTAAGGGGGGGAATGTTGACACCTAATCTTCATGATTGGGTGAATTTATGTAAATAATTAAATTAGGAATGTGAACAGTCATCGGGAGATGAACTGAACAGTCACTCCCTATTGTATATAACAAAGACCTACCTAATGGAATAAGATGAATCAGTTTTCTGCCTAATGGAGTTACTGCTTGGCCTGACAATTCCCATAGCATAGTCACTAGCATCCATTTCAAACTCAAAGGGTCTTTGAAGATTGGGCAGTGCTAGTACTGGTGCTGTACTAATCTTTTCTTTCAAAGTGTCGAAGGCTTTCTACTGTTTGCCTCCTCACTGAAACACTTTGTTCAATCCTGTTAAAGCATGTAAGGGAGCTACAATCAAGGAAAAGTTAGAAATAAACTTTCTCCAATACTGTGCTGCTCCTAGGAAGCTTCTAATTTCTATAGCAGATTTGGGTTTAGGCCAATTTACTATGACTGCAACCTTAGAGGGATCTATCTTCAATTCACCACCCCCTACAATATGACCCAAATAATTCAAAGATGTTTTGCCAAATTCACATTTTGATAACTTAACATAAAGATTTTCTCTTTTCAAAACATCTAGAGTCTGTTTTACATGCTTCAAATGTTCTTCCCATATTTTACTAAATACAAGAATGTCATATAGATATACAATGACAAAATCATCAATAAAAGGCCTGAGTACATCATTCATTACTCTCATGAAAGTAGCAGGAGCATTAGTTAAGCCAAAAGGCATAACTAACCACTCATACAATCCCTGCTTTATTTTGAAAGCAGTCTTCCATGCATCTTGCTCTGCAACTCTGACCTGATGGTAGCCACTATGCAAGTCCAACTTGGAAAAGTAAACAACTTCTTTCAACTGATCTAATAGATCATCTATGCAAGGAAGGGGATAACGATTTTTGATCGTTATCTTATTCAATGCTCGGTAGTCAATGCACATTCTCCATGAGCCATCTTTCTTTCTCACCAAGACAATTGGAGACCCACACGGTGATGTGCTAGGTCTTATGAACCCTTTCTCGAGTAGCTCCTGTACCTGCTTCTTGATTTCTGCATTCTCTAAAGCAAACAACCTATACATTCCGATGTTAGGCAATGAAACATCTTGCTACAAATTAATATCATGTACTATTTCCTTTTTGGGTGGCAGACCTTTAGGTTCTTGAAATAACATATCATATTTTGAAACAATTTTTTCTAAATCAGCTTGTTGTTTAGCATTACAGCCCTCAAATACATTGGTTTTATCAGGTTTCTTTTCCTTTACAACCATCAGTAAAAATTGTTTGCATGAATTTACAATTCTTTTCATCTGCCCTGAGTTTATGAGAGTATAATTATTCTTGAGTTTATGAGCTCTTACAATATATTCGATTCCATGTTTAACGAGTTGATACTTGTTTTCATCTCTATACAAAATGGTTTTTCTATCATACAAGTAAGGACTTCCTAAAACAATTCCACATATATCCAAGGGAACAATATCTAACTCAACCTCATCTACAAATGCTGACCCAAAAGAAAACCTAAGTTTACATTGTCTAGTCACTTGTAGCTTTGCTTTATCACATACCCAACCCAATGGATATGGCTTCTTGTGAGGTGTGGTTAGTAATCCCAGCTTCTTTACAATTGCTTCAGAAATTAAGTTTACTTGTGAGCCACTACCAAACAAAGTATCAATCTTTTGATGCTTGGAAATAACTCTAATATGAAAAAGCTCATGTCTTTTCTTCTAATTTTCTTCATTATCAGTAGATTGTGCATAATTACTAGTAGATGCTTCAGAATTTTTACCTTTTATACCTATGGTTGTGATTATTGTTTCATCCCCTGAGTCTGACCCCAAATCCTTCTAAATAGCTACAACAGTCTTCTTCTTTTTGCCATCGTACTTCTTGGGCCTCAGCTCCGGATGCAGAATCCAGTAGTGTTCATCATCATGCCCATCCTTCTTGCAGTGAGTGCATGAAGGCTTGGTCTTTTGTACAGTATCTGTCTTCCTCTCTTTCCATTTATACTTTCTCTTTTCCTTGTTCTTGCGTGCAGTGGGTTTTGACGATCCCCCAACTTTTGGGTTCACATTCTTGCCTCTAGCCTCTAGATGTGTACCCTAAATAGATACCTCATTTATGCTAGTGGGATTAAACATGAGAATGGTGTGCTTTAAATAGCTGTGTGGACCACCTTTATACTTCAGCAGAGTTTCAGGTGAGTCTAAAGAAATTCCTAGAATCAAAGATCTTTTTCTAAATTCTTGGGTGTAACTTTGTACACTTTGCCCTTTTAATTGGCGAAGAGTTTTCCAACTAATCATCGTCTGCTGCATATAAGCTAGTGGATAGAATTGTTTTTTAATTGCAGAAACAAATTCACTCCAGACATAAAGAATTTTACCATGCTTCTTCATGTCAGCTTGTGTTCTGCCTTCCCACCATACCAAGGCAGTTCCTCCAAGGCGTACGCTGGCCAGTTGAATCTTACTTCTGTTTGAATCAATGCTCTGCACCCTGCAATATACATCAATCTGTCTAATCCAGTTATCTAGCTTTTCTGTATTCAATTCTTCGTCATAAACTAGCAAATCAAACTTCACATCTAATTTAATCAAAGAAGGTTTCTTCTTTTTCTTTTCAGGGCTTTCTTTATGTGAAGAAGATGATGATGAAGGTGATGATGGGGGAGATGGTGGAGAGGGCTTCTCTTCTTTTCCTTTGCCTTCTGGGTGGGCAACTAGAAGAGGTTCTTCTACTCCTTTATCTTGTTTGGAGGTTGATGACTCTTCACCTCTACCTCTCTTAAATTCTCTATACATTTCTTCTACCATGGCTCTCATGGTCATGAAACTGTCCATGAATTGGGAGTCTGATTCCAAGGGACTTTCTTCTGCCATTTTCCTCCTAGGATAGACTCTTCCAATTTATGGGTTAGCTTCAACCAACTCTCCTTCTCCTAATTTAAGCTTTGTCCTAGATAGCATTCAACAAAAAAGAATCCAGCACAAGCTTGTCTAACCTTAGCAACCTAGAGCTTTGATACCACTTGATCTGAAATTGATCTAAGACAATTAAATAAGGTATTACAGACTCATTTGCATGGATGTGCCTATGTTATTTTATGCAACGGATCGATAAGATTGCAAAATACACAGGCAATGAAGCAGTTAAAGAAAACATAACAGGCAAACATATGAACACAACAAGTTTAATAAGGAGTTCACCTAATACTCCTGGGCTACGTCTCCCGGTCCAACCTTGAGTGGTGGCCTCTCTATTATGTTTTCAAAGCAGAGTTTTTACAACGGTGAGCTCAATTTGAGTCTCACAAAATAGATAAAAATCAGCAAGACTGTACTTGGATCCCCCAAGTCCCTAGAGTACATAGACTCTCCTTACTGACTCTCGACCTCTATTGGTCACAGTAGTATGAGCCCAATCTGAGACTCAGACATGATAGGCATTACAGAGGAGTGCGCTTGAACCTCTCAAGCCTCCTCTAGAGCACACAGATTCTCTGACTCTCTCTGTCTCTGTCTTAAATCTGGCTCGATGCTACCTTTGCTTCTTCAGGTTAGCTCGGCTTCTTCTCTCTGCTTTCGGCTTACTGCCTACTGCTCTTAGCTTTTTGCTTCTACTTTTTTCTTTCTCTGTCAGTTTGTGGCTTTAACTTCTTTGAGGGGTTTCCCATGTGATAGCGCGTGTTACCATGGGTCGATGGTCTGCGCGCTTGACCGACGGTCCTCGTTTCTCCACCCTGATCACAAATTGCAATTGTTACGAGGATACCTCGGATAAGCTTGATCTTCACAAGATTTGTAGCCTTTGGCATAATTTTTGAAGAGTTCATGAAAATTTGGAGAGTGTTGTAGGACCCAATTTGGATCAATCATACAAGTGGAAATATGTCTAGATTACACAAAGAATCAGCTCACAAGCTATCCTGCTCTCTTTGCAATCGAACAATATAGCTCACACACTGAATAGACATAAGATATGCCTTCCCTCAGCCCTCCAAGCCTCCTATTTCCTTGCGCAATTTCCTTGGGGTCTAATGCTGCCACCTGTGTGAATTGGCCTCATCACACACTCACCAAACCCAAAAGTAACTGCACAATCTCCAAGGAAAGAATTCCTTCTGCATGCAAGAGATATCCTCCATGGAATATTCCTACAACTGATAGGACACTGTCCCATCATCTGATCTTAACTGGGTCTCTGTCTGAACTGACATGCATGAGTTATTTATGAGAAAATATTTAGTTATCTGAAGTGCAGCAGTTACATGCATGCATGCATTAACTAACGGAACTCACAATTAGTTCAGCAAACTATTTGAACTAATCTAACTGGACTTAACTCAGTTAACTGAGCTAACTAATTACAACTCATCCTTATCTCTTTAACTAAGGGATAAATTCCTCAATTAATGGGATAACTGTTGCATGTCCTCACATAAACTTCATGTTTGATTTTCTCCAACTAATTAAGTCAAGATGAATTAATTAATTATTAATCAAACAGCTGCTAAGAACAAATTCGAATTTTACTTCTCTATTTTAGTTCAGGGACTAACTAAAATAGGAAAGTATCCCGAAATGCTATTTATGGCAGTGCTATTTTTAGCACTTCTATATTTAGCATTTCTTGTTGCTATTTTCAACCAGGAGGTAGTGGTGAAAATGAAGTGTTATGTGTCAAGGGGCAGACTTAGGCATATAGAAGTTATAGTGGTAGTGGTTGAAATGAAAATGAAGTGTTATGTGCCAGGAGGTAGTGGTGAAAATGAAGTGTTATGTGCCAGGGGGCATATGTAGGCATATAGAAGTTATAGTGGTAGTGGTTGAAATTGACATTGTGTGTCACCCGAGTGCTAACCCACTTGTTGATTCTTCTAGATTTAAAAAATGGAGCAATAAATAAATAAAACATAGTGACATAGTGGCAATAATCAAAGACTCCACATGGGATGAAACCTAGTGGCCCCCATAAGATCTGAAACAAAGTAGAAGTGATAACATCCCATTGTGCCAACCACTTAGTTGTCTCACAAGAATACTTAAAAAACATTAAACACATTATTTATCTTAGAAATAAAAAAAACATATATATTTAAAAATTCAAGTGAATCATAATAAATTACAAAAGTGGATAGTTACACTCAACAAGGTTTTCAATTTCTTTAAACTTATCCTATACATTTTCACCATGTTTGGGGAACATGATCTAAATATTTATAATTAATTGGGAACAATGTAGGGAATTTGGAAATTGTTTGAGAGTTTTAATGTCAAGAAAATGAGAATTTGGGAATAAGTTTTTAGTATAAAAAACTTTGAAGTAAAATTATATTTTTAATGTTAATAAATGTTGTCATATTTTCTTGACCGGTTTCTTTATAGCCTTCGTAGACTTAGCAGTGAAACTGTTGCACAGTAATTGTCCCACAAACAGCGAACAACATACACACTATGTTGTCTACTAAATGTAATTTTTATTAGGGTTTTTTTTTTTCTTAGGGAAAAAAAATGTTGACATATTTGAATTAAAACTCTATTTTTAATGCTATTAAATGTTGTAATATAATTCTTTTATGTTTTAGTCTTTTTGGAGTAGTTTTTTTTTTGTCAATTTTGTCTAATAGAGATTTGTTGAAATCAAGTTGTGACATTCCAATGGTTTTTTAGAGCGTTGAATCCATTTTATGTATTTAAAAATATGTTTTAAACAACCCTAAAGAAACGCAATTTACCAAAAATTGTATCAATAATTCCAATCAAAAAACCACTTCAATTATCGTATACAATTTTAATATTATTATATTAAAATGCAAATACTTAAATTAATTATTACAAATATGTAACTTATTATAAATATTTTTATTATGTCTATTCAAAATTTCATTATTAACTGAATACATAAGAACTAAAATACATATAAATTAGATATAAAAAATATTTAAATTTAAAAAATTTAATAATATTATGCTAATATTTTCTGGAGAAATCACATAGAGAACAAATTTTCTCTATGAGGAGCAAGATCAATTGACTAAAAATATATAAATCTCAGAGATGTAACAGTAATTCCCAATGGTTAAAAAACAATAATAATAATAAAGTTTTATGAAAATGAACCTTAAAAGACCAAAATCAAATTAGTTAATTTTGAATTTTAATTTATTTTATTTTGAATTTTAATTTTAAAAAATTGACAAATTCTAATATTTTGTTATTAACAAATTTTATATTATAATTTATTTATTATATTAAAAAGAAGGAATTTTGATCTTAAAAAATAGAAAGATTCTAATATTTTGTTATTAACAAATTTTGTATTATAATTTATTTATTATATTAAAAAAATTGAATTTTAATTTTGAAAACTTGAAAGATTTTAATAATATTTTGTTATTAACAAATTTTATATTATAATTTATTTATTATATTTTAAATATATAGCTATATTATTAAAAAAATGAATTTTAATTTAAAAAAAAATGAAAATATTTTGTTATTAACGAATTTTATATTATAATTTATTTATTATATTTTTAAGACACCAAAAAAACTAATATTATTAATAAATACAATTATATTAGACTTTTATTAATTTAATAAAGGATTGCTTAAAAAATAAGAATAAAAAAAATATAAAAAATAAATAAATGAAATTATCAATAAATACAACTATATTATCAATTAGAATTATATTAATTATAGCTCCAAGGGTTAGCTCAATTGGTCAAAATCAGTGCCTCGCCATCAAGAGGTCACAAGGTCCAATTTCCCCGAAGCCCTTGGGGTCAGGCCTTGCTAGTGGGCCGCGGGGCTAGATTCCCTTCGGGGTCGATCAACCCAGATTTTTCTGTGGACGTAGCGCCACCCATTGACCAGGGTGTCCATGAACCACAACCTAAAAAAAAAGAATTATATTAATTATATATAAAAAAAGAAACTCCAAGACAGAAGAAGGAAACTAAAGGGGGAAAGAACAAAGAGAAGGGACCCATGGGCTACTTAACTTCCATTGATCATCCCCATTAAGAGTTTTGCTCCTCTTTTCAATTTCAATGGCTTCTCTTAATCTTCAGTGATGGAATTGATCAACCCTCGCAAGGACCTTAGAACCCTCTAAGCGAATATGGTGCTTCGTTAATTGAGCATGTTCAGCTAGAGCATAGGAGTGGGTCCTATAGTGCCTAAGGTCCGTTGTGTGCTCCTGAATCCTTTGTGAAATGGAAGGACCAGTCTCACCGATGTAGGGGGTTCCACGAGAACACAGAATTAAATAAACATCTTTCTTGATGTTCTCATCTCAAGGAAAGATGATGGTTCGTTCTCCCACCAGGTGATTCGTAAGAAAACCCATAGTGACCAGTATCTTCATGCTAAATCTCATCACTTTCCAACCCAGAAACTAGGTGTTCTCAATACTCTGGCTACTAGGGCTATTCGAGTTTCGGAAGAAGACCATTTGATGGATGAGAAAAACCATCTTGTTAATGTCTTCAAGAAGAATGGTTATAGTAAGTTGCAAGGTTTTAGAGTCTTTTTAAAAGCTAGTCAGCGACCTAAAACTAAAAAAGAGGTTGGGGTGGCCTCTAATGTTTAGCTTCCCTTTATCCAAGGGTCAATTGACATGATTGCTAGAATTCTTAAGAAGAAAAAGGTTGGCTCGGCTCCACCTTTAGACCTTTTAAAACCATTTGCAGCTCTTTAAGATCTGTCAAAGACCCTACTAATCCCAATTGCATGAAAGGTGTTTATTTAATTTTTTGTTCTTGTGGAACCCCCTACATCGGTGAGACTGGTCGTTCCATTTCACAAAGGATTCAGGACCACACAGTGGACCTTAAGCAATATAGAACCTGCTCCTCTGCTCTAGTCGAACATGCTAAATTAACGAAACACCATATTTGCTTAGAGGATTTTAAGGTCCTAGTGAGGGTTGATCAATTCCATCACCCAAGAAGAGAAGCCATTGAAATTGAAAAGAGGAGTAAAACTCTTTCCCCCATTAGTTTCCTTCTTCTGTATTGGAGTTTTTTTTAGTTAATATAATTCTAATTGATAATATAGTTGTATTTATTGATAGTATCATTTATTTATTTATTATATATTTATTTATTCTTATTTAGTATTTTTTAAGCAATCTTTTATTAAATTAATAAAATTCTAATATAATTGTATTTATTAATAATATTAGTTTTATTGGTATCTTATAAATATAATAAATAAATTATAATATAAAATTTGTTTTTTTTTTTTTTTAACTGAAACGAGTATGTATTTTATTTAATTGTAGAAGAGAGAATGGGTCTTTGCCAAGGCGACCCCAATTACAATGCAGTTGTCCATCAAATACTGCTTTTGAGCTACAACATTTTCAAGGAATTTGAAAGGTACTTTCATCATTTAGGATTAGCTGCCCTTTCATGAGAGAGCAACCTTTGTTCGCCATCTGATCTGCTTCACTGTTTGAATTTCTGAGTATATGATAAAACTTGAAGGAAGCAAAGTCTAGAAGGACTCTCTTCAATCTGCCCAAAATTTTGTTGAGACTAGCATTGCCGAATAGTTCCTCCAAGTTTAATTTTTTTATTAATATCTTTGAATCTCCGAAGACTTGGAGGTCTTTGACACCTTTGTCTCTTGCTATGAGGAATGCTTTTAGAAGACCAAGGATCTCAGCTTAATTGTTGGTTTTCTGGCCTAAACCCCAGCAGAAGCAATCTCTTGAAGGCCCATCTGGGGAGTAAATGACCCCACCTGCACCGGCAACACCGGGGTTTCCTTTGGAAGCCCCATTGAAGAATATTGTGGTTAAATTTTGAATTCGCCACCAATTTTGGAATGTGTCATCAAGATCTCTTTTACGCCGATCCAGATTTGCTGTTTGAGGGGTAAGGAGATACTTTCGAGGATATGGCTCAAGGAGGCCAAGCTACCTCTTTTCCTCGGGCAGGAGCAAAGAGTCTTCTTTATAATACTGCTGCTGGGCAGCTTCCAAGAGGAAGGATTTGGCTTTAGCTGCTACATGCAACGGGGAGTGTTGCAAGTCTTTGAAAATCAGCTCATTGCGGGCCAACCAGAGCTGCCAGCAAACGTATTTGGGCAAAGCTGTCCAGACTTTGCGCCAAAATGATTTGATAGGAATTCTATGAGGGTAGAAAAGGCTCCAAGAGCCGAAAATTTCCGAGACAGAAGTCCGTGAGGGACAGAAATCTGGAAGTCCTGAAGGATAAGTCCCCAAACCTCTTTGGCGAATATACAATCCATGAATAAATGCTGGGTTGTTTCGAGATTGCTTCTGCATAGCACACATCTATGTGGCCCTGCTATGTTCCTTTTCGCTAGATTATCACCAGTTAGAAGTTTATTATGAACCAGGGTCCAGAAAAAGAAGTTCACTTTTGGTAAGGCTAATGGTTCCCAGACATGTTTCCAAAAGGCCGGAGATTGGCTGCTATTCCTTGAGGCCTGTAGAACTCTGTATCCTGCTGCTATAGAATATGCTCCTGTCTGGCCCCAGCCCCAACTGTCTTTCATGAATCGATTTACAGGGACTGACTCCTCCAGTAGTTCAGCAAGTAAGTATTGTTGAGGGATTAACCAGACAGGGACACCATGAAAATCCCAGCCGGCCCAGTCACCACGATGATCCCATTTCGAAAGGTCATAAATACTGTTAATACCCGCGCTTTCCAGCCATTCTCTAAGTTCTGTGATTTCCTCGTTTTCAGCCAAGGGATCACGACCCATGATACGATCGAGCCACAGGTTTGTGCGCTTTCCATTGCCAGGAATTCTGTATACAAATTTTTTGAAGAAATTACTGCTTTTGCAGCATAGTCTCCAAACCTGCGTGCAGTTAACAGAGTTGTCACATTGCAGATTTCTGAGAGAATTGTTGTGTACGTATTTTGTCCGCAGAATGATGCTGACTGGATGAGTGGGCTCATGGACCATCTTCCACAGAATCTTACCTCCAAGTGCTATGTTGAAAAGAGAGGGATATCGAATGTGCAAACTGCCCTCTGCAATCGATTTTTTAACCAAATCCCAGTTTACTAAGTGCATTTTTTTTTCATTGCCCTTCCCACCTTGCCATAAGAAATCTCGGAGGAGTTTAGAGATCTGGTCCATCACATTTCTTGGAGCTAATAGAAATGCTGCTTGATAGATTGGAAGTGCAGACAGCAGAGACTTGATTAGGATGACTTTACCACCTTTTGTTAACCAGAAGCCTCCCCAACCTGAGATTTTTGATTTGATTTTACTGATGATTTCACTCCAGAGCGATCTCTTATTAACTCCATTTGTGATGGGGAGGCCAAGGTACTTGATCCTGTCCCATTGAGCATGACCTTTGAACCCAAGGAGATTCGAAATGCTTATGAGATCTTGCTGGTCTATGTTCCAGCTGAAGACTTCACTTTTGCTCTCATTGACTAATGCTCCCGAAACTCTGCAATAACTTCTAAGGACAGTGTCGAAAGCTTTGGCAATTCTGGTGGAGGCACCTCCAAGGAGTAGGGAATCATCTGCAAAGAGAGCATGGTTCAGAGGGTCTGCGCCAACGGAAGGTTTGAGACCCGGAAGGGTACCAGCAATTCTTTCAGCTGAGAGTTTTCGACTGAGGGAGTCAGCCATTAAAATGTACAGAAAGGGGGAGAGAGGGCATCCCTGCCTGATGCCTCTCCGAGCTTGGAAAAAATTGGTAGGATGACCATTGACTAGAGGGGCAATCCACGGGTTGTCAATGCAGGCTTTTATAAGGTGAACAAAATGAGGCGAGAAGCCAAAGGAGAGGAGAACATTGATGAGGAAAGAGCGATTAACTCTATCGAATGCATTCGCCATATCTAGTTTTATCAACATACCTTTCTCTTTCCGCTGTTTGCTTGAGTGGATTGTCTCCTGAACTTGGATAACGTTGTCCAGAATGTGCCTGCCTTCCACGAATCCACCTTGAGAGCTGGAGATCAGTCTTTTGAGCAGAGGCTTGATCCTATTTGCTAATAGTTTGGCCAGGATTTTGTAAGAAGCATTACAAAGCGATATGGGCCTGAATCTTGCAAATGATTCAGGATTGGAGTCCTTGGGAATTAAGGCTAGGTAGGTGGAATTGGTTCCTCCACCTATCTTGGCTTTTTTCATAAACCCTCTTATCATTTTTTGAAGGTCAGATTTGATGATATCCCAGCAAGATTTGTAGAAATGTATTGTGAATCCATCTGGCCCAGGGGCCTTATCTGCTTCCATGGACCAAATAACTTTGATGATTTCCTCCTCAGTTGTGGGTCTAGAGAGGGCTGTATTATCTTCAGGGCTGATGAGTAAAGGGATGTTAGAGAGGAAATCGGCAGCTTCCTCCTCATTGCCATGAGTTCCCTCACTATATAGATTCCTGAAGTGGATTTCAGCAGCAGCTTTGACCTGATTGAAACCTTTGCAGACTTGGCCCTCCGCTGTTTTGATTTCTGCTATATGATTCCTGGACAGACGTGCTCTATATTGTCGGTGGAAGAAGGAGGTGTTCTGATCCCCTGCCTTAAGCCACAAACTTCTGGATTTGAGTCTCCAATATTCTTCTTCCATTCGAAAGGATCAGTATGTGGAGCGTTGGGCTTTTATTTATTTTTCCAACAAATCTACTGTGATATCTTTGCTTTCCATATCTGTTTGCAGAGACTGCAGAGTCTGCACTGCTTCTTTTCTTTGGCTGGTTGGAGTAGGGATTGGTTTCTTTATCCATTCCTTCAATGCTTGTTTTGTGGCCTTAAGTTTTTGCTCCCAAACATAACTTGAGGATCCTGAGAAGGATTTGGCCTAAGCTACTTTCACTGTTTCTGTGAAGCCTTCTCTCTCGATCTAGTAGAAGTTATACAGGCTTGTGATCTGAGGTCAGTTTGGGAAGAATTTTAGAGATGATTATCTTTTTGTTCATCATTAGGGAGCTTTGCACCATAAAACGATCCAGGCGGGCATAAATGTGGTCCAACCCAACTCTGTTATTGGACCAAGTGAAAAGACCCTGGACGGGATTGAAATCTAAGAGATCCCAAAGTTGTGTGAGCTCTTCCACTGTGGCCAACATGGGATCTCTGCTACTGGAACCACCCCTCTTCTCTTTTTCTTTCAGAACTATATTAAGATCCCCGACTATGATGATGTTGCTGGGGGAATGCTGCTCTAAAAAAGCAGAGAGAGAATTCCAGCATTCTCGTTTTTCAGAGTAAATGACAGGTACGTAAAGATTGAAGAGAGAGATGGTCAACTTACTTGCGCAGTGCGTCAGCTCCGTGAAGATCCAGTGTTGGGTTTCATGGGATTTATTCAGCTGGAATAAATCTTCGGTCCAGAGAGTTGCCAGCCCTCCAGAAGAGCCCCTTGAGCTGACTGCTTTACCTGAACTTTTCTTCCATTTTGACTTGCTGATATCTAGAAGGGCTCGCCCTTCTATCTTAGTCTCTTGGAGCATGAGAATGTCTGAGGGATCTGTTTTCAAGAGGTCCTTAACTGCTTCAATTTTAGAGGGATTCCCCAGTCCTCTGCAGTTCCAAGAGACGAGTTTCATTATTTACTTGAGGGGGGGTTGGAGCCTCCCTTAGAAGGCCTTGGTCTGGTATTTCGTCCAATAGACATTTCTATTGTGGACTGACTTCCTTGTATTTTAAGTCTTTCAGCCTCCTCTTCCCTAACTTCTTTGCGGGATTTCCTTCCTGCTCTTTTTGAAGGGCGCTCGTAGGTTTCATCCTCCGAAGAGCCTGAGCTTTCCGCAGGTTTTTTCCTTGTGACTTCTGCGTATGAGGGATTGGAGGGGCTGCCTTGGGAGGCTTCGATCTGTATAGTTTCCCCTCCATCTTTGCTTGAAGGTGGGATTTCTGTCTGTTCCAGATTTTCCTGGACTGGGTTTGCCGGATTGATCTGGACGCTTTCTGTACCATTTGGGGTTGCTTCCTTTTCTTGGTTGGACTTGGAGCTGCTTGGGACTCCTATCGTGTTGCCTTTACCAGTGCCTTTTTTTGGATGAGCAGTTTTCTGGACTAGAGTCCATTGTTCCCCGTTTTGTTTGTCTACATGCTCCTCATCCTTTTTCTTGCAATGCTTTGCAAAGTGTCCATGGCCATGACAATGTCTACATTTGAAAGGAAGCTGTCGTAATCCAATTCCTGGACATGCGTCCACCCAGCAACAGTGAGCTTAATTTTTTCCGGCAGCCCCTCTTCTAGATCCACTTCTACGCAAATGCAGGCACATGAATACTGATCTTTTCTTGCGGCTTGATCTATGTATTTTCCTAGAGCATTACCGATGATCTGGAGTGATTTTTGGTTACAGCGATGGAGGGGCAAATGAGGGAGTCTCACCTAAACCGGAACAACATATAAAATTTGTTAATAACAAAATATTAAAAAAAAAATCAAATTCAAATTCAAATTTTTTGTTTTGTTTGATAATATAGTTATATTTATTGAATTTAGGCTTATGTGATCCATATCAAGTTTTTTGAGAAGATTTTTCGGCGTAAATCACATTAGAATACATTTGTGGACACGTTTGGAATAAATTATAATATAAAATTTGTTAATAATTAAATATTAGAATCTTTCAATTTTTAAAATTAAAATTCATTTTTTATATTTTTTATCTTAAAAATATAATAAATAAATTATAATATAAAATTTGTTAATAACAAAATATCAGAATTTAACAATTTTTAAAAATTAAAATTCAAAATAAAATAAATTAAAATTCAAAATTAACTCATTTGACTTTGGTCCTTTAACGTTCATTTCTATAAAATCTAAAAAAAAATATTCTTTAATCGTTGGGAATTTACAGTTGCATCCTCAGATTTATATATTTTTGGTCAGTTGATCTTGCTCCTCATCCTGGTCGTGATGATGAACCTAGATCTAGGTTCAAAACAGGTCGACCCTTTGTTCTCTATATGATTTCTCAAGAAAATTTGAGTATTATATCATGAATCACAGAAGCATAAAATTTGAATCTAAGCATTATATCATAAATCACAAAATCTGAATCTGAGCATTATATCATGAATCACAAAATCTGAATCTGAACATTATATCATGAATCACAGAAGCATAAAATCTGAATCTGAGCATTATATCATAAATCATAGAAACATAAAATCTGAAATTAATAATATTAATAGATTTAAATTACTTTTTGAAAATCTAATAAATACTTTTATTCTATTATTTATAGATCTTAAATTTTATTTTATTATTTATGAATCTTAAATTTTAGTATTCTTTTAAATAGGTTCATATATAAATATTAATACAAATTAAATTAATAATTTCAATATTAAAATTATTTCACAAATGTTATTTTTTAATTTTACAAATTTTAATATAATTTAAAATTGATAATATTAAAAATAAAATCTAAAATACTCTAATATAAATATTTACATTATATTTTAAAATAATTTATATATTGTTTAAGTATATAAAATTATCATTTCCAATTTAGTATTTAAATAAAATTTTTAATCATTTTGAACATTAATATCCACATTGATTACATTTCCAAAATTCATACGACAAAAAATAGCATACACATTGTAAAATAAATCGAGAATATAAATTTATAAATAACTTTTATATAACTATTCCATTTATTTAACCATTAAAAACGCAAGAACCTCAAATTCATAAAACTAGTTCATTGCTTTACTACTTCAACGTGGCATTACTACATTGTTGGGTTGCCATGTGATCACTTTTTTATCATAAATATATATTTATTTTAAATAAGTAAATAAATATTATTCTTTGTAGTTATATTATATAACAAGCATATATAATGTATTTTTAAGTAAAAACTCTCTTGAGTGTATCTAAAATTTGAATCCAATATTTTAAAATTCCATAAATTTTCTGTAAAAAGTACTCTTAGATCTATTATAAAAATGTATTTATACAAAAACTCTCGATAACTCATAGAGTTTAAAAACATATAACATTGTTGCATGAGTTATATTGTTCATAACCTATTTATTATATCTTATTAATTACAGAGTTTTAGTTTGCAGTTTTTATCTCAAACATTTTCAAGTTATTGTTAATCATTTCATCCTCGTTATCCTTTGTTGAGTTAATAGACAATTTGGTGATTAAATGGTCGAGGGTGTTAATAGACAATTTGGTGATTAAATGGTCGAGGGTGTTAATGCTAACTAATTTAGCAATTATTTGTTTTTAGAGCTACACTTTTATCTTAAAGATCTAATGATGTGAAGTTTCCATCAACAAAGTGATTATGTTATACCTATTGGTTTTTTGAGTCTACATTCTATGTGAAATTATTATGATTTTGTTTGTTTTGCCAATAGCATGAGCCTCATGTCTTCTAAGCACTCATCATATTTGTGAGGTCTCATAGAGTGAATATTGACCAACATGTCTACTCCATTAAAAAATCTTGACATAAACGCCATGATACCTATGTTTTGTTCCAAGCCACACACGTACTAGAAAATATATTATCACTATCTTACAACTCAATTGAACCAAAAACAAAGTGTTAATTTCTTAACATTAATAGTGAATGACACCACTAATGTTGAGCCAGAGGAATACCTATCCCAGGTTCTTGAAGAGTCTGCATTGTTGGGTGATAGAAGGAGCCACTATAATAACCTTTATAGCCACCAAACTGGCCAATTAGAAAATAACACTAGCTCTAAAACATGACAAAAGCATCCCTTCGAGTTTGAGAGGGGAAAATTGGAGGGCCACAAAGTGCACCAATGAAACCAAAACCATTGTCACTAGAAGCCCAAAATCCACTAATGCCCCTTGATTTAGAAAAGTCATGCTAACTTGACACATGCCACATATTCACAATTAGAAACATGCCTTGAATTCTGCCCAATCCAAAGGCATGAGTCAATTCAATCTAACTTAAGTGGTTTATGGGATGGAGTGTTGAGCTCATACTGAGTATATTTAGGGTGGGATCATACCAACGTCAATACACTAAATCCCATCATAACTCTACAGTTAAATGTTCTTGGGCTAGAGTAGTATTGGGATGGGTGGCCTCTTCGAAAGTCCTAGTATTGCACACCACCCCACCCCCAACTTTAGATAAATGAATTAGTATGAATAAGAGATACTCCCCTTTTGGTGGCTCACAAACAATCGATAACACTTAAAGAGGTGGCAGGTGCAATGGAGATCATCTTTTATTCCGAGGAAAAGTGAAAGACATTTTCAAATAGTGATTGCATAGAGCTACAAATAACCAACCAAGCTAAGGCGTTTGCATTGTTTCAAGGTTTTATAATTTTTGGCGAAGGCATTGCAAGAGACTAGTTATTGGGGATTTGCAGTTATTTTTTAGATAAACTAGCACAACCACATTAACAAATGTGGTTGATATGCGTCAATAGGCATCATTTTCCATTTGTTTTGTCAACCTATGAATCCACATGATGTCATTTGTTATTTGATAATTTGCAATTAAAATTTCATAATTGTATTAGGTAAATGTGAAAAGGAAAATATGGATTTAGAGATGTAAGGTGGTGAAGATTTGAAATTCCATCAGTTGATGTAGAGGAGAAATTCCATCAATTGATGTAGAGGAGATGACTAGAATATGTTAGCATATTTTATTAATGAACAAAAGATAAAGATTTGGATTAAAAGAAAAATTAATATGCAAATTTTCGATGAAGGGACACCTATCAACGAAATGATCAAAACCTCTTGTTTGAGCAATACTATTATATCTAGAATGTTATCTAGAAAAAAATGTTACAAAATTTGAGAGTATTGAATTCTTCCATGTTCTCTTGCACATTATTTTCGTTAAAAATAAAAAGATACAAACAAAAAATCAATACGAGATTAAAAATAAAAATAAACCATAATAAATTCATCTTAAATCTGGATCTACCAAATGTCGAGAGGGATCAAGTCCAAAGTTAATTTTTAATTTTAATTATATATAGTTATTATTATTATTTATTTATTTATTTATTTTAATGTTGATTCAATCAACATAACATTATATTACATAATGCCTTACATAACTAATGTTTTACAACATCACTACCATACTAGGTTGTAGAGTGTCTCTCAAAGCATAAATAAATAAATAATAAAAAATTAGATAAGTATTCTTATCTTTTCAAAAAATAAACATGAAATTAGTAATATATATATATATATGAAAAAAAAATTCCAAAAGAAACTCGTAACTTTCATTATAATTGAAAATTTCATTATGCATGTGCATATCCTACTCTCCGATAATTTACCAGCCAGCCCGCACAATCGGTCATGATTCGACAAAATACCGGACTATTCAATCCTCCCAAAAAAAACATCAAACAAAGTTCCCCATATCCAGTATATACATCTTAAAAAAATCAAAAGAGATCAACAAATCGATCTGTGCCATTGTCCATAAAACAACACGATATCTCTATTTATATACATCAAAAACAAATAAAGTCAAGTGTCTAGTAGCGGGCCCTCCATGCAAGGTCGGTGATATGAAGCTCTCTCCCAGTTGTCTACAAATTCAATGATCTGTCATTCTCCCATAACCTTAGCAGCGCCTTCTTTAGACAAGGCATCAACGGATGAGTTCCTTTCTCTGTAAATATAGCAGCACAAATCATAGTCAAAAGAATACTTTAACAAATTAATTTCCTCAATAATCAAACAAAATAATTGCATGTGACATCTAACAATATCGTTAAACTAATTAATAACAAGTTATGAGTCATTGAAAAATTGAATTTTATGTATATCCTATTCAATATCAAACCACGATAGTTATTAAAAAAAACTTTAAAAACAAGAAAAAAATTAGGGAATTCCTAGAATCACTCATGCCCCGTGCCCCCAACCCTTTCCCATGCGAAACTCCAACTTTCCATAATTCCCACCTCTGACCTCCACCTTCCCCTATCCCACATATGCCTCCCGCATTGTCAATGTGGTGTCATAGGGAGGGAATGGAAGTGGAATATGAAGATAACAATGTCACATTATACCTCTCTATAGCCCATGCTAGTAACAAAAGTTGTAAGGAGGAAAGAGAGTATGGGTCACGAGAAAGGAAGGGAGAGAAAGGAAGGGAGTCAAAGTGTGAGGTGGATGGTGGCAAGTGGGAGGGTGGATTGAGCTTTCGTGTGGGCCACGGGATGGAATCGCCCTTCTACTTCCATCTTCCTAAAGAACATGTGCGTTTTTAAATTTTAATGTTTTTTATTTTTATTTTTTAATTTTTGTTAATCTTTTTATATTTTTTTTAAGGTTTTTATTTATTTATTTAGTTTGAAAAAACTTTTATATTTTGATTTTTTTTAATTAAAAAACCAACACATGCAATTTTTTATAATAATAATAATAGAGTATGCATTATTATTATTATTTTTATTTTTAAATTGATTTATATTTTTTTATTATGAAAAAAGTAGATTACTTTTAAATTAAAATAAATTAATAAAAAATTAAAAAAAAGGTTTATTTTTAAGTTTTTGTATTTTTTTTAATGCAAAGTGGGGTTTGCTTTTTAGTTTATTAATTTATAAGTAAATTTATTTAAAATTTAATAAATAAATAAAGTTTCAATTTAGAAGACAATTTTAAGTTTTTTATTTGCAATGGTATTAACTGTTAATATCATAGTTTCCATTAGGTTGTAAATTTAATTCCAGGGCAAGGGCATACCTTAACATATCTCCACCACATCTAATTATTGCGTTCGAACTGAATAGCCACAGCGGCCTCACGCAGCAGCCCTAATCGCAGCAAGCTCACGCAGTAGCACACAACTTCCCTCAGTGGCCTCCTGCTGCTGAGGATCAATCAACATGGAATCATCAGAGGACGAAGAGCCTCCCTCAGATAACCAACGAGAAAATGAAGGAACAACAAAAGCTTTCACCTCTCTCATTTTTGCAATGGGTCCGGCAAAGATCCGACCATCAGTCACCAAGTTTGTTAAAAGATTGGAAGACATCCCGGAAATATCACTCCCTCGAGCTCTTCCTTGTAAAGAAGCACTCTCCCTAGCGGAACGTGGATTAGTTGGGTAGTTTACAGGGTTATGGCCATCACCCAAAACGGTACAAAAATGGGTAGAAAGGAACTGGTCTGCAACAATAAACGTAAAAATCTCAATCAGGTTCTGTGGAAGAGGATACTACACCTTCCACTTTGAAACCAAGGAGGATCGAGATCTAATATTTAGGAATGGCCCGTACTTTATGGATACAAGGGGTTTGTATCTAAATAGATGGACGCCGAATTTTGACCCAGAAATGGATATACCCAATGTCGTTCCCATTTGGGTCAGATTGTTGCATCTTCCCCTCCACTGTTGGGGAGACGATTCAGTTAAAGCCATAGGAAATGCAGTTGGGAAATACATAGACAGGTGTGAGCCAAAGGAAAACATGCACACATGTGCTAGAATATGTGTAGAGGTGGATCTAGGAAAAGGGCTTCTAGAAGCCATCAAAATCAAAGTGGATCAATGGACGCATATACAACAACTGGACTATGAAAAAATCCCCTTCAAATGCAAGGTATGTCATGAATATGGTCATTTTGCTAATAGATGTACAAAAAAAAAGATAATGAAAACGAAAATATTGAAGACCCAGAAAACAAATGGGAATAGCTCAAAAGAAAGAAGGCAATCCATAAACAACCAAATCTTTCTTCTACGCAGCCCTCCATATCCTCTAATCTCCATCCTCTATCACCAAAAGTTAACAACAATTCTCTTGCTAGCCTCAATCCTTTTGAGCCACTAGATCCCTCTGTGCCCCCATCCCCCTGACCCAGATCTAGATCCCCTCACCACACTCCCTCCCCCCCTCCATCCCCTCTGGACCCAACCACCCAAAACTCACCCCCTCCCTCAGTAGACAGAATCCTAACTAGAAAGTAGTCAAAGGAAGCTCTCCCAAATGTAGAAAATAAAAAAAGCAGGAAGAAATACAAATAAAGAGCCGAGGGATGAAGCAACAGCAAAGGAAATGGCATTAGGAATGCAGCAACCTATGGAAACCTTCTTAGGAAGGAACACAGGAAATAACGTAAAAAGCCAGGAAAGAGGGAAAGGAGCCATGCACCACCCAACAAGCAAATAATGATAGTGGTCTCCTGGAATTGCCGAGGATTGGGATCATCTATCAAAGAAAATGCCACAAGAGACATTCTGGCAAAAGAAAACCCAGGCATCCTTATGATTCAGGAGACAAAAACAAATAGCCAAGAAACTGAAAATATATAAAAAAAATAATCAGAAATTATGAAGGTGAAGCAATATAGGCAATAGGAGCGTCAGGAGGTATCTGCACAATATGGAAGAAAGGAATATGGGAATTAATACACTACAAAAAAGAACAACACTAGATACAAACAGATCTAATGCAAATTAGTACAAAAGAGAAGTATAGTGTCATCAATATATATGCCCCAAACCACTACAAGGAAAAAGAGCAATGTTGGGCCACCATAAAAGAAGCACTAAAAGAAACGCAAATAGGAAAAATAATTCTAGGAGGAGACTTAAATTTGGTAAGAAGTATAGAAGAAAAGTTTGGAGGCATATATCACACAGACCCATCCAGGGATGCACTAGAAGAAATAATGGAACAACACAATCTTTTAGACATCCCCCCAAGCAACGGGAAATACACCTGGAGCAATAAAAGAGTGGGCAAAAGCAACATAAAAGAAAGGCTGGATAGAATCCTGATACAAGAAAACATAGCAGCATTGTACAATGCCATTAAAACAAAAATCATTCACACCACGACATTCGACCATAAACTGATGGCAATATTCATGGGCATAATGGAAAATCAAGGACCGCTCCCATTTAGATACAGCGCAATTTGGGACAGTAATACAAAAATCAATGAATTAATTAAGGAAGCATGGGAGCCAGGACTATTAGGATCACCACAATATATTTGGGAGACAAAATTAAAAAATGCAAGAATCAAGTTAAAGGAATGGGCAAGAGAAAATGAAATTAAAAAAAGAAAAGAAAAGAAAAAGAATTACAACAGAGAATGGACAGCATGCAAATTGAAAAAGAAGGCAGAGAAGAAGGCAAGCAAGATTATCTAAGAGAAAAGGATTTCTTTTGGGAAATATACAGCGAAAATAGGAAAGAAGAAGAAGAGGTTAGACTGAAATCCAGAATCTTGTGGCTCAAGGAAGGGGATAAAAATACATCTTTTTTCCATA
Organism: Pinus tabuliformis; assembly: GCA_031772625.1. Classification (NCBI taxonomy): domain Eukaryota; kingdom Viridiplantae; phylum Streptophyta; class Pinopsida; order Pinales; family Pinaceae; genus Pinus; species Pinus tabuliformis. Next base: position 1,097,944,065 of record CM062816.1, on the reverse strand, counting down.
ACTCAATGAAGATTAGAAAAGCAAGAAATCAAATAGAAAAAATCCAAGTGGAAAATCAAGAGGTCAAAGGTGCGAAGGAATTAAAAAAAGCAGCCCACAAGCACTTTAAAAATTTACTGTCAGCAAAAGAAGAAATGGCTGAATATGAAGATTTCCTTCAGCACACAAAAATAAATAAAAAGAGATCAAAACATAGAAATGTGTAAAGAAATCACAGAAGAAGAGGTAGTGGCGGCTATATGGAGCTTGCATCCGGATAAAGCCCCAGAGCCTGACGGATTTACAATAGCATTCTTCAGATCCCATTGGTATACGATTAGAAAAGATTTCTTAAGAATGGTGAAGAATGTTTTCAAAAAAAAAATAGGAAGCAACACAAAATCCTCCTACCTCACTCTAGTCCCAAAGGAGTCAAATCCCTCCACCTTCAATAGGTATCGCCCTATATCTCTGTGCAATTCCTCTTATAAGATAATAACAAAAATAATTGCAAATAGAATCAAGGAAGTGCTACCAATAATCATATTTGAAAATCAAGGAGGATTTGTGCCCAACAGGCAAATCATAGATAATGTAATTATTGTACAGGAAGCTATACACTCTAGTATGCTAAGGCAAGAAAAAGGCATAATAATTAAATTAGATATGGAAAATGCATTTGATAGGGTCAGCCATCCATATCTCATGGTTGTTCTTCAGAAACTGGGTTTCTCAAGAGAAATAATAGAAGTCATCCAGGCATGCATCTCCACCCCTTGGATTGCCCCCCTCATAAATGGAAGGCCAAGTGAATTTTTTCAAAGCGTAAGAGGACTCAGGTAAGGACGTGCTCTCTCACCCTTCCTATATATTATAATGGTTGAAACTCTAAGCAGAGATTTGGAAAAACAAAGAAAATAAAGAAACATTACAGGGCTCAAAATAGCAAAAAGAGTAAAAACAATCAACCACTCACTTTTTGCGGATGACACCCTGCTGCTGGGAGGGGCATCAACAATAATAGCAAGAAGGTTCAAAAAAAAATTAGATGATTTTTTATAGGTTTCAGGTGGGCTTCTGAATAACACAAAATGCAGAATATATGGATGGAACACCCCCCCCCCCCCAAGAATCATGCAAAGGATTTCAAAAATATTAGAAATCCTAGTACAGGAAAAATGGACCCATTTCTTTTGCCTAGGACTTCCAATCTCAAAAGAGAACATGAAGGCAGAAATATGGACTAAGCAGATTGAAAAAATGAAAAACAAAATTCAAAGCTGGGGTATGATGTGGTTAAATTTGGTAGGAAGGGTTATTTTAATCAAAGCACTCCTTGGAGCACTACCTATCTACCAATATGCAATAATCATGGCCCCAGTAAGTGCACACACACAAATGGAGTTAATATTAAGAAGCTTTCTATGGCAGGGGGGGAAACAAGAAAATAAAAAATTCAGCCTGGTGAGGTGGGAGCAAGTAGTGCTACCATACGAACAAGGAGGCCTTTCTATACGGATACCTGGACTCATGAACGCAGCCCTGGGAATGAAGATAGTATGGAGATTGATCATGGGAAAAGAGAGCTGGTGGAAAAAAACTCTCATCTCAAAATACATGGATGGTTCAAGGGAAAGATTGCTCAATGGAAATATCCCAACAAGACAATGTACTCAAGCTTGGAAGCTAGTAAAAAAAGCAATTCCTCTAATGAGTAGCTACATCTCTAAAACCCCAGGCAATGGAAAAACAATATCGATATGGGAGGATAGAATCATGGGAAAAGAACCACTGAAGAATCATCCAGAAATAGAAGGCATCCAAGAGTGGATGAAAGGAAAATGTATTAACACTCTATTCTTAATTTCTTTATGGAACCAAAAAGATTGGCAAGACTGGGAACTCTCAACAATACCTGCAAATCTAGAAGGGCAATGGAGCAAAATTAGGCAGCTCCTAAATGTTGGGTTGTGTTATATTCTTTCCACGACTAGCCCACGTAGTTCACTGGGGGGTTAGAAGAGGGGCGGAGCCCCCCTATGTTGCGCTGATTGCGTAGTGGGGGGGGGGGGGGTCATAGGGGGTTTGAGGGGTGCAGGTAACCGCACTCTATGGGGTCCAGGGTAGCGCCCAGGAAAATTTTGGTTTTGGACCCTATGTTAGGTTGGGCAGACCTACCTATGGTTTTGTGCATGTTTTTCACACGTGGTTTTGGATGCGATGGTTTTCGGTCCATGGTTTTGGACGCGATGGTTTTTGGTCCATGGTATTGGATGCTTCGGCATGTATAAATATGTATTGTAACATTGAAAGGAACATAATGAAAAATCAAGCTGGTAGTCTCGGTTTTGGGATCCAAGGGAAAATCTCTATGTATATGTGTTTTATGTGTTATGCTCTCGCATCGTTTATTTTCTATGGTTTAGAAATCATATGCAGGGAATTTCTGTAGGGGGTTAAAACCTACACTAAAAGGGGCAGCACCAATCAACAATGATGAAGAAGATGGATACCTCTGGGATCCTAATGGTGGCCATTACACAGTCAAGACAGGATACAAAATCCTACAAGAACAACCAAACCAACAAGATTGGGACCCTTAGAAAATAGCCTGGAAATCTAAAAGCTTGCCTAAGATCAAAATGTTCATCTGGACTCTTTTAAAAGGGAAGGTATTAACCAGTAAAAATTAAAAAAAAAGGTTTCCAAGGTCCATCAAGATGTCCATTATGCCAACAGGCTGAAGAAAACATTCAACATTTATTTCAAGAATGCATTTTTGCCAAAGAATGTTGGCAACATCTTATAAGCCCCTTGGAAATAAGAATAAATTTTTAAAAGACGTTGCTGGATTTTCTACAAACACTAGAGAAGGCCTATCCATATACAACAAAGAAGAAAGTCACAATTCAAAGAATATGGAAATGCATCCCAGCAGTACTATGTTGACAAATTTGGTTGACAAGAAATAAGTACATCTTCAAAAACCAAACTCCAAGAATAGGGAAAACTCTATAAAAAGATGTGGGGGTTAACTTCTGAAATCATCAACGTCAAAGGAACAACACCAATAGGTCACAACATTCTACAACAAGAAGAGCAAGATTGGCTCAGCAAAGCCATAATAAATAACAATGGACAAAAAGGACAGAGGAAAGCAAACTCAGGAAATATTTGGAAAATAAGAATGAGTGAAGAGGAACTAGAAATTTGGAAAAAAAATCAGAACAGATACTGCCTCTACTTTGATGGGGCCTCAAAGCATAATCCGGGAAAGGCAGGGGCAGGGGGATTAATCCTTGATCCTAATGGGAGAGAAATTGTCACATATGAATGGGGACTTGGACAAATCTCAAATAATAAGGCTGAAGCATACAACCTGTTGATGGGATCAAGAATGATCAAAAAAAGAGAAATACAAAATCCTATAATAATAGGAGACTCAGCCATAATAATAGAGGCAATGGCACGAAATAAAAGCCCAAGTAATGAGTTCATGAACAGAATTCTCAGAAGAATCAGGAAGAACCTTGAAGACTCTGGCGATGTAATCTTCAGACATGTCTTGAGAACACATAATCAACAGGTGGATTATCATGCAAATCAAGCAGTGGAAAAAATTGAAGGGGATACTCGTGAAAATCAGGAGGAATATCACAACTCAGTCCCATAATAATTAGCAAAAGATCATAAGTATGAGCATCCCCAAAATTAAGGAACAAAGCACAATGATAAAAGAAACAAAAAATAAATCAATAGTCAAAAATCATCATAGGACACTCCATTGCAGACAAAGGTAGAAAGTCATGAGAATGCAATGGAAACAACTCAGTAGTTCAAAAATTCACATGAGTATAGGAATGCAGCAAGATTACAATCTTGGTCACAAGAATCATGCTGCAGACCATCCCATCGAAGGCAGTCACTAGAGTGCTCAGAAATGCTATAAAAGCAGAAGGAAATCGAATATTTCAAGTAAGTGTTTCAAGCAAATTTTTTCTCATGCAGAGTTTCTCTGCTCCCCAGTTCAGCGATTAGGGCCATCGCCCTTTCTAAGCCCTTCGTGCAAATCTATTACCTTCCCTGCCTCTCTGCGATTTAATTCGCATGGAGCGGAGTATTCATATCGCATCGGCGGATTGTTAAAGGGGAGCGAGAGCCATCTGATCGATAGATAGACATATCTAACGGTCATTGCATGGGGAAGGCACGTGGAAGATAGCTAACGAAAAGGTGGTTTTTATACAGGAAATGGTATTTCGGGCGAGCAAAAAGTAGTAAGTGGTAATTCGGATTGGGCACCCGATTCCATTAACTGCTCTACATGTAGCAGTGGAGGAGAGAGGAAAAAACAACTTTTGGGGTGGGTAACCACCGTGCAAGTGGTCCACCCGAAATAATTGTCAGCCGTCGGATCTAGTGGTGATGATCAATGGTGGAGGATCGCCGATCATTTTGTTGACCGGGTGAAGTCGCTGCCGTTAAAGGAACAACACCAACAGATCACAACATTCCACAACAAGAAGAGCAAGATTGGCTCATCAAAGCCATAATAAATAACAATGGACAAAAAGGACAGAGGAAAGCAAACTCAGGAAATATTTGGAAAATAAGAATGAGTGAAGAGGAACTAGAAATTTGGAAAAAAAATAAAAACAGATACTGCCTCTAATTTGATGGGGCCTCAAAGCATAATCCAGGAAAGGCAGGGGTAGGGGGATTAATCCTTGATCCTAATGGGAGAGAAATTGTCACATATGAATGGGGACTTGGACAAATCTCAAATAATAAGGCTGAAGCATACAACTTGTTGATGGGATCAAGAATGATAAAAGCAAGAGAAATACAAAATCCTATAATAATAGGAGACTCAGTCATAATAATAGAGGCAATGGCACGAAATAAAAGCCTAAGTAATGAGTTCATGAAGAGAATTCTCAGAAGAATCAGGAAGAACCTTGAAGACTCTGGCGATGTAATCTTCAGACATGTCTTGAGAACACATAATCACCAAGCGGATTATTATTCAAATCAAGCAGTGGAAAAAATTGAAGGGAATACTCGTGAAAATAAGGAGGAATATCACAACTCAGTCCCATAATAATCAACAAAAGATCATAAGTATGAGGATCCCCAAAAATAAGGAACAAAGCACAATGATAAAAGAAACAAAAAATAAATCAATAGTCAAAAATCATCAAAGGACACTCCATTGCAGACAAAGGCAGAAAGTCACGAGAATGCAATGGAAACAACTCAGTAGTTCAGAAATTCGCATGAGTATAGGAAGGCAGCAAGATTACAATCTTGGTCACAAGAATCATGCTGCAGACCACCCATCGAAGGCAGTCACTAGAGTGCTCAGAAATGCTATAAAGAAGAAGGAAATTGAATATTTCAAGCAAGTGTTTCAAGCAAATTTGTGCTCATGCAGAGTTTCTTTGCTCCCCAGTTCAGGGATTAGGGTCGTCGCCCTCTCCAAACCCTTCGGGCAAATCTATTACCTTCCCTGCCTCTCTGCGAATTAATTCTCATGGAGCAGAGTATTCATATCGCATCGGCGGATTGTTAAAGGGGAGCGAGAGCCGTCCAATCGATAGATTGACAGATCTAACGGTCATCGCATGGGGAAGGCACGTGGAAGATAACCAATGAAAAGGTGGTTTTTATACAGGAAATGGTATTTCAGGCGAGCAAAAAGTAGTAAGCGGCAATTCGGATTGGGCACTCGATTCCATTAACTGCTCGACACGTAACAACCGAGGAGAGGGGAAAAAACAACTTTTCGAGAGGGTAACCACCGTGCAAGTGGTCCACCCGAAATCACTGTCAGCCATCGGATCCAGTGGTGATGGTCAACGGTGGAGGATCGCTGATCATTTTGTTGACCAGGTGAAGTCACTATCGTTAAAGGAACAACACCAACAGATCACAAAATTATACAACAAGAAGAGCGAGATTGGCTCAGCAAAGCCATAATAAATAACAATGGACAAAAAGGACAGAGGAAAGCAAACTCAAGAAATATTTGGAAAATAAGAATGAGTGAAGTGGAGCTAGAAATTTGGAAAAAAAAAATTAGAACAGATACTGCCTCTACTTTGATGGGGCCTCAAAGCATATTCCGGGAAAGGTAGGGGCAGGGGGATTAATCCTTGATCCTAATGGGAGAGAAATTGTCACATATGAATGGGGACTTGGACAAATCTCAAATAATAAGGCTGAAGCATACAACCCGTTGATGGGATCAAGAATGATAAAAAAAAGAGAAATACAAAATCCTATAATAATAGGAGACCCAGCCGTAATAATAGAGGAAATGGCATGAAATAAAAGCCCAAGTAATGAGTTCATGAACAAAATTCTCAGAAGAATTAGGAAGAACCTTGAAGACTCTGGCGATGTAATCTTCAGACATGTCTTGAGAACACATAATCAACTAGCCGATTATTATGCAAATTAAGCAGTGGAAAAAATTGAAGGGAATACTTGTGAAAATCAGGAGGAATATCACAACTCAATCCCATAATAATCAACAAAAGATCATAAGTATGAGGATCCCCAAAAATAAGGAACAAAGCACAATGATAAAAGAAATAAAAAATAAATCAATTGTAAAAAATCATCAAAGGACACTCCATTGCAGACAAAGGCAGAAAGTCATGAGAATGCAATGGAAACAACTCAGTAGTTCAGAAATTCGCATGAGTATAAGAAGGCAGCAAGATTAAAATCTTGGTCACGAGAATCATGCTGTAAACCACCCCATCGAAGGCAGTCAATGGAGTGCTCAGAAATGCTATAAAATTAGAAGGAAATCGAATATTTCAAGCAAATTTGTGCTCATGCAGAGTTTCTCTGCTCCCTAGTTCAGTGATTAGGGTCGTCGCCCTCTCCAAGCCCTTTGCGCAAATCTATTACCTTCCCTGCCTCTTTGCGAATTAATTCGCATGGAGAAGAGTATTCATATTGCATCAGCGGATTGTTAAAGGGGAGCGAGAGCTGTCCGATCAATAGATCGACAGATCTAATGGTCAATGCATGGGGAAGGCACGCGGAAGATAGCCAACGAAAAGGTGGTTTTTATACAGGAAATGGTATTTCGGGCGAGCAAAAAGGAGTAAGTGGTAATTTGGATTGGGCACCCGATTCCATTAACTGCTCGACACGTAACAGTGGAGGAGAGAGGAAAAAACAACTTTTTGGACGGGTAACCACCGTGCAAGTGGTCCACCCGAAATCACTGTTAGCCATAGGATCCAGTGGGTTGATCAACGGTGGAGGATCGTTGATCATTTTGTTGACCGGTGAAGTCACCACCGTTGGATCTAAAATCAAATCAATGGTGGAGAGTTAGATTCGATGGAATAATGGACGACAGACATCAGAGCGGCGTAGGGAAATGCGATGAAGTATGGATCGTCGGATTATAGAGCTGGCAAGGAATGGATGTGTCGATATGCGATGGGCCGATACTTCGATGGCCAATGAAGCGCCGATCGGAGAATACAAAGGAGCAGCGCTCCCACGTAAGGCATTAAGCAGAACTCGACCTCAGTTCTATTATGTCACATTTATAATAGCAGTAAGGAAAGCACATAACAAAAGAAGTGTGGACAACAATAGTGAAGGAAGCAGTAGTTGAGGCAAAATAAGACTCAAGAAGCATAGCAGAGAAAGGAACAGTAATTTAAAGGTGTTTCAATTGGAAGCATCCAGCAATCAACCGTCTGGGGGAAACCGATCACAACCTTCATCGCAACTCCTCAGATGGCAATGCCCACCAGAGGGCGGCCTAAAATTGAATTTTGACGGGGCTTCGAGGGGCAACCCAGGCACAGCAGGTATCAGAGGTGCCATTCGCAATCAGGCTGGTGAAATCGTCCATATATACTGCAGGGCGCTGGGAGAAAGCACGAACAATGAAGCAGAGTTTGCGGCGCTTGAGCAAGGGTTGAAAATTCTAAGAACCATTCAACGAGGGAATGTAATAGTAGAGGGGGATTCCTCCTTGGCCATCATGGCGGCTAAACGCCTACAAGCAGGCACAAGAGTCAGTAAGGCCACCAAACATTGGAGGTTGGCCAAAGCCACGGAGAGTATAGTGGAGCTAATAGCAGGAATGAGAGGCATAGTCTTCCAATCCGTAAGAAGAAAGGCGAATGGGTTGGCGAATTTTTTGGCAAACCATGGAGCTGAAAACCCGAACAAAATCATGGACAGCTGTTGGCAGGAGGTAGACTGCCCAACCCTCAAGGTGACATGTGCCCAGCTGGCAGAGAAGGAATTACTCCAGGCCGATCCAACCTAGCTGGGGACGGCTTCGGGTTGCGGCACCGGAATTTTGATAAAACCGGTAAAAGCAGAAAGGATCATCAAGGCAACGGAATGACAGGACTTCTCTGGCGGTGGAATTCCTGGCGGCGGCAGGCCGGCCAGATGAGTGATCATTACAGATCGAGCCACAGAACTTATAGCATCAGCAAGATCTATATCAGAACACTTGGAAGGGATCCGTATAGCAAGGCATCAATAGCATTTATGGTGATATCGAAAGAGGCGGGGTGGATCAAGGATCCGCATAGGAAGACCGGGCATGCAGGCAAACATGGCATTTCAAACACCACCATCCACCATAGCAACAGCTCTATCGTACAGGACAAATGGCATAATGACAATTGGATTATGAGTAGCCACTCTCATTCCAATTCGACCTGCAACGGCCTTGCTTGTGCGAACATCAATCAAATTTATTGTCATAGTACTCCCACTTCCAGCGAGATTAAGACCATCCTCATGAGGTTTCACAAGCGAAAACACTATAAAGCAGAGGGCAGCTACCCTGTTTTCCTCACAGTCTCTTATCACAGTGTCGAGCACGCAACCGTGAACGGTAATAGCATTAGCTGGGAGGAGTATAGGGAGTTAGATATGGAAGCGGGAGGAAGCCGTTGTGCTGCTGCAAATTGGGACCTTCAGGAGGCGAAGAGAGGCTATGAAACCCGAACAGCAACTAAGAACAAACGAAAAATCGCGGAACTTGAGGCCAAAGCCAAGCAGGAGGAAGAAGGGCGCACAGAGGAGGAGATTGCAGAGGAGGTGAATTGGTTGAAGGACCCGGGAACCCCCTCGAAAAGGGCAACTCAGTTTGTTAGAACAAAAGCAGAGAGCTGGCGAACCAAGACTCTCATCGCCAAAGCACTGGAATCGATCGAGAAGGAAAAGGAGAAAATTGTAACTGAGGTGAACCTCACGGAGGCTCAAATGGCAAAGATAATCGACTACAACAGCTCGCTGAATGGCCGAATCACCACTATGCATGAAGCTGTTCAGACAGTCAATAGAAAGCTGACTCTGCTCATGAGGCTACTGAGGGATTCTGTTAACCCAGCGCCCGTTAATCCGCAGCAGGCCACAACGGTGGTACAGGACAACGAATCAATTGAAGCCATGCAAGCAAGAATGGACAAACATATGCGGGAGATGGGTCTGGACACCATCAGCCAGATGGGCAAGTTTATCTAAGGAAGTCACCTCTGTTGTTTCCTTCGTCTATATCTATGTATCGGCCTAAGTCTATCTATGTTAATGTCATGAACTGTAATGTCTCGGCAGTATCGTTTTTAGGCACAAGTTTAGCTCGGGCCACCCTGCGTGGTGTGCATTTTGCAGTCTCTTTTTTTCTGATATCTCTGAGCAGGTGATAAACTATGAACTATTGTACATCCCTGCTCTCGATCTGCTTCTGCGGATTTTTTGTACTCTATTTTGTATTCTAATATAAACATCTGACTTACACAAAAAAAAGAAAGGAACAGTAAGCAACACAAGAGGAAGATCAAGAATGATTCATCGACTGCAAGAGTCACTCAAGGATCTCAGAAGGGAGATGAGAATGGAATATAGGTACCAGAAAAGAAGCATGGCGATGCAGAAAGAAGAGATCATGGATCTAAAAACCAAATGCAAGCATCTAGAAGAAGCAGTGGCATACTACAAAAATAACACAATGAGCAATGAAGGAGAGAACTCGGTCAATTATGACAAGAAGAACCAGCGAACTCAGGAACAATCACTCTACAAGCCATGAAGAAGTTACAGTGAATCTATGATTTGTAAATTTACTTTCCTAGTAGGTCAGTTTGTTAGGCAGTATTCAAGAATAGTCATAAAAATACATGAAATTTTGAACTCAAGCATAGGAGATGGGACTGCGCTCCCATCTCATTGCTCAATTTACTATCATGCTATAGTCAATTGTAATAGGAGCTTGCTCCAACATAGCTTTTGGTAATATATCAACTACTAGACCTTGTTAAAAAAAAAAATTAATTCCAAAATAAAATTGTTGTTATTGATAACATCATATTTTGATTTGACGGTTAAGTTTAAGGTTTTCTTAACACTAGTATGTCTTTGAGGGTAGAGATTTTCATAATTATTCATAATGTCTGGATCTTTTGGAAATGAGTTATGTAAATATTTTTTCTTGTCCAACGTTTTGGGTGGACACTCCACCCATCATGAGGGACCAGAAAGCAGTAACAGTAAAAAGATTATTAAATTATAGATGAATTAATAAAAACCGTAAAAAGATTATTAAATTATGAGATGAATTAATAAATGGTTATAAAATGGTAATAATTTATAAGATGGTTAAAATAAACTATCAAAAAGAGAGGAAAAAGGTCAAAAATGGAATTGTGAAAATTTCAAAAAATAAATAAAAAGGGGAGGTTTAGATAAAGAGAGAAATTAGAAAATATTATATTCTCAAAATATATAAATTTATTTATTGGAAGGATCATTATATGGTTAATAATTTATAATTCAATATAATATTTGTTAAGATTTGGGACAGTTATGGGATGAATTTCCCATGAGAAAATCAACTACCCCAAAAGAAGTCCATCTTGCTCCAAGGAAGAATTCAATTTGGTTAAAGGAAAAATCTTATTATTAATGTGTTTGGCACTCTCATTATTATTTAATGTGGTACAAATTTGGGCAAGCAATCATTAAGGAAACTATATTTAAATATTATTATGAGCAAATTTGAATTTATGTTTCCCTCCAGATTCATGTTAGCCTCAAAATATTCAAGTTGGTCGGCCCTAAAGGACATGACCTTTCACATATGAAAACAACTACAAATATGCGTTTATCCTCCATCATTTGACGCACATAACTCGTACTTTTGTGGCATATCGTTGTGGTTTATTAGAGAGTATCTTCTGCGGCCTAGAAAGGGCATACATCTGCCTCTTAATAGTGACATACCTACAACTTAGTTTGGAATATCTACAACGTCCTTTGGAAACACATCTGCGACCTAACAATGGCATGTTTACGGCGTTCTTTGGGCATACTCTTGCGGCATAGTTTGAAATATTTGCGGCCTCTTTTGGACACACATCTGTGGCCCTCTTTTATGTTCTTCTACGGCCTATCAAGGCATTCATCTGTGGCCTGATTCAATCTTATTTGGCATCCTTTGCGGCCTTCTTTATGGTTCATATGTGACCTTCTCTAAGGATCATTTGTGGCCTATTGTTTGGTTTCTTTGTGGTAAATTTGTTCAAGCATATGCGCCCTATTCTTTATGATGTCTTCAGTATACTTGTCATGATGTCTACAACCTACTTTTCATGATGATGTTTGTGACCTATTCTTCATGGTTCATGCCGTCTATTCTCAGTAGTGTATGTGACCCATTTATATGTGTATATGGGTTTGTTCTAGCGATTTGAAGTAGCCTCTTGGTGAGGCCCTAATAGCCCTAACCTTCCATGGTTAGAGCATTTCTCATGTAGCCTTATGTGATATGTTAGAAGCTCGTAAGAGTTATATGATGTGTCATAATCAATGAGGATTTGATAGTACTTCTAGTGATGATGTGACAATAATTCTTGTCCATATGATATTGATGTTTTAACAGAGATTCCAATGTTGTTTGGGCAAAAGTTCTAGTTCTTATTACTGGATACATGAAAATGGAATTTGTGCTTATGACTGTGTTGAATGTTAGTAGTATTTGAGTTTATATATGGTAGTGACAAATTCCATGTCCTTCTGACAGCATGCCATGTCCTGTAACAATATGAAAATATCCTTTATGATAGTCACTTATTATATATTATAGTGTTTCTAATGACAGTATCACAGTGCTATTATGACCGATGATGTATGGCAGTCCTATGTGAAGGACATTGATGTATGGAAGTCCTATGTGATATGACATTGATGGAAGTCCTTACGACTATGATATTTATGGTAGAGATATGACATTGATGTTTGGCACCCTTTATGACAACGATGTATGGCAGAACCTTATGAAAATGATATTGTAGGTGGGATAGTGCCTCTATGATAGTGATGTATGGACATTGATAAGGGGGAAGATTTGAGGAGGACCTATAACTGCCCCTTTAATGTATTTTTATGATGTTATCTTATGAGGATCTAGGATGATCCATGATTGGCCCTAAGTGGCCTAACATCATTGATGATAAAAGACTTACGTCTCATGATATTTGTACATTGTATCTCAGCTGAACATTTGATGAATATTTAATAGAAGAAGAAGAATTTATTATGTGTTTTCCCCCTTGTGGGGTTTTCCCCTAGTCTCTGACCAAAATCCTAGTGTATCTATTGTGTATGATTTTCTTATATTATTCCTTATTTTTCCACTGCATTGTTGATGTTATTGTTTTCTATACATAATTGCTAATGATTTTATGGGGTGATGTGTAAAATGTTGAGAAAAAAAGAAAGTTTAAAAATGCAATTGTCTACAACAGAGAGTAATCTAGCCCTAAAGTTAACATGGTATCAGAGCTAGGCTGAAGAAAAGTCATTAAGTTCACCCCCATGAAGACACCTATGATGGATTTCATGATCAAGCAATAGTAAAAGTGATGAAGATGGGAATGTTAGGGTTTGGAGGAAACTCTAGGAAGCCCTTGTTCTTACAAATAATGGTTAGGGTTTGAGAGAAAACCCTAAGAGTGGCCTTAAGTATTGAAAAGTCTTAGGTTCTATAGCATTGGAACCCTCGTGTGATTCAAAAAAAATTTATGATATGATATTATTAGTGAGAAGCCATTGAGTTATTTAAGTACCAGTGACAGGTTCAGAGTAACCCTAGAAGGAGATGGTCGTCTTGGACATTGATAGCCAGACTTGGAAGGTTCTGGAATGAGAATACTGGTGGTGCTCAAGAGGATGCGTTTCTCCTGAAGATGATATTGACTTATGGTTTATGGACAATGATGCTTCATGAAAAAGAAGGATGCAGGATAAAGAGGGAGTTGATAGCTTCCTATAATCCTTGTTAAAGATCAATACTTTCAAGGCTCATGTTATTTCTTTGTGACATTGCTCTTGTTTAGATTTATCGTTTTAGACTATTCTTTATTCTTCCTGCATGAGTATTTGAATGCTTCTAACTTCTTGGATGAGGATGTAGGAAAGAAAATCCATCTTGATGATCATCAAAATGCAAATTAATGCAGGAAGAGTTAGCTCCAAGAGGGAGTTGGTGCAGGAAAATGAAGGAACCACTCTCATATCTAGAGAAGAAAGATAGTCCTACCTTATCATCGGGTACACTTTCATTATGATTATCTATTTTGTTATTACTTCTCTTGTTCTAGGGTCAACAAGTACATTAGATGGATGCAAGGACTAAAGTCTTCAATATAGAGATTGAGGAGGATGTAGATCCATCCCATAATTAGAGTGTCAATGGACAAGAGCCCAAACATCGTAGAAAGGAATGCAGTCTCCTAGGCTGATAACTATGATAAAAGAGGATTCCTATTCAGAGGGAGTATATTGTCAAACTGAATGAAAAAGTAAGAAGAGATGTTGGGAGCAATACATCCTTCATGCAAGGACCATTCTAGATCACAAAGATGCAATGATATCATATGCTTCCGTGATATTAAGTTCAAATCCTGACATGATCCCAACATACTTAAGGAAGAAGCATACTTGGAGCTATCTCATAGATTTGAGGTACATAAGAAAGAGACTCATGATTTCAAATTGAAGAAATTCCCATATGGAATCAAGCAAGTCCCCTAGACATGGCATGCTTGGATTGATGAACATATGATGTAGACGCCAACTTCTCTTCAAGTTTGAAGGTATGTATTTGATATTTGGTTTCATAAATGCTAACAAATTATTTCTAATAGGATCATATCATCTCAATGTTCAGTGCCAAAGGGAGTTGACCTTTGAGCCCAAGACGATCCACGTCTTGAGACTAGAATAGTAACAGAGAAATGATGAGGATTTCCTTGTTAAGGAAAGTATGTTGTCAAAGGTTTGACATGATGAATTTCATAGAAGCAATTGAGAGACTCCTCTTCAAATACAAATTTGGTGGATCCCACGATGAGCTTACATCTAGATGGATCCTTGCTTTGTAGCATGTTCTTTAAGCTAGATAGAGTTTGGACATGTATATTGATGTTGTAAAGCTGGTATTGAGATACCTAGATGACACAGTCATTCATCGACTGATATACACTACCAGAGACTTGAGACTTCATGGATACACCGATGTTGATTGGCCTGGAAATGTTGTTAATAGGAAGAGCATATCTACGTGTTTCTTTGGCTTGGGATCTACCATGATTTCCTGGATAAATCAGAAGCAAAATTTTGTTGCTTTGACTACAATAGAGGCTAAGTACATTGTTGCTAGCATGGCTAGCTGCGAGGCAGTGTGGTTGAGAAATCTCTTTGGAGAGCCGCTTGAGTATGTGTTGGATACGAGTTTGATATACTGCGACAATAAGAGTGGGATCTTACTTTCAGAAAATCTCGTGTCCCGTGACAGGTCAAAGCACATTGAGATTATATATCACTATATCTGGGATATGGTACAGAGAGGAGCAGTGAGGTTCCAACAAATCTCATATGATTATCAGGTTGCTGGCATTCTTCAAAGAGCAGCTCGTAGTTGTGGAGGAAGTATCATTTTCGGGAAGGGATCACAATTGATTGAGAACACTGAGTTATGCTCTTCCTCTTTGTATTTTGACTTCCATTAATTTATTTATTTTGGGGTGGGGAGGGGGGGAATGGAGCTAGGAAGCTCTTGGGGTTGAATGTGTTCCTTATGTGCCATGGATAATAGGATTTGTCTGATCCTTACCAGGAATAGTAAGTGGTGTCTCCCCTATTATCAAAATAGGATGTGTTTGATCCTTACGAGAAATGGTAAGTCTGTCGAGTATACCCCAGTATGCATCCAACCCACAAGTTAGGCTTGTTGGGATTGCCACCCATCTGGCCAATGGGTTAGGAGACTTGGGACGTGTCTGATCCTTAACAATTATGGTAAGTGGTACCTCCCCCAAGTTATTAGATGCAAATGTTCTACCACTTGTTTCTTGAAGATCAACGAATAATAGGATGTGTTTGATCCTTACTGGAAATGGTAAGTGGTATCTCCCCTATTGTCAATGTAGGGTTTGTTTGATCCTTGCCACTTGTGGCAAGAGGTATCTCCCCCTACTTTCAAGTTTGGGACTTGACCGAGTGGATCATTCTTATTCTTCTTTAGATCAAGACATCATTGTTCAATTAATGAGTAGAAAAGAGACAAGTTGAAACAAGATGCGATGAGATGGAAGACTTGTTGATGCAGCTATGATGGGACATGTACACTTTTAATGAGACTCACGGTGTAATTGGAAATTCCTTCTTAACTAAGAGGGAGTGTTGAAATTTGGGGCAGTTATGGGATGAATTTTCCATGAGAAACCCAACTACCCCAAAAGAAGCCCATCTTGCTCCAAGGAAGAATTCAATTTGGTTAAAGGAAAATATTATGATTAATGTGTATGGCATGTAGGTTTTAACCCCGTACATAAATTACCTGCATACGAATTCTAAAACACAGAAAATAAACAATGCGAGAGCATAACACATAAAACACATATACATAGATATTTTCCCCTGGATCCCAAAACTGGGACTACCAGCTTGATTTTTCATTATGTTCTTTTCAATGTTACAATACATATTTATACATGCCAAAGCATCCAATACCATAGACCGAAAACCATCGCGTTCAAAACCATGGACCGAAAACCATAGCGTCCAAAACCATGTGCGAAAATTATGCACAAAAACATAGGTAGGTCCGCCCAACCTAACATAGGGTCCAAAACCAAAATTTCCCGGGGCGCTGCCCCAGATCCCATAGAGTGGGGTTACCTGCACCCCTTAAACCCCCTATGACCCCCCCGCTATGCAATCGACGCAATGAAGGGGGGGATCCGCCTCCCCAACCCCCCGGTTAACTATGTGGGCTAGTCGTGGAAAGAATATAACACAACCCAACATTCTCCCACTTGTTGTTTTCTTTCCATAGAGGGCCACAAGAGAGCTTAGTCATTTATCCAGCCCTGCAACACCCATTGTTTCTCTACACCAAGAGAACTTCTCAGAGCTCACAGATTTTGTCAATGCATTTGCAGTATTCTTCAAAGTGTCCACCTTTACCAGCAACACCTTTTTGCCTTCTATCATATCCCTCACAAAGTGATACCGAACATTAATGTGCTTTGTCTTTGAATGATATGCAGGGTTCTTTGCCAAGTAATTGCAAGTTGGCTGTCACAGTCTATCCTTATAGCTCCCTGTACTAACCCCATACTTGAACACAATCTCTGCAACCAAACTGCTTCCTTGCTTGCATGAGTGGCTGCCATGTATTCTGCCTCTGTAGTTGATAGTGCCACTACAGATTGTTTCTTACTCATCCAACTGACTGCACCTCCAAATAGGTTAAACACATACCCACTTGTAGATCTTCTCTGATACAGATCTCCAGCCCAGTCTGCATCAACAAAGACACAAATATCCAACACTCTGTCCAATCCTGGTCTTCCTTGGTAGCACAAACCATAATCACTAGTGCCACGCAAATACCTGAAAACCCGCTTCACTGTTGTCCAATGCTCCTTTCCTGGTTTTGACATAAACCTGCTCAATACTCCCACTGCATGTGCAATATCTGGTATAGTACAGACCATTGCATACATCAAGCTACCGATTGCACTTGCATATGGAACATGAGACACGTCCTCTTCCTCTTCTTGTTCCTTGGGACACTAATCAGCAGATAAATTTACACCTACAGGAATAGGAACCTTCACCGGTTTACTATCCTGCATATTAAACCTCTGTAGTATTGTCTCGACATACTTCCTCTGGTTTAACCAGAGCTTCCTCTTTTCCCGGTCTCTTTTAATTTCCATGCCCAAAATATAGTTTGCAGCACCAAGATCTTTCATGTTGAATTTGGAGGACAATTGGGTCTTCAAATCTTGGATAATTCCTTTTTCATTTCCAACCAGCAACATATCATCCACATACAAGATCAGATAAATAACACGGTCACCAATTAATTTAAAATACACACAGTGACCTACTTTGCTTATGGTGAAGCCAAGTCCCTGTATAAATGTATCAAATTTCTGATACCACATCCTTGGTGACTATTTTAACCCATACAGAGACTTCTTTAACTTGCATACCAATTCTTTCTTACCCTTCACCGCAAAACCTTCAGGTTGCTTCATGTAGATATCCTCTTCCAGATCCCCGTGAAGAAATTTTGTCTTCACATCCATCTGTTCTACCTCAAAATCAAAAGCATCATCAACAAATAACAGTAATCTAATAGAAGTTACCTTGGCAACAGGAGAAAAAATATCACCAAAATCAATTCCCGGCACCTGGGAATAACCTTTTGCTACCAACCAAGCTTTGTATTTCTCCACGTTTCCTTCTGCATTTGTCTTCTTCTTGAACACCCATTTGCTGCCAATGGGTTTCCTTCCAGTCAGCAACTCCATCAGATCCCAAGCCTCATTTTTGTGCAAAGATGCCATTTCATCAACCATGGCCTCTTTCCAGAGTTTTCCATCCTCTGAACCTACTACTTCCTTCACAGTTCTGGGATCATCATCAGTAATAGATAAAGCAAAATTTGAACAGAAAACAGATGGACTATACCTTTTTGGCTGCCTTCTTTCTTGAACTGATCTTCTCACACCCGGAGTTTGTGGGTCTTCATATTTTGATTCCTCCTCTACTGTAGAGTCTGATTCTTCTTCCTTTAGCTCAAACTCTATCTTCTCAGGTTCCTTTGGTTGGACTTCATGTTTAATAATATCTTTCACCTCTCTGAACACCACATCTCGGCTGTACACAACCTTCCTTGTTATTGGGTTCCAAAGCTTATAACCCTTTAAACCATCCTTATACCCAATAAAGATGCACTTTTCAGATTTACTATCCAACTTGGTTCGTTTCTCCTTTGGAACATGTACATATGCATCACATCCAAATACCCTCAGATGTGAAAGAGAAGGTTTCTTACCAGTGCATACCTCTTGTGGAGTCTTATCCTCCAAAGTTGATGGTGATCTATTGACCAGGTAACATGCTGTCTCCACCACCTCTGCCTAGAATTCCTGTCCTAACCTGGCACCACTGAGCATCCTTCTTGCCCTTTCCATCAACGTCTTGTTCATTCTTTTTACAACTCCATTTTGCTGAGGTGTATATGGAGTAGTTTTCTGCCGTGCTATACCACACTTCTGATAGAATTCTTCAAATTCCTTACTGAAAAAATCTCCACCGTTATCTGTCCTCAACACCTTTATCTTCTACTCTGTTTGGTTTTCCACCAGAACCTTAAATTCTTTAAACCTGTCAAAGACTTTAGATTTCTTCTTAAGGAAATATATCCATGTATTCCTTAAGAAATCATCTATAAATGATACATAGTACACAGACTTACTTAGTGATGGAATCTTCACAGGTCCAAACACATCACTGTGCACAAGCTCTAATATCTGTTTCGCCCTCTTACTACCAGAGGGGAAACTCACCCGATTCTGCTTCCCATATACACAATTTTCACAGAAATCAAAATCCAGAGAGCTATTACTCATACCTTTACCATGAAGTATTCAAAGGCCCTTCTCTCCAATATGTCCAAGCCTTTGATGCCACAACATGGTCTTCTCTCTAGAGACCACTAGATTTTCTGCTCCACTTTCAGGAACCACAGAACTGTTGCACCCATCAACAACTGTGCTACATTGTAGTTTGTATAGAGTTCCAATCCGAACTCCTTGCATCAATACCAATGCTCCCCGAAACATCTTGCAGGTATCCTTCTTGAACACTGTTTTTACACCTGCATAATCCAACTTGCTTACAAAAACTAGATTTCTAGCCAATGTAGGAATATGCAGAACACCCGGAAGTGTTCTAACCCTTCCACCTTGCAACTTCAACTTTACTTTTCCTCGACCAACGATTCTAGCCTTCCTATCATCCCCTAAGAAGACATCATGTTGAGTCTTGAAAATGTCATTCATTTCCATTACACTTTCACTATTATGTCCATTATATCACCTCCATTTCACTACTATGTCACCACATTCATCCCACTTTCATTATCATTGGGCCACATTTATGTTTTTCCAATATTTATTAATTCTAAGCCTTTTAAGTAATTTGTGGTTAAAAATTAGAAAATAATGTGCATATGCTTATACCTAACAAATGGGTTGAGATTGTTGACATGTGTAGGTTGAAAGAAGGCTTCTAGAAGACTTTTATGTGGCACTCTAAGGCCAAATTCGAATTTGAGTGGAAAGAATCGTGGGATCATGAGGATATGTGTCACATCTTCTAATTATATTGTAACTCTAAGAAGACATGTGTCTTATCAGTTCCTATTTTGATTAGGACTCTAGAGGTAGAGGGAGAGATTCATGGACTCTCATTAATGAGATGGCTTCTCATCTTTTTGTATAAATAGGAGATCTCTCTCCTTCATTTTTTAGTTCTTAAGTCTCAATTTAGAGTTCTTTAGCTTGGAGTTTGTAGTTATTCCTTGATGGCTCTTGAAAGCTTTGGAGAGCTTTGTTGTACTTTGTAATTTTGAAGAATTTGAATAAAGCTTTGATGTTCTCAACATGGAGGGAGATGTGAAGTAGATGTCATGGAGCATATTAGAATGTAAGGTAGAGTAGATTTCATTTTGTAAATTTTGCTTTGGTTTCATTATGTCATTTGATTGCTTTCAAGTTTGATAGATTAGATTTTTCATTCATGCAATTTTAATTCATGCAAGTGTGTTCAACCGGTTGATTGTAGATTAATAATGCACATAACTTTTTAATGACTAATGACATGATGGAATTATCTTGTCCTTCTGCTGATTTATTTTCTTAGTTCTAATTCCAACACTGTTTATTTCTTTCAGTTTTGTTTTGTTCATTTACTTTTCTGCAAGATAGATATTAGACTACTCATGTCATTTTCAGTTACCTCCTATAGCCAGAGCGGGACTACTGGTGAGGGATTGAAGTATGAATGCGTAGTTTGATATTAGTTTATTTTTCTGCAAGTTAGTTATTGAATTTCTCATGTCATTTTCAGTTACCTCCTATACCCGGAGTGGGACTACTGGTGAGGGATTGAAGTATGAATGCGTAGTTTGATATTAGTTTATTTTTCTGCAAGTTAGTGATTAGATTACTCATGTCATTTTCAGTTACCTCCTATAGCCAGAGCGGGACTACTGGTGAGGGATTGAAGTATGAATGCGTAGTTTGATCTTAGTTTCATTTTATGCAATTTCGATATCAGATTATTCAATTTGTTTATGATTACCTCCTATAGCCAGAGCGAGTCGAATGGTGAGGGGTCAGAATATGAGTTGATGTAATATGATTTAGTTTACTTTTCTTACAGTTTTTGAATTGCTTTAAGTTCAGTTTTTTTTTTATACAGCAGCAAGGATACTGGGTTTCATAGTCACTAGCTCATTGTTTGGTTGTTGCATTCTATTTTGATTGAAGTAGCTGCATATTTACACTTTTGTTTAAGTACTAATTCCATTAATAACATGTTTTAAGATCTTTTGAAGTGCTAAGTTTTGGAAGTTACCATTAGGGACATAGACTTTGTCTTGAAATCTACATCCATACTTGACCTTTAAAAGTATTCTTAAGACCTTAGAATAGGATTTCCATTCGCATTAGACACTTTAGGAAACCAAAAAGAACAAAACCCCAAAAACAACATAAACTATAAAACAACGAAGTAAGAAAAAGGTTAACTAAGCACATATCGTGCACCACACTTCATCAGTTTACGATACCCGGATTGATAATTTATGTAGAGCAATTTAAGACGTTAAATTGACTAGACATTTTGGCGCCGTTGCCGGGGAAGTGTAATTAGGGGACCTTATTTCTTACATCTGAATTTTTTTTTAATAATTTTTGAGTATGCTCTCCTCCTGCACTTCGTGTGATCTGGAGGATCAGAAAAAGGATTGTTAAGTAAAAAAAAAATTAATAATTCTTGAGTATGCTCTCTTCCTGCACTTTGTGTGATCTGGAGGATCATAAAAAGAATTGTTATGTTAAAAAAAAAGAAAAAAAATGGAGACAAAATAAACTTCATCATTTCAATTGATTCAATTAATAAAAAAAAAAACATTGTTTTGTTTAATGAGATATATATGTATATTTTTAATTTCTGAAAGTATAACATATAGTTTTATTAACAAAACAATTTCAAAAAAATATAATAAATTTTATTATTTTGTTTAGTAAAATATATATGTATATTTTTAATATAACATATGTAATTTTATTAACAAAATAATAAAAAAAAATGCAAATTCAACATATTGCATGGACTGTTAAGATGAGGCCAATTGAAAAAAAAAAAAAAAAACCTTGTGTGGCTTTCAAAATAATGTGTGCAGAGTCCAATTTGTGTGGCATAAATTTTTAAAACCTTCTCAGCATCAAAATCCTTAGACCTTGATCTCTCAGTGGCCTTCCTGGTATACCAGTTAGTTTATAGGTATTTATGGTGTAGGACTTTGCAACAAAATTGTGAACGAAAGAAGACTCTAGAAGCCAAGTTGCTTTTCATTATTCATCTTACAGCTACTGCGTTTGAGGCAGATCTTCAATGGAGTATTCCTGAAAGTGAACAAAGCAACTGTGAATATGTTGCAAATGAGTGAAACATATGTGACTTATGGCTATCCTAATTTGAAGAATATTGGAGAGCTGACTTACATGAATAGAAAGATAAACACGCAGAGGATTCCTCTGACAGACAACGTTGTTATTGAACAGGTTTTGGGGTCAGTATGGAATCACCTGTACTAAAAAACTAAGTGAAGGTTTTCATGAATCATTGAAGGTTCCAGCCACTCCAGATTGATTAAGATTATGTGCATTCCAAAATACATTGCCCCAATTCTTCAGCCCTGTCATCGTACCTGTGTAATACACCTGACAGAGAAAAACAAAAAAAATGCGTAATAGCTGAGAAAAACGTCTAACTTCAAACGCATGATTTTGCCAAACGGAGATGAATTTGAAAAAAATAAAACATGGGTGTTTTCGCTAGTAGGGTCAATTAGATAACCCAGAAACCGTTTTAAGAAATTTGTGGCGTTCTGGGAGAAATCCTAGGTTCTTTGGAGCCCATTTTTGCCTACTGCGTGTAAAAAAAAACGGAATTTCAATTAAATGAACAGGCTGTGATGTAATTTGGCGTGCCTGAGGAAGAGAAATCTAATTAGGAAACAACTATGTGCTGGTGTTCAATCTTAATTACACATCTTTAATGACTAACAGTTCCATGCAACGCGTGACTGTGCTTCAGTTTCACGACCAACAGCAAAGACGTGTCCAAAAATCATACGGCTCTGTTTTAACTCCCTTAGGTAAACCATTGAATAATCTACCAAATGTTGTTTTTGGAGGAGATATGAATTAGGATGATAAGCTGGATGGTGCTCCTCCTCTTCCTTATGGATGGTATGATGCTTGGGTGACGTTGAGACCTGGTCAGGATGGCTGGACATATGATACTAAAGCTAATCAAATGCTAACTGGAAATCGTCTCTTGCAAAAGCGTTTGGATAGAATGTTTTGCCATTTTCAAAATTTTGAGGTCGAGAGTATTGATATGATAGGGACAAATCCCATTCCTGGTCTCTCCCATAAAAAGGAGAAGAAAACCAGAGGACGGTCTCAAATTTTGACTCTTCCTGTGTTGCCAAGTGATCACTTTGGGTTGCTTTTAAAGCTTAGACAAAAAAATAAAATAAAAAAAATGATGGGGCTCATTGGGAGAACTAAATCAGTTGAACACACTTAGACTTGGACTTTCTTTAGCTAGATAAAAGGGGCAGTCAGGGATATGCGTCTGATGGTTGACTGTTTCAGCCACTTTCCGCAGCTGTTTTGTTAAACTCTAGGTTGCAGGTGTTATCAAGCAAAACAAGCCACATGGGGAGCTGGGGGAATGTCAGTACATGGATGGTGTCCTATTCATTTGATCCAATACAATGAAAAATACCTCGGTCAAAGGGAAGTCAAGCTGTGTGTTATCACTAAGTCGCCACACTGAGTCGCCACACTAAGTCGCTGCATGTCAAGAAAAAAATAATAATTTTGAATCAATGAAATGAATAAGTTATTTGCTCACTTTTATGAAGGTATTGATTAATTTTGGATTGATGATGAAAGATGAATGACTAAATTTTTGTTCAAGATTTTTAGCTACAGAAACTGTGCACATTCCGCAGCTGTTCTCTAATTCCGCAGCCAGAAAAATCTCATTGTTCAAATCAGCCTAACTTTTTCATACAAAATCAGATTTTGATGATTTAAGTACCATTGGAAAGATCTCAACAAGATCTACACAATGGGAAGTCTATCATTTGAGTTTGAAATGGCAAATAATGAAATAAATTGCTGAAAAGAAGCAACATCAACTTGAGGCACTAATTCCAAATCAGGTATAAATTCTTTTGATTTTTCCTTTGAGAACTTGTTTCATTAATACAAATTCTTAGTTTTGTGTGTAAATATCATAACTAGAGAGATTGGCCATCTCTCTCCTTTGATAATCTTATATTCCATTGCAGAAGAAGTATTAGTTTTTTTGCAGGTTCCAGGAGGAAGGACAAATGACTACAAGAGAATGGTGTCTCTCTAAGAGACCAATTTGTTTCATAAGAGGATGATCAACAACAAAGAGGAAATATGTTGATGCAAAATCAGATCCAAACACTTGAAAAACTTTCAGATACTATTGTCTCCATCACATCCATACTTCATAATAAACCATTCACTCCATATTTTCCATTTACATTCACATAGACTTTCCATCTCTTTTTCTCCATTCATAACCCACAAATAAAAGCAAGAGGCTCATTCATATGCTTATTTCCCATTGCCATCTTCCATTTTCATCTTCCATTTCCTGTCATTTTCAGTCTGCAAATAAGCCTTGCTTCAATGCAAATTATTGAGTCCATAGTCCTTTGAGTCTAAGTTCTTTGTAAAAACACCTTAAGGCTTGCATGCCTTAATGGCAAGTCCTCATGCTGACAAACAATGAGAATACATTAATGTCCCTTGTTTGTTAGATCTTCTAGGTGACTAGACATCGGCAAATTCATTCGTACCTAGCAAGATGTGTTTGGGCATCTTAACTCTCATTGTCATTAATGGTGAGAGATCTCGTGTTGACTAGTGACATCCATTAATGGTCACTAAGTCAATAATTTCCTACTATGTTCGACATCAGAATATCTTTTCACATAGTAGGAATTGTGCCAATGAGTTTTGAAGACATGAAGACTATTATTTTCAGCATTTTGGAGCAGACTCAACAAGTTTTAGTAGAAGCAATAAAAAGTCATCTTATCTCTTTATCCATGAATCCTCTTGTTCAGCGACTTGAAGAAGAATATGATCAGAATTTTGCAGCCACCACACATACAACTCATCCATTCCAAAGGGTAAGTGAAGGTACATCATTTTCTAACTTTTGACCATAGAATTACATAAAAAGCTAGAATGATAATTGTTGGAAAAACATTTATCTTCCTCATTTCGTAAATTTCCAATACCATTAGTTGGGGGGGGGGGGAATACATTCATATTCATATCTTGCCATGTCCAGATCATATTCAGGAGCCCACATACTTCCAACATATATTAATTATTACATTGCTATTATGAGCATACAATGGCTTTTGAAAAAGTGCTTAAAGGATAAATTGGATACAAACAAAATCATGGTTGTCACACAAGAACCAACCATCATGCAATCCAATAAAGATATACTTTGCAACAATAATCAAAATATCATTATGCAAAGTTCAAAGATCAAAATAGAAGACAACAACAAAAAAATGGCTGTAACACAAGAACCAGCCATGTTGCAATTCAAGTAAAACACTTTGCAGAAATAAGAAGTTATCAAATTATATCATGCAAAGTTAAGCCAAAGCTCAAGGATCAAAATAGTTAATGTAATATATATTGCATGAGGACATGCAATAGCTTCAGTTAGGGGGTATGTTGAGTCTTGAAAATGTCATTCATTTCCATTACACTTTCACTATTATGTCCATTATATCACCTCCATTTCACTACTATGTCACCACATTCATCCCACTTTCATTATCATTGGGTCACATTTATGTTTTTCCAATATTTATTAATTCTAAGCCTTTTAAGTGAATTTGTGGTTAAAAATTAGAAAATAATGTGCATATGCTTATACCTAACAAATGGGTTGAGATTGTTGACATGTGTAGGTTGAAAGAAGGCTTCTAGAAGACCCTTATGTGGCACTCTAAGGCCAAATTCGAATTTGAGTGGAAAGAATCATGGGATCACGAGTATATGTGTCACATCTCCTAATTATATTGTAACTCTAAGAAGACATGTGTCTTATCAGTTCCTATTTTGATTAGGACTCAAGAGGTAGAGGGAGAGATTCATGGACTCTCATTAATGAGATGGCTTCTCATCTTTTTGTATAAATAGGAGATCTCTCTCCTTCATTTGTTAGTTCTTAAGTCTTAATTTAGAGTTCTTTAGCTTGGAGTTTGTAGTTCTTCCTTGATGGCTCTTGAAAGCTTTGGAGAGCTTTGTTGTACTTTGTAATTTTGAAGAATTTGAATAAAGCTTTGATGTTCTCAACATGGAGGGAGATGTGAAGTAGATGTCATGGAGCATATTAGAATGTAAGGTAGAGTAGATTTCATTTTGTAAATTTTGCTTTGATTTCATTATGTCATTTGATTGCTTTCAAGTTTGATAGATTAGATTTTTCATTCATGCAATTTTAATTCATGCAAGTGTGTTCAACCGGTTGATTGTAGATTAGTAATGCACATAGCTTTTTAATGACTAATGACATGATGGAATTATCTTGTCCTTCTGCTGATTTATTTTCTTAGTTCTAATTTCAGCACTGTTATTTCTTTCAATTTTGTTTTGTTTATTTACTTTTCTGCAAGATAGATATTAGACTACTCATGTCATTTTCAGTTACCTCCTATAGCCAGAGCGGGACTACTGGTGAGGGATTGAAGTATGAATGCGTAGTTTGATATTAGTTTATTTTTCTGCAAGTTAGTGATTAGATTACTCATGTCATTTTCAGTTACCTCCTATAGCCAGAGCGGGACTACTGGTGAGGGATTGAAGTATGAATGCGTAGTTTGATCTTAGTTTCATTTTATGCAATTTAGATATCAGATTACTCAATTTGTTTATGATTACCTCCTATAGCCAGAGCGAGTCGAATGGTGAGGGGTCAGAATATGAGTTGATGTAATATGATTTAGTTTACTTTTCTTACAGTTTTTGAATTGCTTTAAGTTCAGTTTTCTTTTTATACAGCAGCAAGGATACTGGGTTTCATAGTCACTAGCTCATTGTTTGGTTGTTGCATTCTATTTTGATTGAAGTAGTTGCATATTTACACTTTTGTTTAAGTACTAATTCCATCAATAACATGTTTTAAGATCTTTTGAAGTGCTAAGTTTTGGAAGTTACCATTAGGGACATAGACTTTGTCTTGAAATCTACATCCATACTTGACCTTTAAAAGTATTCTTAAGACCTCAGAATAGGATTTCCATTTGCATTAGACACTTTAGGAAACCAACAAGAAAAAAACCCCAAAAACAACATAAACTATAAAACAACGAAGTAAGAAAAAGGTTAACTAAGCACATATGGTGCACCACACTTCATCAGTTTACGATACCCGGATTGATAATTTATGTAGAGCAATTTAAGACGTTAAATTGACTAGACACATCACCACCATCGTATTTCTCATACTCGTAGAACCACTCTCTATGGGGAGTGAAGTGAAAGGATGCACCTGAGTCAATCAACCATGCCTCATGATCTACATGTGTACTTGAAGAAGTCAAGTACACATCCCCACCTTCATCTGAAGTGGTTTTCGCCTCTGTAGAAGGAGCATCATAAGATCCCTTTCCTTTATCAGGAGCTTTAGATTTATAGTCCCTTTTGTAGTTCCCTTCCTTTCCGCATTTCCAACACACCACCTTTATAGGTTTTCCTAGAGATTTAGATCTCCCTTTAGATTTAGATCTCCCACTTGATGACTTTTTTTTTTTTTGTTTCTATTCTGGGACCGTCCTCGTATAGACAAGGCATCACCATTCTAGCTCTCCATATTTTTCCGTCTCATCTCCTCCGTCAGCAAGGATGAGAGTATTTCATCAAACTGCAAGGCAGTTGCATTGCTACCAATTGCAATAAGCAGACTATCCCACGAATCTGGTAAAGAACACAAAAAACTGATGCACTTATCTTCATCTGAAATTTTAATATCAACAGATGCTAACTGACTTACCACAGTATTAAATGCGTTCAGATGCTCTGTCACCGAGTCTCCATCTTTCATCCTCAGTTTATACAACGTTTTTTGCAGGAATAATTTATTCATCATAGACTTGAATTAGTACAAAGTCCCTAGCTTGTCCCACAAAGCCTTCGTCGTAGCTTCCCCTGATACTAAATCTGAGACACACAATCGTATTGTTCTCTTTGCCTTTCGATCCAACTTCTTTCGTTCTTCATCAGACACTCCCGTTGGTTTAGTACCCGGATCTATCATGATCCACTGATCTTTATCCACCAACAGATCCTCCATCTTGAGTTTCCACACCTCAAAACTCTGACCATTAAATTTCTCGATCTCTATATTTCCACTGCTCACCATCTTCTTTCACCACTAGAATCGATCTCACAGATCTCCCACTGAACAGGGTCTACCACAGGCTCGAGCGAAACCCCTCAGCAACAAAGGCATCCCCTTGAAGCCAAAACAGCTCTGATACCAAATGTAGGTTTTAACCCCATACATAAATTACCTGCATATGAATTCTAAAACACAGAAAATAAATAATGCGAGAGCATAACACATAAAACACATATACACAGAGTTTTCCCCTGGATCCCAAAACTGGGACTACTAGCTTGATTTTTCATTATGTTCCTTTCAATGTTACAATACATATTTATACATGATGAAGCATCCAATACCATGGACCGAAAACCATCGCGTCCAAAACCATGTGTGAAAATTATGCACAAAAGCATAGGTGGGTCCACCCAACCTAACATAGGGTCCAAAACCAAAATTTTCCGGGGCGTTGCCCCAGACCCCATAGAGTGGGGTTACCTGCACACCTCAAACCCCCTGTGACCCCCCCGCTACGTAATCGGTGCAACGAAGGGGGGGCTCCAGCCCCCCTCTAACCCCTCGGTTAACTACGTGGGCTAGTCGTGGAA
This sequence comes from Pinus tabuliformis, assembly GCA_031772625.1. Lineage (NCBI taxonomy): Eukaryota > Viridiplantae > Streptophyta > Pinopsida > Pinales > Pinaceae > Pinus > Pinus tabuliformis. The sequence goes on along the minus strand of CM062816.1, from coordinate 1,097,915,362 downwards.
AGTATAACACAACCCAACATGGAACTCCTCTCATTATTATTTAATGTGGCACAAATTTGGGTAAGAAATCATTAAGGAAAATATATTTAAATATTATTATGAGCAAATTTGAATTTATGTTTCCTTCCAAATTCATGTCGGCCTCAAAATGTTCAAGTCGACTTGCTCCAAATGACATGACCTTTTTCATATGGAAACAAATATAAATATTCATCTATCCTCCATCATTTGACACACACAACGTAGACTTTTTTGGCATATCTTTGTGGTTTATTAGAGGACATCTTCTATGCCCTAGAGAGGGCATACATCTACAGCCTAATAGTGACATACCTGCAACCTAGTTTGGCATATTTGTGACCTCCTTTGGACACACATCTATGGCCTAACGGTGGCATGTCTATGAACTTCTTTGGGAATACTCCTACGATCTTTTTTGGCATATTTACAGCCTTGTTATGAAACCAGCTCAAGAAAAAGATAGAAAAGATAGATGAACGCCTTAAAATTCAGTCTCTTCGAGGGGGCAACCTCCTTTACATTACATAAATGAACAATTCTTGGATGATACAAATGAAAAGACCTCCTTTCTATATATAGGAGTCTAAAGGGTCATAACATAATCAGAGCCGACATAACAATAATAATGTAAGGGAACAATAATAACAATAGTGGGCTTCTATGTGGCACAATAATAATAATATGGGCACTACATGGGTACATCAATATAATAAGTGGGTTGTACTAATAACAATAAGGGGTTACACTAGTAGTATAGGGGCCTAACATGCCCCTCTCCTTCAAAAAGCGTTGTCCTCAACGCTTGAGTAGTTCTTGATGCTTCTGTATAAAATTCTTGTCCTCCCATGTGGAACCTTCAGTGGGTAAGTTCTTCCACTTGATGAGATACTCTGAAATTGATCGATTTCATAGCTGTCGGGTTCTTGTTTCTGTGACTGCTCCAGGCTCCAATATGATTTTTCCTTCCTCTTCAATTTCTGGCAATATTGTTTGAATTGGGATCTTTTGCAACTTTTGAATAAGTGGCCATACTTCTTTGTCCTTCTTCCATTCATCCCTTGCTTCATTTATCCAATCTAGTTGGATAATAGAAATAGCACAAAACAATGCTTCCACATCCTCATCCTTGAAGAGTCTTCCCATTCGGTAAGGTCGCTATTTTTAAGTGCATGTAGTATTGCCAACATTTCCTTCTCATAAATAGCTTGCTTGAGATGTAGCAATAAAAATACCCAATCACTTACATCAAAACATTTTTCACTACGATGTTGATCTACCTATTGTTTCATTTGATTTTGCGCCGAAGTGGCGTTATCCTTTAAAAGTTGGAGAACTTGTTGCTGATGCTCATTGTAATCTTTCTTTGCTTGAACCTTTTTCTTTTTGATATGTCCTTTTATATCTAGAGTTTGAGGAGTGGTAATTTATTCCAATCCTTTACAATATATGGTCGGATTCATTTCTTGATGCTCGATGTGATCTTTCACTTCTTGAACATTTTTCTTCTTGATATGTCCTTCTATATTGATAGTTTGAGGAGTGGTAATTTCGACCAATGAATTACAAGATATGGTTGGATTCATTTCTTCTTTCTTGATGTGATCTTTCACTTCTTGCACCTTTTTCTTCTTGATATGTCCTTCTATCTTGAGAGTTTGAGGAGTGGTAATTCTTGCCAATGCTTTACAAGATATGGTCTGATTCATTTCTTCTTTCTCTGGGGTGGGGTTCTGGCGTATATCCTCTTCTTTTGATGTTTCTTGATCATTTTCTTCATCATATTCATATTCTATGTAAAATAATTTCTTCTCAGCACACTTATGACCTTTAGTGCATTTTCTATCACAATTGTAACAAAGCCCTTTTTCTCTTTTTTCTTCCAATTGTTGTGGTGTAACCCTTGTAGGTTGTGGAAGGATGGGAGAAACAACACTTCCATATTTATAGTTGTGAGGGGTATGCTTCCTGGTTTCCATAATTTTGCTTTCCACTATGTCACAAATCCCTTTTACTCTTTCCAATTGTTGTGGTGTTGCTCTAAAGAAGGTGTTTCTCTTTGTATCCTCATAATGTGCTATCATTTCCTCTGTGAAAATTGGCCACGTAACAAGTTGTTTACGAGAACAAAGCCCTTCATACCATAAAAATTGATCCGGTTCTAAATATGAAGATGCAATACATACCTTTTGTAACAGTGGTACACCATGTAGATCAAAGTATTGCTCCATCTGAAGTATCCAATTTACCAGATCCTTGCCATCAAACTTCATCATCTTGATTTTTCTTGATTTTAGGAGCTTGATCTTGAAACGACTGTAACTCTGTACTTTCGTATCTTTAAGTTCTAAAATTGCAATATGTAGTACCTCTCTATATCCTCTTTCAAATTCCACCCATCTTATCCAAATTGGATTCTCCAAGGATGAGTTCTTCCAAATCTCCCACAGTGACCTGGTTATAGACTAGTTCAGTAGAGTGAACTTGTACGACATGCCTCGTGTCCTTGTTTCAACCTTTGGCTCTGAAAAATATATACAAGAAACTATAGTCCGTCCTCTTTCTGTACCTTCTTAATAAATTTCAATCCAATTCTCAGAGAGAAAGTTATGATGATTTTCCCTAGGTCACCTGTTTAGAATGTAATTCAGGAGTCTGCAAAAAGACCAACTTCCTCAGATCATATCTCCGCAAATATAGTGCGAAAAGCTCTGAAATTCGGATCCGAAATTTAGCGCGATGTCTTCTCAAGTGGGTTTTTTCTTTAGCTTCTGAAACGTCGCAGAAAAAAATCTATAGTGAAAATTCCACGATGACCTGTTTGGAGCAGCGAAACCCTAGAATCCAAAGCTCTGATACCAAATGTTATGAAACCAGCTCAAGAAAAAGATAGAAAAGATGATCAATGCCTTAAAATTCAGCCTCTTCGAAAGGGAAACCTCATTTACATTACATAAATGAACAATTCTTGGATGATACAAATGAAAAGACCCCCTTTCTATATATAGGAGTCTAAAGGGTCATAACATAATCAGAGCCGCATAACAATAATAATGTAAGGGAACAATAATAACAATAGTGGGCTTCTATGTGGCACAATAGTAACAATATGGGCACTACATGGGTACATCAATATAATAAGTGGGTTGTACTAATAACAATAAGGGGTTACACTAGTAGTATAGGGGCCTAACAAGCCTCCTTTGGACACACATCTACAACACTCTTTTATGTTCTTTTACAACCTAATTTAGTCTTTATTTGGCATCATTTGTGACCTTCTTTATGGATCATATGTGGCCTTCTCTAAGGATCATATTCGGCCTATTTTTTGGCATCTTTGTGGTAAGTTCGGTCAAGCATATGCACCCTATTCTTTTTGATGTTTGTGGTCTACTTGTCATGATGTCTGCAACCTTTTTTCATGATGTTGTTTGTGACCTGTTCTTCATCGTTAATGTGATCTATTCTCAGTAGTGTATGCGACATGTTTCTATGCTTATATGGGTATGTTCCAGTGATCTAAAGTAGCCTCTTGGTGAGGCCCTAAAAGCCCTAACCTTCATGGTTAGGGCATTGTTCATGTAGCCTTATGTGATATGTTAGAAGATCATAATAGTCTTATGATGTGCCCTAATCAGTGATGATTTGACAGTACTTCTAGCATGGTATGACAATAATTCTTGTCCATATAATATTTATGTTTTGACAAAGATTCCAGTGTTGTTTGGGAAACAATTCTAGTTCTTATTAATGTATACATGACAATGGCATTTGTGCTTATGACTTTGTTGAATGTTATTAGTATTTGAGTTTATATATGGCAGTTATGAATGCCATGTCCTTGTGATCGTATGAAATGTCCTTATAATAGTATGACAATGTTTCTAATGAAAGTATGGAAGTGTTATTATGACCAATGATGTATGGTAGTCCTATGTCATATGAAATTGATGGCAGTCCTTATGCCTATGATATTTATGGCAAAGATATGACATTGAAGTTTGGTAGCCCCTTTATGACAACATTGTATGGCAGAATCTTATGTCAACATTGTGTGGCAGAACCTTATGAAAATGATATTGCACGTGTGACAATACCCCTATGATGATGATATGAGGGCAACTTTGAGGAGGACCTATAACTACCTCTTTGATGTATTTGTTTGTTGTTATCTTATGAGGATCTAGGATGATCTAAAATTGGCCCTAGGTAACACAATGTGATTGATGATAAAAGACTTTTGTCTTATGATATTTGTACATTGTAACTCAGTTGAACATTTGATGAATATCTAATAGAAGAAGAAGAATTGACTTTGGGTTCCCCCTTGTGGGGTTTTTCCCCTGTCTCTAACCAAAATCTTGTTGTCCCTATTGTGTATGATTTTCTTTTGTTGTTCCTTATTGTTTCGCTACATTGTTGATGTTATTGTTTTCTCTACATAATTACTAATGGTGATATGATGTTATGGGTTGATGTCTAAATTGTTAAGATTTTTTTTTTTAGAAATGCAATTATCAACCACAAAGAACAATCTAGCCCTAAAATTAACAATATTATGATGTTTAAATATATAATATTATGATACTATAATATATTTTATATTGTGCAATGTGGGTGTTGGGGGGGGGGACAATATAATATTGATAGTTGTATTAAGGATAGTTGGAAGATTTTGTCATTGATTTTAAAGGGAGAATGGGATTTTGATATGATGATGACATGGTTTCAAAAAGTCAATGAATTTGGATGCATTTCCACCTAGATTGATAGCCCTCATCAAACCATTCATGTGATACATTGCATGCTTTGAGGTTAATCTTGGTTGAAGAAATATTGAAGGTTAAATATTGATGCCCCAAATGAATGCCAGATTGATGCCCCAAGAATCCATAGTTTCAAAGGTCCATCATTTCCCTTAGAAGAGGGCCTAACTTGTAATAAATTTTCCCATGTCCAAGTATCCAATAAAGGAGCCATTATCAAAAATAAATTTAATATTTGTATAGTCTAATCCTCCAACTTCAAGTCGGCCCTAATTGGTTTAGGTCAAAACCAATGAAAAGATGTGTCTTTTAGAATGAATTTTTTCATTTATTTTGGGTCAGGTTGGCCCCAATATAGGGCCCCTTCCAATACTATATATTACCCAACCGTGGAGCATAAAATGACATATGATTCATGGTATCCTCTGATCAAGGAACTCATGGAGTTTGTCTGAGGCCAAGAGCTTATTGAATATCTAGAGAAGAAGGTCGAGTTGCTAAGGTTTTTGGAGTTAATTGTTTTATTTTTTTATTGGACATTTTACTGAGCTAAATCGAGTATGTTCTTGAGGCCTCTTCTTGGCCTTTCTGTGGTAGCAAAATTTGACCTCCCTATAACAACCTTGGTTAAAAATCCATGTAAAATTATATAAGGCCACGGTCATGGGAAACGTATTCCAAGCTGAATGGGCAAAAAATCCTAGTGGGGTGTCACTTCGGTGTATTATGGCTAAGGAAATTGGCAAAGGCTTTGGAAAGGCGTGACGCATTAATTGGCATTTTATTTATGAAAATAATGGAAATTAGGAGAAAAGGGAGGTGAAAGGACACATGTTGCATGTGAGGAGGGAAATGAAGGAAAATAATGGAAAATGAAGAAAATAGAGGCCTCGTTAGTTCAGTTTTGTAGCTCTCTCTATTCTTTGTCTCTCTCTCATACTCTTGGACACAAATTTTTCTTGGAGCACTCTTGGAGGGTGTGGCATACTTGGAGTTTTGGAGCAAGAAGGCAAAGGAAGAGCATGAAAGTGTAAGAGGACATTAGGATCAACAACTACAATAGATTTGGCTTGCAGGTACTAAGTTGAATGTATGTTTTCCTCACTAGTTTTGGTATGCATGGAACATGCATGTGGATTCTTGGTTATGATCTGTCACTGGCATGGAGGATTGCCTGGATTAACAGTGGATTTGCCTAGCCTTGCCATTTCCTGGATAGCCATGGTGTTGTGGGTTCATTTCTTCGTTTTTCTGGTTGGTTCTCATGTTTCCTCTAGCTTGGGTTGAGTTACTAGTCCTAGAAGCCTTGGTTGGACAAATGCTCTGGAAGCCTTGTAATATCTTGGGTTGAGTTACTAGTCCTGGAAGCCTTGGCCCTTGGTGGGTTGAGTTACTAGTCCTAGAATCCTTGGTTGGACAAATGCTCTGGAACCTCGACGATAGTTGTGGGTTGAGTTACTAGTCCTGGAAGCCTTAGTTGGACAAACGGTCTGGAAGCTCGACGACAATTATGGGTTGAGTTACTAGTCTTGGAAGCCTTGGTTGGAACAAACACTCTAGAGTCCTGGAAGGCTTGGGTAGAGACCAATCTGATGATGGTTTTGTGATGTCCGGCCACTAGGTGGAATCATTGTTTGATGGGTTGACGTGGTTGGCCTCTGGAAGCTCTGGATGGTTTTGGATTGATGTGTTCTATGAGATCCCCCATTCATGCTTGGAATATGGCACAGGGGTGACTAACTGAAAGAAAGATTTGGTTTAGCCATGTCTATGGTTGTGTTGTGCTATTCAACAACCCCCCATTTGTTAATAGTAGTAGTCAATATTACATTAATAAATGGGGACCCTTTAAAAATCTTTCCAAAAATAAGTTTAGCATTTAGGCATTTTCTTTATTAATTTTGGAATAAAACAAGATATCAATCAAACCCCTTTTCAAAAATAACTAGTATCTGCTTTCCTTTCCCGCATATCGCATGATTAAGCATGATTGAAAGCCTTACTAACCCACCAAATCTAGCGAAAAGCAATCAAAGAAGGACTTTGTGCTAAAACGCTTTGAAACTACTAAGTTTCTTGTATAAACTAGGTCCTTAGGTATTTCTCATCAAAACTAAGTCTCGCATCGCATATTTCTATTCGTAGAAGGCACGCCATAATAAGTTACCTCAAAAACAAGCGAAATGCGAAATTGCGATCGCATCAATTCCTTTACCGCATCACATTTCGAGTATTTAAAAGAGCACCACAAACTTACCAACCGTTGAAATTACGAAATGCAATCAAGACCTAGACCCACTCCCGACATACATTACAAACAAACGTTTTAAGTCTGCCGCTTAGTAAAAAGGTATTTACATAGAAAACCTAACAAATGAGCCATCTCTTAGAAATAACAACAAGCGACTTGCATCTCCCATCTCGCAGAAACGTAAGAGACGATATGAAAAGCAAAAGGAATAATGCGATAATGCGATCTGCAATATTGCTTCGCAAATCGCAAAATTGGCATTATCGCAATTCAAAGGCTCGCCACCCTAGAAGTTTTATCCCGAATTACGATGCAGACATTTATGAGCATTAAAGCTAAGAGATAACGAACATTAGTGGAAATTTAGTGAAGGTTAATGGAATTTATGTGTGAAAAGCCATTTAACGTGATATGATATCTTCTTACTTGCATTCAAATAAAACTCCTTTTATCACCTTTACAAAATGTTTGTATTATTCCATTTCATGTTCATTATTATCTCCGTATATCCGATAGCTGCTATTTTTCTACACTTTCAGGAACAATCCACAGAACAAATCTTTGGGAGCGATGGTGAAGAAAGGCAAGGAAGTCGCGTTTGAGAAATCAGAAATGACTCTTCTATTTTCGGATACTACATGCAACAGAGATGGAGGAACCTATATGTGGGAAACCATGTATAATATCTTAGAAGAAGAGGAACCAAGGCTTCTGGAAACAAAGATCACAGTTGACGGCTGTGATTCCTCAGATGCCTCCATTTTTTAGATGGCATGCTCATTTTTACATCGCATAGCTGCACACCCAAAGATAATCCCTTATACATATATGGTTAAATGGGTTATTGATGAGGCTGATATCTTAGACAGAGAATTCAAGACTAGAAGCCAAGAGATTATGGGATCTTTTTTGCCTGACAACCTATGACTTATGTACCACCTACTAGAGCCACAAGTCATCTACAACAAACAATATGTTGAGAAGTTTGCCAAAGGGAATGAGGACCTAGCAGATTGCACCCGGACTTGGTCAAATAATGAGGGAAAAATCAAGAAGGACAAAAATGGTATGTACTCTACTGTGTCTATTTCTCCCCCTCATAGTTTGTAGCGGCCATGTTATGTAGGATGTTTGGCAAGCCCGATAACACTAAATTTTCTCAAGAATGGTTGCCATTAATAGATGCAGCCGTAAACACAACTATAATGAATTGGGCCCAAATTTTTTATGATAATTTAGCAAAGGAAATAATTGATTATAGGAGGAAAAGGAGTGTCTCAACGAGGGTTTACCCTCCATTTTTTATGAGTGCCTATGTAATGGATGCAATTTTTTTTGGTTCGAAATTTCCTGTCATGGGATGGAAGTTGACTATCCAAGATCCACTTCCCATTCATATATACCATAAAGACATGTGGGAATCTCAGTTTCACCCACATTTTTACAAATTTGTCATGGAGTCATGCTCCCTATCCACAAATAGATTTACAACCGAGACGCTCATAAGTTTTCCAAGGAAGCTGAGGTAGATATCCTCCCAGTGGCCAGATGGTTTGGAGAGGAAACATTCATGTATATCAGGGTATTTGGTAGCATTACCCCACCACATGTCCTCCCATAAGATGTTCCAAACAAATTGATGGCCAGAGAGATAGCCTATTAAACAGCTAGTGAGGGTGTGTGGTGAAGTAAAATTATAAGTGCGGACACAAACAAATTCCTCTAGCCTAATAATGGGTCTAGCCACAACTGATACATTCTATGGAAGATTCCCTTAGGTTAGAACCAATTAAGAGGACCTACCTCTTATGATGTCCTTGCTTTCTCGCTCCAGCTATCTCTTGCTTCCTTCTTCAAGCACCTAAAACAAGTAAACAACAACAAACAAAAATCGTGATAATAGACAAATTATAATTCAACCTACTTAACAAGTCAAGAAACATTAAGCCATGAACATGAAAGATGACAATCATGTAGGAAATCAATCAATAGTTTCATATATATTGAATCAAGAAGAGATTACAACCATTGTCTTGATGTTGCCGTTCTCCTCTGACAAGACCAGGTTCCCACACACTTCTACTAGCATTCCATGATGGCCTCAACAATAGTAGTTTTAAGGCTCTTCTCTTTAGGCTTCACACTAAACCAAAATTACACTTCTCCCTCACACAACTAGAGAGCTACAACTATGAATAACTTGTTGTTTACTCCAAACTTAATTAGCACTAGCACACCACCATTAACACGAGCTTGTGCTTGGGAAAAAAAGGAGGTTTATATAGGATGAATGGATGGGAGATGGATCCTCTTCTCATGGGAGAAGGTCTTATCCCTTGAGGTAGTTCCATCGTTATATGGGAAAGGAGCCCAAACTGACATCCACGACCCCATCTGGCCAAACCATTTACTAGACTTCTGTTACGAAGCTTCTAGAGCTGGAAGCTTCAGCTCTTAATTTTAAAAACTTTCCATAAGAGGACCAACGCGACTAGAACAAAGTTCAGTCACTCTGGTCGGCACTAGGGTTAGTGTTAATCCTGCATATTGACGCGAGGGGGACAAGGGCCATTAGCATTGGTCTTGTAAACTGGGCAAAATAGAAGTTTCAGGGGCAATCGTGCAAAAGGAAATTGTTCTGCTCATGATGAGAGACACAATGGGAGTTTCTTCATGAAGGGAAAGCATGTAGGGTTCACTGTAAAGGTTCTCTAGGATCAAGGAACGAGGAGTACAACGACAGTGACAAAATGTTGTGTAACAGATGCCCCCTAAAGCGTGAAGGATGAAATAGAGTGAGGGATGAAATGCTTTATGAATTAGTGCGGGGAATCGTAGTCTGCCATTGGAAAACCTACAAGTAAGTACATATACATATACATAACTGAGAACTCTGTCAAATGATACATTAATAGTGGTATGGACACAACCATCCAGAGAGTGATCATGTAAATGGACCTAGGTATGGACGCAACTATCCTTCAAAGAGGATCATAATGAAACTAATGTATGGTTGCAACCATCCAATAATGAGAAGGATCACATATGATAACTCATGGCATGGTCACAACCATCCATCTGAAAGAAACATGCATATCAACATAACCATGTCACATCACTTCGCAACTTGGACTTTTGTGATCTGAGTCCAGGGTCTTGCGCTCCAACATGACCTGATCAAAGTACAAGTTCTAACATGCGAATAGACGGGTTGACGTTGAACATGCTAGAAAATCGCTTGATTACTAGTCAATGATGTAAACTGTTAACAAGCGCGAGAGAAACTGCCAATAATGACAATGGTCCTCAAGGTACTATCAACACAATCCATGGAATGTGAATAGAGGAATTAAAGTCGAACACCTGTGAAATCACTCGATCGAAAGCCAATGATGTGAACTTGTCGTCGAGTGCGAAGAACTTGCCATTAGGGCATGCAAGCTCTAAGGTATTGGAAGGGAGTCTCTCGGTCAACTTCCCGGATAATGAGCTGAAGTCGACAGGAAGCGACCATGTCAAAGGAGGGCCATAATGTATCCCACATCATCGATGCAAGACAAAAGGATGAAAAATGATTTTGGATGATACAGAGAATCAGATGTAAGTGTAATTGCAGAAGGACAACTCTTGAACATATCGGCAACACGATTGGAATTTTGGCAGCTTTTGGATCCATAGGATCGGTGGTCATGATGATGTGGCAGAGATTAAATGGAAGGAAAAAATGAAAGGCCCAACCCAGGAAGGTCAATGACACAAAGGAAGATATCCCAACCTGACACGAAGCAGAAAGTGTCATGTTCAAGAGGGAGCTGCCGACACAACTGATTAGATTTCCAAATTTTCCCCCACCATTTCTAACAGGTACCCCAATTATTTTTTAATCGCAAGCTTGAAGGGGATAGCATATGCTTGCACTGTAAGTTCATCCTTTAGACGAATCTAACCTAGTAAGTTTAACGAGCCCTATGAAGGAGAAGCTCATGTTCGTCATGGTGACGAATCCGATATCGTTTAATATTTTAACGAGTCCGACAAAGGTGTAACTCGGTATATTTTTCATTTTTAGAGAGTTTGAAAAAGACACAGAAAAGAAAACTCCACATGGTCCCTTTTCGTATGTTTGTGTCTCTCGAGCCCGAAAAGGTAGAAAATGATACTTGAGAGAATTGCTCAACCATTTCAGTGAAGGAGTACCTTTTTCGTAAATAGCGCATCCCAGCCTGAAAAAGGGGTAAACTTATACTGGACACACAATGTTTCGCATCCATTAACGAGTTCGAAACAACAAGGGCTCGACTATCTTTTTGCTTTTAAAAGGTTGAAAAAGAGCTAGAAATCAGACCCCCCATTTTATTCTCTTTTACGAGTCAAAAGGGAAAAACACTCGACAATCTTTTCATATGAGTTTAACGAGTCGAGAAAAGAGCTGAAACGTGACTCGTCATCATCTTCAAATATCCATCACCTGTCACTGTGCAAAAAGGTAAAGTGTATTATCCAGTTCTTGAGGCAAAATAGTTTAACATATTTACAAAAACCTAATATTTTCATGAAAAATTGAATAAAAAGGAGAAAAGTAAATATAATTTTACCATTTACCATTTTACCTTGCTGTGAAGACTTTTTACTCACTTTTTCCCTAATTGTTCTAGAGTAGATTGTGGGAGATCCGGGAGGTCATTCGCCAAGCCGCCAGTTGCAGGTAAGAGCCAAGGCCCCGAGCTTCATTTTCATGTCTTTTATTCCTGTTTTTAAGCATTTCTAGGTTTTTTGAGGGAGGTTTTGTAAAAAGTTTTTCGCCCTCGGTTGGTGCGACTTCCGGGCATCGAATTGTGCCGACCAAGGGTGATTAATAAGGCCTGTCACACCGTCGGCGCAACTGTTTTTAAAACATCCGCGCCGGTGCCATGAATAGGGAAAAACCCTATTTCCTCATAAAATCACCGTTAAAACTTGAATTTTATGGGCCAAGCATGATTGTTGACTCAAATTAATGGCTTTTGCAGGAAAGAATCACTGAAAATGGTGGAATGGAAAGAACGAGAACATGAGGATGTGGACACCCAGGAACTAAATGATCCAAATTGCCTGGAAGCTTTGAGGGCTTGTGGGTTCCTCAAATTATTTCTCACGCTAGGGATGCGAGCCCAACCTGAGTTGCTTCGGTACCTGATTAGTCTTTGGGACATAAATCAGGAAATATTTGTCATTGGTGACCAGGACTAGAGTCAGAAACTTCAAATATATATTTCATCACTGGACTATCCCGAAGAGGGGAACCAATCAAATTGTACGGGGCACGACCGATTGGGGTGAGAATATCCTCATTGCTTGCTGAACATTGCCCTGAGGCCCTGAAATCCAAGAGTGGGAAGATTGAGATTTCAACTGTTCAAGATCTGACACTGAGAGTGCTTCTGTTGACCTGTTGAGGGCCCTGAAATCGGGTCAACAACAAGGGGGATACCCACCCGGTCGGGAACCTGGTTGGCGGCTCCGTGCCCGTTTGGTGTAGTGGGTCCGACTGGGGATAACGGGACCAGCTTCCCGATCTAAGGGGTGTGTGTGTGTAGAGTTTGGTGATGTGTGTGTGTGTAGAATATGATAATGAAAATCTGGAATTATTTCTAAGCTAATTTAATTCTAAACTCTGAGACTGAATTTTATACTACTTTAATCTATCAAGAACAACACATCTAATCTACGCTAACCCGGGATAGAACTTTTTCCATTATGCGATCTAGAAAGATTTCACACAATAACTGGTAATGAAGATTATTAAGCTATTATGAGAATATAAATCAATTAAGATGAACCATCCTGCATAAAAAGTTAAGCAAAACGGTTGTGAACAGCATATCGCATAATCAGTTATTCATGTATTAAGCACAAATCAATGACTCCATTGTACAAAAGTGCCAAATGGTAATCCACTCATTCATACATTAACATATAAACAACATCAGCTGTATATTACTCTAAGAATGCAAGCAGAAACTCGTCAAGAGATAAAAGTACCATTTATGACTGATTTTATACTCACAGACCTTAAGCAATAACGATCTATTTCTACTTACTTCTAATGCCTACTAAGAGTACAGAAGTGCAACATCAATAGCAGGTATTAAAATGCAAACATAAATAAATCTTGATCCGTCCATTCATCAAAAACCCCCTCCGAGGGTGCAAAAGTGCATGTTCTGAGGACAAGTTTTTTGACAAATTTCCGGACCCTTCTCCAATGCAACGAGAAGGGTTAAATACTACTAACCGGCTAATTTTAATTACACAGATTTAGGGAACGGCTTCAAATGACCGCCCTTTTACTAAAACAAATTTATTTCTAAAAACTGAATCTAATTTCTAACCATTTCTGTATCTGCTCCTTAGTGCTGTAAGCGATGCGCTGTTCGCCGTGAAAGAGTCGGCTGCTTGTCCTTTCCTTTTGTTCAAGCTTGAAAATTAGAAATAACAAGAGCTGGCACCTCTTTCTGACAAACTAGAAGATATTTTTGAAAGTGTTCTTCTGGAGGAGTGTCTTCACGGCGTGTATACTTAGTACAACTCAGATTTCTTTCAAACTGATTGTGCTGTTGCTATTTCGGTTTCCGGCCGTGCGAATGACTCAATGAGCTGGGGATTTTGTTGCCTGAACGATTTTCTCAATTGAAACTTGTTTCCATTCTTTGTTCCAAGCTTTTCTGAGACGTCTTTCCCCTTAAGCGTTTTTCTTTTTGCTTTACCCAATTTGGGACTCAGGATCTTTCATAAACACTTTGCTTTTGTGCGCCTTTGAATCTGAGTCCTGGATAGCCTATTTCCATCAGCATTTGTTGAGTGATACTCTGGAATCCGCGGTCCTGCTGTATGTGGTATCCATCTGCGAAGTCATCTCCTCTCTGTTCTTCTAGCTCTGGCGCTTTTCCTTAGATGTTTCCTGCATATAGATTTATATCAGTAGCTAACTTATAGTTCACGTAAATGAAAAGAGACAGAAGAAAAGATTGACATGAAAGCATTAAGTTCTAATGAATGCATAATCATGTAACCCATTATGACTTAACTCTTCGAAAAACGCAACATAATCATCTTTGGATACACAGGCGTACGATCATTAATTTCCCGTAAGGTGCGCGCCTAATTTTGGGCTCACAGATCATGCCGAGGAATGCCTGCGACGAATGGCTTCTGCGATTTGCATCGCAGCATCGAAGATTGCGATGTAAATAGGTGGCATCGCAGCAATTGATAGTATCATTTGTCGCACACCATAGATCGCAGGTCGCAGCTTTGCATGGTCGCAGATCGCATATCGCAATATCGCAAGGTCGCAAGTTTTTCGCTTTGTCACTCTGTGCTGCTTTATGCGACATTGCGACGAGCGACGTTGCATATCGGCCGTCGGCGATTCTTTAGGTTTTCCCTTTTTGAGCGCTTTTAATGCACGCGATGCGATGAGTTCTCGCGTCGCTCCTCCTCAGTGTATTTATGCGCTTTGGGAAAGCGCTCCTTTGTTCCTTTGCAACGCGATATAGCTCTTAGGGAGTTAATACAAAAGATTTTTCAAACAAAAATATTTTTTTGGATTTTTTGGTTAAGGGTCCCCCTTTGCTTGATGTTATTACTAATATCAAACAAAGAGGGGGGTTGTTGGTGACCACAACAATGGCGATTCACTGTGAAGAACCAGTTATCTCTGCATTTCTATTGACCGTTCACTTCCGAAACAACAAAATTTTTATATGTCTAAATTTTGTTATGGACAGATAGAGTAGATTACCCCTCACCTTGTCGACGATATTTTGTCTCAACCCTTTTTATATCCCAATTTCTTGCTTCCTCAGGTTTTTTCTTGCATTTGCATCAGACATTACTTGGTCTTGATAAAAGATAAAATAAGGTCTTCTCTGCGTACTGGCTTAAAAGTATGCTCATTTGTCGTAGGTAGAGCCTCTGCTGCCCGCAAGCGTCCATAGCCTCGACAGGGTTACCATGTTATCCAGCAATGATCCTTTTTCCTGCTTGAGGTTACTCGCAACATTCCAGAGAAAAATCCTTTTTGACACACTTTTCCTTTTTTAATTCTCTAAAGAACAATGTCTTGGTTTGGTGGCCAAATTATGACACAGTCATTCACTTGATTTACACTTTTGCTGAACAAGCCGGCTTGTGATGAGACCTCTTGTCTTTTGATTGCAACAATCTTAAGTCGTTGCCCTGTTTTGATAGACAGTATTGGCAAAGTCAGCAAGTTATAATATCTGTGATCATGATAAGCCAGCTCGTGATGAGACCTCTTATTCTTTGAGATATAGTGTTTTGCTTGGATTGTTTCTTTGAATGCTGTAATTTCCTTTTAGTAGGGAGGAAGTCATTGTTTTTCCTTAAGAAAGCTCTGGACGACAATAATAGAGTTTTTGAAAACAACAGCTTTGCAGAGAATGCTTATTTTATTATTGATGATACCTTTCGTGGTGCTGATACAAAACAATTCTTTTACCAAAGGTTGCTTTTGTCAAAGTTTTTTAGAGGTTGAAACGAGTATCGTAATCAAAGTGAAGTTAACTCTATTTGTCAATAATAAAATTCAGATTTTCAAAAAATTTTGCTATTTGTACAAGCGAAATCAAAATCTGATAGAGAATTGGCGTGCTCTTTCATGAATCCTTTTTAAATGATCAATTACAACGGGTTTTATTCATAAGAAGAGAAAAACAAAACAAAATAAAAACTAAAAACTAAATCTATCCTACAAAAAATTAGAAGATTTCTCTTCTATGGAAAGTATAATTTAAGAATCAATCCGTTGATAGGTAAAGAATCTCTCCTTCCTGCCAGATCCTGCAACACGAATGTAGACGGGCCTACGACTTCTACAATCTGAAAAGGGCCAAGCCACAGCTTTTGAAATTTCGTATGTTTGCCCTTTTCCTCATGAGCCTTATCCCATTTCAAAACTAAATCACCCATCCGAAAGTTTTTTCTGGTTATGATGCTTGAGTCAAAGGAAGATTTTATTAGCGCTTGGTGATGAGCATGGGTTTTCCTAGCTTGTTCTCTTTGTTCTTCTAGTTTGATTATTTCCATTTGTCTTAATTGTAAAGAGGAAGTAGATACTTCATCGATATATTGCACTAAAGACAAAGAGGGAATGACTAGGTGAGTCGGAAGAACCACTTCTCTCCCATAAACTAAATTAAAGGGAGAAGTGCCGATTGAAGCTTTCTTTGTGATTCTATCAGCCCATAAAGCATTTACCAGCGCTTTGTGCCAATTCTTTTGGTTTTGGTCGACTGTTCTTTTGATAATTCTGATTAGGTTCTTGTTTGTTGATTCAGCCAATCCATTACCTTGCGGATAGTAGTTGGCAGAGTATTTTAGTTTGAAACCTCTTTTAAGCGCAAACTCAGTCATAGTATTTCCAGAAAAATATGAAGCGTTATCAAACATTAATGCTGTTGGCAATCCAAACCTAGTGATGATAAATTGATCTATGAATTCAATAATATTTTCAGAATGAACTGTCTTGAGAGGAACTTCTTCTACCCATTTGGTAAAATAATCAGTTGCCGTAAGGATATACTTATGCTGCTTAGAAGAGTGAGGAACGATCTCACCTATTATGTCCAAGCCCCATTGACTGAATGGTTGGTCGATGATGACTGGTTGTAGCGGCATGGACGGTTTCCTTTGTTTTCCTGTAGCAGTCTGGCAGACTTGGCATTTCCTTACGTGATTGTATGAATCTTTGAATAGCATGGGCCAATAATATCCTGCACGCAAGATTTTATGTGCAGTCGCATCTCCGGCATAGTGTCCACCTGCTGGTCCATCGTGGATTTCCTGCAAGACCTTTTCGGCTTCAGTTTTCTCAAGACACCTAAGAAGCACAGAATCGTAATTCCTTTTAAACAAGACATCATTTATGAGCTGGTATTGTTTAGCTTTTAACCTCAGAGCTCTTTTCTTGGTATGATCCAGACGTGATGGAGCATACCCGTTCTTAAGAAAATAAATGGTGTCAGCATATGATGATTCTGCATCGTTTAGGCTTACCTCATACGCTTGTACCTCTTCAGATGAGTTCTCCGGGATTTGCGATGCTCCGGCTAACATCTTGCAGAAGCCTTGACCTCTTACGATGTTTGCTGGTTTGATCTCAAGATCATATTCTTGTAAAGCGGTAATCCAATTAGCTCTCTTTTCGCCCACGTCTTTCTGCACCAAAAGGTTTCTTACCGCCGGAAACGGTACTACGACTTTAGTGTGGGCTTTAAGCAAGAAAGGTCTGAAATATTTGATCGCTTTGAAAACATCATATGCTTGTTTCTCTACGTCTGAGTAATTAATTTCAGCACCTTGTAAGTTCGAGCTAAAGAATGCGATTGGAGCTTCCGCTTTCTCTTGATTTGCTTGGGTCAAAATCGCAGCATAGGATTTCTCTGAGGAAAAAGTGTACAAGATAAAAGATTCCGAAAAATTTGGGGTGGCCAAAGATGGAGCATCGATGATAGCTTGTTTGATTAAGTTGAACGCTTCGTGCTCATCTAGACCCCATTTGAAATTTGAATTCTTTTTTATCATATTTTGTAAGGGAAAAATAATACGTGAAAAATCCGGGACAAATCCGTTGACAAAATTGATCTGTCCAAGGAAGGATTGCATGGCTTTTTTGTTATGGGGTATGGATATTTCAGAAATTTCCTTGATTCTGTCGGGTTCTATATGAATACCAGATTTCGACACTATGAATCCGAGCAATTTCCCTTCGCTTAATGCAAAGAAAGATTTCTTTGGGTTGAGCAAAATCCCATACCTCAAGCATCTTTGAAAGATTTGCTTCAAATCTTTGAGATGGTTGTTTCGTTTTTTGGAGTACACTGTTATATCATCCAGGTAAATCACTACTGATTTATTGACTAACCCTTTAAACGCGATGTCCATGGCTCTCTGAAAGGTAGCTCCGGCATTGATCAGACCAAATGGCATCTTCTGATATGCATAAGTGCCCCATTTGGTTCGGAACGTAGTCTTTAACTGATCATCGGGATGCACCAGTACTTGATTGTATCCTGAAAATCCATCCAGGAATGACATTAATTATGAGCCTGCTACTGCCTGTAATATTTGCTCCATAGGTGGGAGGGGAAATTTATCTGTCTGACAGGCTTTGTTGAGATTTCAGAAATCGATACAGATTCTAATGTCTCCGTTTTTCTTCCTAACGGGCACCATATTGGATACCCATTTAGAATGCCTGACAGGGAAGATTATTTTGGCTCTCAACAACTTATTAAGCTCAGTTTTTATCTGATTTTCTAGGTTAGGGTGTATTTTTCTGAGCTTCTGCTGGACAGGTTTTTCATTGCCAATCATAGGGATAACATGTTGAATGATAGAAGTGTTGTATGTCTTTAGCTCATCGTAATTCCAGGCAAAAACGTTCTTGTGTTGTCTCAGAAGACGGATATATGCTGATTTCTCTTCAGGAGTTAGGCCGTGACCTAGGTTAACGTTTTGTGGCTTCTAATCGGTCCCTAGGTTTACTAATTCATAGTTCAGGGTAGAACTGCAAAGTTTAGCATTGGCGGACCTTTTAAACCGACTTTTCAAATCATATAAATCTTCTAACTTGACCAACGATTTCGGTATAGCATTGTCGGAGCCATTTTGTTGTATTTGGTGATCATGATGGTCTTCGTCGATTATCTGATTTGAGTAGGATCCTTCAGAAGTAAGGAAATTTACGATGTCAGGATCGTCGTTGAACACTCTCCAATTGGTGATATTGTCAGGGATGGATGGTCTAAAGATTAATTCTATTGAAAACCTATCAGGACTAAAATCTTCAGAAGGGATAAGTCTAGAGGCTACGTTAGCTAACTTGTCTGCGCTCTCGTTTTGAATTCTTGGAATTGACGAGATGTTGAATGCTACGAAATGTGCAGTGAGATCTTGAACTAATGATTGATAATGCTTTAAATGACTTGACAGGCAATGTATGGTGTTACGTACCTGTTTTACGACGATCTCCGAATCTCCAAAGACTTGAAGATACTTAACGTTCAATCCGATTGCTTTGTATAGGCCTTGAACCAAGGCTTCGTACTCCGCTGTGTTGTTCGTGCAATCGAACTCAAGTCTGCATGTGAGCATAATCTTGTTCCCGTCTGGGTTAATCAGAATGCATCCTGCTCCTGCCCCCTCATTGGATTTAGATCCGTCAAAATATAATTTCCAAAATAAAGATGTATTTACAGAATTATCTAAAAAACTAAAACATTTTGAGTCATCAGTTTGGGAGAAATTTTCAACTTGGGATAAAACTGAATTCTCTAAGTATGGTGAAATATGAGCAATGTAATTACCTAGGAAAGAATCTATTGCGTAATTGCCTACAATGCTGCTATTGTATGTTATGGCTTCATTTTCTCCTTCCAGTTCTGTCACTATGTATTTTTGGTGCAACTCTCGTTCAACCTTTATCTGATTTGGTTTACCATTGTATGGTAACCACATGTGCGACCAATCAGTTGAAAAATATCCGTGGAGTTTCTCCGACCAATCCCTGCTAAGAATCAAACCATAGAACTCAGGGATATCAGCTACTAGAATGTCGATAACCTGACACACTTTTGGGTTAGACGACAATCTTATGGTCACCTGATTAAGTTCACCAATCACTTCGACTTGGGATCGATCAAGTTGAACTATACGTACTACGGATTTTTGAGGTTGCACATTCAATTTGGCACATATTGACCTGGGTAAAATATTCGTTGAAGCACCAGAATCGACCAAGCAATTGTGCACGTTTTTGTTGAAGATTTCATATGTGAGAAGAAAAGGAGGAGTATGAGATCTTGATCTTCCTCCAATCAAGGCGATGTCATTTGGATCAATTTTATTGATCGTGTTGGTTGGAGGCCTTCCCAGATTGTGGGAAGCTACAGCTGTAGGTAAAGATGTAGTAGGCACAGCATGTAATTCTTTCATCATTATTTTCTGCTGGTGTTTCAATTTACTCAATTCATACAGAGTGATATTAGCCCTAGTCTTCTTCATGTCATCAATGATGTTATACTCCATTTCATCCGACACTATTAGTGTTCTTGATGGAGGCGTTTGATCAGATTGGACTGGGCTAAGCTGGGTCGCTTTAGCAGTTGTCTTTTTTGTTGCGACCTTTTCTTTTGTTGCAGGGTTTGCGCCCTTTTGTTTTGGGGAAGTTTGGGGAGGATCAAGTTGATTTTTGCTTCTCGTGCTAACAGGAAATGCTTCTTGATCCTCTTCTTGTGGGAGGATGAAGTCCCACATTCCTTGTAGTTCTACGACCTCTTCCTTGTCGGTCTGCCCTTCAGTGGTATTCTCTTCTTCTTCGTCTTCTTCAGATTCAACGTTTGAGACAACACTGGGTGGTCTTACCTCCATGGGAGGATTTCTTTTAAAAGTCCTAAAGGGATTTTTCGAAGAAGCCTCTGCTACTTGTTTCTTGATATCAATCATCTCATTGGACATGGCTTTCAACACTTTTTGTAATCCTTCCAAATCGAAAGGATATTTCGTTTGCTTCTTCTTGGTGTCTTCTTTGAAAGAGATCTTCTTAGATTTGTGTTCTTCTATAGCAGATCTCTTTTCTAGGGCTACCACGCGTTTTTCCACTGCTAACGCTTCTGTCAAGTTGTCAACTAAGGTGGTCTTGTTTGCCCTATCTACGAAGATAGCCAAGTTTGGAGGTAAAGCCGTGATGTACCATTCACATCTTACTTCCTCGCTGGGTTGTGAGGCAGCGGGGATTTTGTTGAGGATCTTATTGAACCGTAAGTTAAAATCTTTAATGGGTTCTCTAGCCTCAGCCTTAAGATTAGATAGGTCATTGATCAATGTCGCCGTGGATCTGTCATCACCAAACTTGGTGAGGAACTGACTTTGAAAAATGTCCCAGCTTGTGATGGATCCGGAAGGTAACGAAAAGTATCACGACCTGGCTGTTCCTTGCATTGTATAAGGGAAAAGCCGGACAACAGCGTATTCGTTAGTGAATCCGTTGAGATTAACAGAAAGCATGAAATTATTGATATGTTCCTCGGCTAGCATTCCTGCTTCCGGATTGAATTTAGGCAGCCATTTCTCAGGATGGGCCGGTATAGGGCTCAGGGGTGGAGGCATTAAAACTGCCCCAGGATTGTTCCATGGAGACTGGGCCATTGCTGAGCTGCTAGTTAATGGAAGTGCAGAAGATGATCCCTGATGCTGAGAAGATGAAGATATTAAGATCTTTGATGTTTGAAGAGGAAGGTTTGTAGAAGATGGGTGAGTGAGTTGTAATGAAAGAGTGGGTGGTTGACTTCGCGGTGAGGGAGTTGATATGGACGAAGTGGATGAAGGAGTCAGACTGTCAGACTCTGGTGGTGTTTTCCTTGCTCTTTTCCTGGTAGGGAGAGGGAGTTCACTTGGTTGTATGCCAAATCTTTCACTCTTTGATCTGGTAAGGGGATGAGCAGGGTTGTACTGCGAAGTCACGCTGCTTTTAGATTTATCAGACTTCTGGTTAAAAATAGAGAATCCCTGGAGTTTACGAATCAAAGTTCGAATTTCAGGGGGTTCAATGATAGATTGGTCTGATATATTCGAATATGTAGCAGTGGTAGATACTCGAGCGACTTCAAATTCCGGTTTTAACCGTGTTGGAGAAGTCGAGGGAGTTGATGAGGGTGTATTACTCTCAGAATGGTATTTAGATATTTCTTTAGGTGCCATTCATAGTTCGTGCCCTCCTTCTAGCGCCAAATATGTTGAGGGCCCTGAAATCGGATCAACAACAAGGGGGATACCCACCCGGTCAGGAACCTGGTTGGCGGCTCCGTGCCCGTTTGGTGTAGCGGGTCCGACTGGGGATAACGG
This sequence comes from Pinus tabuliformis, assembly GCA_031772625.1. Classification (NCBI taxonomy): domain Eukaryota; kingdom Viridiplantae; phylum Streptophyta; class Pinopsida; order Pinales; family Pinaceae; genus Pinus; species Pinus tabuliformis. Next base: position 1,097,893,417 of record CM062816.1, on the reverse strand, counting down.
GACCGGCTTCCCGATCTAAGGGGTGTATGTGTGTAGAGTTTGGTGATGTGTGTGTGTGTAGAATATGATAATGAAAATCTGGAATTATTTCTAAGCTAATTTAATTCTAAACTCTGAGACTGAATTTTATACTACTTTAATCTATCAAGAACAACACATCTAATCTACGCTAACCCGAGATAGAACTTTTTCCATTATGCGATCTAGAAAGATTTCACACAATAACTGGTAATGAAGATTATTCAGCTATTATGAGAATATAAATCAATTAAGATGAACCATCCTGCATAAAAAGTTAAGCAAAACGGTTGTGAACAGCATATCGCATAATCAGTTATTCATGTATTAAGCACAAATCAATGACTCCACCGTACAAAAGTGCCAAATGGTAATCCACTCATTCATACATTAACATATAAACAACATCAGCTGTATATTACTCTAAGAATGCAAGCAGAAACTCGTCAAGAGATAAAAGTACCATTTATGACTGATTTTATACTCACAGACCTTAAGAAATAACGATCTATTTCTACTTACTTCTAATGCCTACTAAGAGTACAGAAGTGCAACATCAGTAGCAGGTATTAAAATGCTAACATAAATAAATCTTGATCCGTCCATTCATCAAAAACCCCCTCCGAGGGTGCAAAAGTGCATGTTCTGAGGACAAGTTTTTTGACAAATTTCCGGACCCTTCTCCAATGCAACGAGAAGGGTTAAATAATACTAACCGGCTAATTTTAATTACACAAATTTAGGGAATGGCTTCAAATGACCGCCCTTTTACTAAAACAAATTTATTTCTAAAAAATGAATCTAATTTCTAACCATTTTTGTATCTGCTCCTTAGTGCTGTAAGCGATGCGCTGTTCGCCGTGAAAGAGTCAGCTGCTTGTCCTTTCCTTTTGTTCAAGCTCGAAAATTAGAAATAACAAGAGCTGGCACCTCTTTCTGACAAACTAGAAGATATTTTTGAAAGTGTTCTTCTGGAGGAGTGTCTTCACGGCGTGTATACTTAGTACAACTCAGATTTCTTTCAAACTGATTGTGCTGTTGCTATTTCGGTTTCCGGCCGTGCGAATGACTCAATGAGCTGGGGATTTTGTTGCCTGAATGATTTTCTCAATTGAAACTTGTTTCCATTCTTTGTTCCAGGCTTTTCTGAGACGTCTTTCCCCTTAAGCGTTTTTCTTTTTTCTTTACCCAATTTGGGACTCAGGATCTTTCATAAACGCTTTGCTTTTGTGCGCCTTTGAATCTGAGTCCTGGATAGCCTATTTCCATCAGCATTTGTTGAGTGATACTCTGGAATCCGCGGTCCTGCTGTATGCGGTATCCATCTGCGAAGTCATCTCCTCTCTGTTCTTCTAGCTCTGGTGCTTTTCCTTAGATGTTTCCTGCATATAGATTTATATCAGTAGCTGACTTATAGTTCACGTAAATGAAAAGAGACAGAAGAAAAGATTGACATGAAAGCATTAAGTTCTAATGAATGCATAATCATGTCACCCATTATGACTTGACTCTTCGAAAAACGTAACATAATCATCTTTGGATACACAGGCATACGATCATTAATTTCCCGTAAGGTGCGCGCCTAATTTTGGGCTCACAGATCATGCCGAGGAATGCCTGCGACGAATGGCTTCTGCGATTTGCATCGCAACATTGAAGATTGCGATGTAAATAGGTGGCAACGCAGCAATTGATAGTATCATTTGTCGCACACCATAGATCGCAGGTCGCAGCTTTGCATGGTCGCAGATCGCATATCGCAATATCGCAAGGTCGCAAGTTTTTCGCTTTGTCACTCTGTGCTGCTTTATGCGACATTGCGACGAGCGACGTTGCATATCGGCCGTCGGCGATTCTTTAGGTTATCCCTTTTTGAGCGCTTTTAATGCACGTGATGCGATGAGTTCTCGCGTCGCTCCTCCTCAGTGTATTTATGCGCTTTGGGAAAGCGCTCCTTTGTTCCTTTGCGACGCGATATAGCTCTTAGGGAGTTAATACAAAAGATTTTTCAAACAAAAATATTTTTTTGGATTTTTTGGTTAAGGGTCCCCCTTTGCTTGATGTTATTACTAATATCAAACAAAGAGGGGGGTTGTTGGTGACCACAACATGACCATCAACAGAGTGGCGGGGTCCCAGGCAATGCATGAGACCAACAAGTCGATGTTCCTGTATGCTATCGAACTCGGTAGAGGCCATGAAGATCAACATAAAGCACTAGCTGACCAAAGCTAAGGTGGGGAACTTGAAGCAATTTTGTTTCGGATCTGTGCTCGTGACCTTTTTCTTGGAATGGGTGCCACTGTTCCAGGACCAGATGACTGAGGTAGACCCTCCCATGACACGCGACCTGTGGATGGCCCGCTGGAGTCATTTGATGCCGAGGATCACTGGGGGCCAGCACATGTCATACAAACCTGCATTCTTTTCATTGCTATGATCACAGAAGATCGCCGTGGAGGATTGACCATACAGTGGCACTGATTTCCGTGGAGATCTGGACATGCCGCTACCAGATGTGGAGGATTTTGAAAATGAAGGTAAAAAAACAATTTTGAGATTTTGAGATTTTTTTTTTTAATTGTTTTTGGTATATATATGCTTATAACGTTTCTCTTGTTAATGCAGACGTTGGAATAGAGTGGCCTGCTGGGATGTCCCCAATAGGCAGGCGCGTCCCTGCCCGATTGATGTTGTTGCTCCTTATCAGGAGGGGAGTGACAACGAGGAGGAGATCGCGAAGAAACTTGAGGGGTTGACTCGTGGTATCCAGGAGTATGCTCAGGTAGGAAACATTCTTCGCCAATACCTGAGACACACGGTGGGAGTCTCGAATTAGATTCGCCGATTGCTAACTTGTGTTGCACGAGCTGTATCATGCTACCACGATCACCATGTTGATTAGTTCCTAGGTCCAACACTTACATTTTTTGAGGCCTGCGTGCCACGGATATATGAGGCCTGCGAGCTGCTGATGTTATTTTGGACACACATATTATTTTTGGGGTTTCGATGTATCAAACATTATGACCATATATATATATATATACATTGTATTTTCTTGTTTACTATAGTAAAAATTGTTTGATTTATCTTTTCACATGTTTCGTAAATGTCTATCCAACACATAATTTGCTAATGCATATGTCAATGTATTCATGTGTCTAGGAATATGATGATATGGAATGTAATCAAAACGTCTTTCCAGTAGACAAATACAGAGATACATTCTCAATATTTGAGGGTTATTGACGGAATATTGCTCGTTGAGTTGAAGGACGACAAGCTGTGAATCCAGGTTGACATCCAACTCTCGAATGTCAAGAGCAATGGAATCTGATAATAATTCGATGACCGCAATGTATTCAGCAATGTTGTTAGTTGTATGACCTAAACAAATACCTTGAAGGTCAATCAACTCACCGTTAGGGTCATAAATAGGCCATGCCGCGGATGATAGGTTCCGAGTACTACGGAAAGCACCATCATCAAAACCGATGTGAGGAGTCGCAGACATCTGCAAAGCAAGGAAAACATAGTAAACATGAAAGCTATTTGAAAACCAACACACCAAACCACACTGCACAAAAATGAATGACACATTAATGTACACAAGTAGCCATGCAAGATGTCCTAAGCATAGTACTTTTTGAGAGAGTCCATGCTGCGACTCGGGTAATCAATCAACATAGATGAACACCGAAGTTTACAATTGTCAGGACGAGTAAGCGTTGACTCGGCAAAATAATAGAGTAGAACCCATATAAAGCATTGCCCCCATGCCCCCTAGGCGAGGGAGGGTTACAAGTCGGATGGCAACCCCATTGCAATAATGGGTAATCGGTAAAAAATCGAGGAGGGAGAAAAATCCTGAATCCATGACGGGATAAAGGTGCCCTCAATTGAAAGAGCTTGATCATGTCAGGATACACTGACACATTAATAGACAGCGGGGAAGAGAACTCTTAAAAAGCGGTAGCCATGACCACCGGACGAGGTAAGAACGAGGAGAGATGATGAGTATCAGTCCAAGGTGGTTCCTCGAGAGACATGAATTCCATGATACCTTCATCAGAAAGGAAGGTATCGGCTAAGGGATAAAGTGATTCCAAAGCGCTAAGCCACGAGGATTGAGAATACGTATCGAGAGATCTCTTTGAAACAGAAGTATCAGAGGATGCGGAACTTGAAGCCGAAACAATTTCTATGTAATTGACTTCGGTGGGACTAAGCGGCATAACCTCAGCCCAGGTGTTAACGAGATCTCGTGAAGGTATGACCTAAGGATCAGATTTAGCCGAGACCATGTTGACAGAGGCAACATGAGGAGGTGCGAGTGGAAAAATCCCCATTAAGGCAGAATATTTAAAAATACCTGCCCCCACACTCTCATAGGGAGCACCCGTGTGCTTGACGTATGGAACATTGCCATTCGAGGAGGAAGAAGCAAAGAAGGATAGCTGGTTGACAGTGGCGATCTTCCCGTGACGGGGAAAATGAATCACGCAAAATAGGGAGGAGGCTATAACATGCATAGCATGGGTCCAGCTCCGTCCGAGTAGAAGATTGTAATTGAGATTAGTGTCAACAATCTATACCTCGACTTGCACTGTCTTGCCTTCTAGAGTAACGGCAAGGTTAGGTAAGAGACCGAAGGGTCGCGAATCATGCCCATCAAAAGCTTCCAAAGTGTTCGGAGATTGGTTCAAAGCAGGAGAAACAATAGCCTTCCAGCATGCGGTTGACATGATGCAGGTGGAAGCACCTTCATCAATGACGGTCTTGTGGATGGTCTTCTTATTGATGATTACCTAAATGAGAAAGGGCATCTGATGAGGGAGGCGCGGAACATGGTTCTCTAGATCAAAACATATCAAATTGGAATCGGTGGGATTGATACCTCCAATAGCTGACAACAAAGATTTTCGCTGTGTTGGGCAGCTTTGGATCACCTCAAGAGCCGTCATAGCTGCCGATGCTTGAGCTAGATCCTCAACAATATTATAGTGCTGAGCAGCTGGGGTGTTAGGATTATACGAGGATTTTCGTAGCACACCTTGAGAGGGTGGCCGTATAGCGGAATTAGGGTTAGGGCGCTCGATATGAAGAGGGCCAAAACTCAGAGCAGCAGAAGAAGGGGTGGCTTCTTTCTCTTTCCTAGCTGTCGGAGCAGGGTTTTTGTAATATTTTGATCTAGTAGCCACATTAACAGGCGTACTCATCATGAACACTTGAGATACTGAGGAAGCAGATGATTGGGGTTGGTCTACCATTTGGGTCTGTTGAGACGAAAATGGTTGTTTATTTGAGAAAACGACTAACTTCGGATTGTCGGGGACAATCCTTAGTGTAGTGATCTTCCTCGCGAATGAGGTAGGCATACTTAGGTTTTCATTATGAAGATTCACTAGTAGATGATTTGGGAGGACCCTATTTTGGGGCATCGTCTTTACCTTTGCATTTACCTTTCTTCTTACCTTTCAAGGATTTGTCCACTGCGGTAGAATGGAAAACGTGGACCTCTAAGGTTTTACCAGGGCCAGGTGGATTCTGGGAAGAACTATTAGGAACAACATTCAAGACCGACTTCTGTTTGGAAGAATATTTAGCAGGGTTTGGGATACTGAACCAATAACTCCATCAATAGGAGGTATAACTTGTGAATTTGATGTCGTGGGATTGGATGATGGCTACAGAGCATTGGGTAATAACTCATACAAAGTGCCAGACTGAGAGTAAACTAGATCTAAGTACTGGGCATGAGAAATGGCTCGCTCTTCAGTAATGCATCCACCCATAGCTATATTGCTAGCAATTGGGGCCACAAATGATTTAGTGAACCATTCAGTGAGCAACTGATCAACAATCTTGAATTTGATCGAGCGACTTCTATGTCTCCATTCATGGATGTGATCAGAGATGTGTGTCACAATATCTTGCTTAAGTGATGTGAGAAAATAGGTGCTAGTTTCATAGTGAATTGACAACTAAAAATGCGTGAGGAAAGCCATGGATAAATAGTTAAAGTCATGGTAAGTACTTCAAGGAAGCTCAATGTATGACTTGGCTGCAGTGCCTATGAGGGTTCATTAGAAAAGACAGAGACGAATGGAATTGCCAACGTAAGAGTTCGAAGAGCACCAGAGGTAATATGTCATCACATGGGCTTGAGGATCTGCTTTTTCTTTCTCATCGAACTTTGGACAATCGCTTGGTATCTTGGATAGCACTGGAGGCCAGTATGGCGAATGAAGGATTGGATCATTCATAAGGCGAGATACATCTGGCAACTCCGGTGTGGCCAAGAATGGCAATTGGGTATTGAAAGGCATAGGAGGTCGGTAAGCAGGTCCAAATGGGGGAGCTCATCCCTGCTGGTAAGGATTTTGGCCATATGGCATCTGATGCTGCCCCTATTGCGGGTTACCTTGACCATAGGGAGGATTTTGACCTTGAATACCTTGGAACTATCCGGCCATAGGTTGCTGATAAGCAACGTATGGGTTAAAAGGCTATTGAGCTTGTTGACCATGGACATATGGATATTGGACCTGTTGTCCTTGAACATACGGGTTGTGAACCTGTTGTCCTTGAACAAGAGGATTTTGGACCTGATGTCCTTGGGCATAAGGTTGATACACTTGTTGCCCTTGGACATAGGGGTTCTGTACTTGCTACCCTTGACCAAAAGAATTTTGAACCTGTTGACCTAGGGCATTAGGGTTTTTCACCTACTGCCCTTGGACAGAAGGATTTTGAACCTGTTGACCTAGGACATTAGGATTTTGGGCCTGTTGCTACAGGACTTGACCCTGGCCTTGCCCTTGCAAGGGTTGACCCTGCTGATAGGTATACAAGGGTTACTGCTGCCCTGGTTGGTTTTACTGCTGCAAGGGTTGACCTTGTAACTGC